>CAKKSZ020000018.1:0-418972 GCA_920104245.2 Rhodotorula babjevae
CCCTAACCCTAACCTCCTTCTCGGTGAGGTCGAGCTGCCTGCACTGAGCGACAAGGTGCGAGACGTCGGCCTTGAGGCGGTCGCGCTCGTCGACGAGCTCGGCGATGCGAGCGGCGAGGTTGCCGCGTTCCTCGGCGGCGGCGGCGGCGGCGGCGGCGGCGAGCTCGGCGACTGCGTCTTGGCGACTGTTCGCGGCGACGGCGGCCGCGAGGTGAACGCGGACCTGGTCGAGCTCGTCGCGCAGGTCGCCGCGCTCGTCGCGCAGGTCGTCGCGCTCGTCGCGCAGATGGTCGCGCTCTTTCACGACGGCTCGGTGGTCGCCGTCAGGCACGAGCCCGGAGAAGTCGCGCCGCAGCCGCTCGCACTCGGACGTGCGCCGCTTGAGCTTGAAGACGAGCTCCTCGCCGACCTCGCGGAACATCTTGGTCCGCGCGCGCTCGCCCTCGATGAGCTCGTCGTGGCGCTCGATGGGGATGTGGGTCTGGTCGAGCTGCGAGATGAAGGCGTGGTGCTCCTCGAGGACTGCTTGGTGCGCCTTGTTGGCGGCGACGAGCTTGGCGGTGCGGTCGATGTCGAGCGAGAAAGACGACTTGTGCGCTTTGATGCGCTTGTCGTGGTACTGCGCCGCCTGCGCCTTCTCGCGCTCGCGCGTCTGGATGGCGAGGTCGCGCTCGGCCTCGAGCTCCTCGAGCTCGCGCTCGGCGTCCTCGACCTCGCGCACGACCTGCTCGATCTTGCGCTTGCGCTCCTCCTGGGCCGACAGCCTGGCGGGAAAGGGCCCGGGTCCGGCGGTGGCGCCTGAGCCGAGTCGCAGACCCATGTTGGGGCGAGGCTTGTGCGGAGGAGGGTCACTCGCGTCGAGCATTGCGAGCTGAGGAGGGAGGGATGGCCGAGGCTGAGGACTGCATGGCGGAAAAGCGAAGGTGAGCTGTCATCCGCGAGATGAGGAGGAGAGGTGGGCGAGGACGCACCCGATAGGACAAGAGGACAGTCGCTCGAGCACTAGGTCGGCTGAGGATGTCGACCGGTCTTGTCGTCCGAGGTACAGGGCGAGCAGAGGCTGGAGAGAGGTCGGTCGACGAGGACGGGTTGAGGAGGCGGTGGGGACGAGAGGCTGAACGACGGGGCCGCCGGGAGGATGCGGCTGTGTAGTGCGATGACGGGTGGAGCACTTCTCGGGAGAGTTCAAAGCTGCAGGTTGCTCTGCTCGAGGGGTGCGGGAGAAGAGAGCGAGCTGACGGCGGGCAGCGGGGAGGAGCTCGCAAGCGGCCGCTGTCTCGGAACGTGGATGCCGCCAGACTAGCAAGAGACGCGCAGGATGTATTCCTGCATCTGAAGGGCCCACGAAACCGCCACCGCGAGAGGACGGCCGGGACGAGGCGAGGTGCCGACGCCGCCGCCGACTCGGAGCCACTGTTGCTCGACCACGCTCGCGCGCACACTGTCCAGCGCAGTCGCAGCCTACTCGAGCAGTGCGACATGGACCCGCCCGCCCCTCTCCAGTTCCTCCCGCTGTCGACCTCGATCTCGCCGTCGTTCTGGCACCGCCTCACCTCGCTCAAGCTCGACCACCTCAAGCTCGACGACACGCCCTTGCCGCTCACCGGGCACTACACCCGAGGCCGTACCATCCTCGACAAGCGCACCGGCCAAGCTGTGCCCCTCAGCGGTGCCCTCGAGCTCGACGACGCCTCGTTCGCCGCCGACCATGTGGGGGACCGGTGCGCTCACCCTCTCGGCCCTCCCTGGCCCCGTGCAGTGCAGCTGACGCACGCTCGAGCGCTCGCAGCTCCAGCTCGTCGACCGCCCACGCCGCCGCCGACCGCTTCCATCTCCAGGGCCTCCTCCGCAACGTCAACACGCTCGAAGAGTTCAAGCTCCTCGACAAGGCCAAGCTCCTGAGCGACCTCGGCGACCAGGTACGCACGCCCGTCTCGTCGACGGGCAAGACGAGCGAGAGCTGACCCTGCGCACCTCGCAGATCTGGTCCGCCATCCGCGAGCCGTCCTCGACCGCCTCGCTCGCCGACCTCAACCCGTTCCTCCTCGTCACGTTCGCCGACCTCAAGAAGTACCGCTACTACTACTGGTGCGCCTTCCCCGCCTTGGCCCTCAAGCCGGGCTGGGAGGTCACGACTGGGTGGACGCCGTGCGAGGATCCGGCCGTCGACCGAGTACGTCTTCGCCTCGCCCGCTTTGCCGCTGCAGCGCCTGACTCGCTCTCGTCGGCAGCTCGACACGCAGGTCTTCCTGTCTCGACCCGACGGCGAGACGGCGCCGCTCGGCGACTGCGCAAGCTTCTGGGCCCAGACGTCGCCCACCGAGGTGCGCTTCTTCCTCCCGGTCTTCCTCGGCTGCGAGGCGCTGACTCGCCGCCCGCCCTGCGCAGCGCACCCTTGTCTTCGACGACCCGTCCTCTCACCCGACCGCGCTCGGCTGGCCCGTCCGCAACGCCCTCACCTGCCTCGCCCACTCGCCCTCGGCGCTCGACCCGCCGCTCCGCCAGCTTCGCGTCGTCTCGCGCCGCGACGGCTCGGCGCTCTCGTGCGACGTGCGTCTCTCGAGCCCCGTCATCGAAGGCGAGGTCGAGCGCCCAGCAGTCGTCGGGTGGGAGAAGAACGACAAGGGCAAACTCGGACCGAGGATGGCCGACCTCGCGCCGCTCATGGACCCGACTCGGTGCGTCTCACGCCCGCTCTTGCCCTGCACATAGCCCTCTTGAACTACTCGAGCTGCCGCGCAAGAGCTCAAGCTGACCCGCCAACCCTGTCGCAGACTCGCCGACCAAGCCGTCGACCTGAACCTGCAGCTCATGCGCTGGCGCATCCTGCCCTCGCTCGACCTCGACAAGGTCAAGAGCACTCGGTGCCTCCTCCTCGGCGCAGGGACGCTCGGCTGCTACGTCGCGAGGACGCTCATGGTGCGCTCGCCCGCCTTCCTCTTCCCGCTCGGTGCCTCCCTCGTCCTTCCTCCTCGCGACGGGCAGAGCTGACGCCGGCTCTCGCTCGCAGGCTTGGGGTGTGCGCAAGATCACCTTGGTCGACTCGTCGACCGTCTCGTTCTCCAACCCGGTGCGGCAACCGCTGTTCGAGTTCCACGACTCGCTCGAGGGCGGCAAGCCCAAGGCCGAGGCGGCAGCTGCGGCGCTCAAGCGCATCTACCCCGGCGTCGTGCGTCTCCCTCCCTTGCGGCTCCTTGACCGCCACCAGCTCTGACGATGTCGCGCTCGCTCGCGCAGGACGCCGCCGGCATCTCGCTCTCGGTCCCCATGCCCGGCCACCCGATCCCGCCCTCCTCGCTCGACCAGGTGCGCGCCGACTTTGACGTGCTCGACAAGCTCGTCGACGAGCACGACGTCGTGTACCTCCTCATGGACTCGAGGGAGAGCCGGTGGCTGCCGACCGTCATGGGCGCTGCCAAGGACAAGGTGCGCCGCTCTCACCCAGACCCTCTCTGCGTCTGTCTTGATGCCCGATCCTGACTCGTCCTCGTCCTACAGCTCGTCATGAACGTCGCCCTCGGCTTCGACACGTTCCTCGCCATGCGCCACGGCCTCGCGCCCTCGCCCAACTCGCCCGCAGATCCTCCCGCCGCGCCTGTGTCCACCGGCTCGCCCTTCCGCGGTCGTCTCGGGTGCTACTACTGTAACGACGTCGTCGCTCCCCAAGACGTGCGTCCTCCTCCTCCTCTACTCGTCGAGCTCGCCAAACTGACCTCGCGCACGGACCCCTCCCTGTCTTCTCGCTCGCCAATCCGCCGCATCTCGCTCGCAGTCCCTCAGCGACCGCACCCTCGACCAGATGTGCACCGTCACACGCCCTGGCATCGCCGCCATCGCGAGCGCGACCGCCGTCGAGCTCATGGTCTCGGTCCTGCAGCACCCTCTCGGGTGCGTCCACCTCTCGCGCTCGCCCTCCCGACGTCGCCGACTGACTCCTATCCTGCAGCCCTCGCGCACCTTCCGATGTGCCCTTGTCGACGACCGACGCGCCTGCGCCGCAAGAACCCGCCTCGCCGCTCGGCATCGTCCCGCACCAGATCCGCGGGTACCTCGCTCGGTTCGACAACCTCAAGATCACGGGCCAGGCCTACGACCGCTGCACCGGTTGCTCAGAGACGGTGCGCACGCTCTCTCGCCTCACTCTCGCTCTCGATGAGCCGGCTCGTGCCCGCCCTCGCTCGCATTCTTGCTGACCCTCGGCGACGACCACCGCGCGCGCGCAGATGCTCGCCGCGTACCGCTCGGACCCCTTCTCGCTCGTGCAGAGTGCGTGCGAGGACGCCAAGTACCTCGAGCGCGTCACGGGGCTTGACAAGCTCGAGGAGGAGACCGAGGCGTTGCTCGCCGAGGGGGTCGAGTGGAGCGAGGAGGAGGACTTTTGAGCGGGTTCCTCTGGCTGTAGCTTCCCTCTGGCCCACTGCGATGCATTATCTCCTTCTTCTGGTCCGTCCTGCTCGTGCAAAGAAGCTGTCGAGGTGCCCCCGCCTTGCTCGCGAGGAGAGCGTTCCGCCCAAGCCGGCCTTCGCCCGCTCGCTCGACTACATCCCACTTAGGATGGCCCAAGATGGTCAGCAGGCTACAGAGCTGCCGTCTCTGCACACGCTGAGACTGTCGCCCACGCCGCCCGAGCCGTTGTCGCCCCCTCACGCCTCTTCATCAGCACCGCCCCCTCGTCCCTCCACTCTCGACCCGGCACCACCAGCGTGCACTGCTGAGCAGCACCAGCCGATACCCGGACCCTCCACTGCACGCCCCACCGCCAGCCTCCCGCCCTCGTCCTCGTCCCATCCACCTCCGCCCGCCGACGCCGACCCGATCTCGTACCGCGCCTACCAGGGCGAGGAGGACCTCGGCGCAATCACCAAGCTCGTCGACGAGGAGTTGAGCGAGCCCTACAACCTGTACACGTACCGCTACTTCCTCGACGAGTGGTGAGCCCGACTCGGTCCCCTCCCCCTCTTGCCCCGTCGACCGCCGCAAAGCACGTTGCGCAGGTCACTGACGCTCCTACATCCGCAGGCCTCACCTCTGCTTCTTCGTGTGCCCCGTCGTTCGCCCTTGGACGATGCCCTCGCCGTCCCGAGCTGACCCTTCCCTCTTCCCTCGTCACGCAGGCCTGCTCGAACGGCGAGCCGATCGGCGTCGTCATCTGCAAGCAGGAGCCGCACACCAAGTCGTCGAGGTCGCTACCCGTCGAGTCGAGCACGGCGGGCGAGGCGGCCACGGGCGAGGCGCAGGAGGAGGAGCAGGAACCGGCTC
This sequence comes from Rhodotorula babjevae, assembly GCA_920104245.2. NCBI lineage: Eukaryota > Fungi > Basidiomycota > Microbotryomycetes > Sporidiobolales > Sporidiobolaceae > Rhodotorula > Rhodotorula babjevae. The sequence goes on from CAKKSZ020000018.1 coordinate 5,260, forward strand.
GAAGACCGCTCATGAGGGGGTACCTCGCGATGCTGAGCACGACCAAGGCTTTCCGAGGACGAGGAGTTGGTGCGTCATTCTCTCTACATCGTCGCTGAGCTGCACGGGAGCAGGATGCGCATGCTGACCCGCTCCTCGTCGACGCAGCGACCCACCTCCTCCGCCTCTCCCTCTCGGTCATGCTCTCCCCGCCCGCCTCGCTCGTCAACTCTCTCCCATCAGATCATCCCTCTCGCCAACCCGTCGACGAGGTCGTCCTCGAGACCGAGGCCGACAACGCCGCCGCGCTCGCCTTCTACTCCAAGATGGGGTTCGTGCGCGAGAAGCGGCTGCATCGGTTTTACCTCAACGGCAAGGACGCGTACCGCCTCAGGCTGGACCTGAGCGTGTGCAGGCAGATCTAGATGCCGAGTCAACGAGTTGTGCAATACTCTCGACTCGTTCTCGCCATCTCCCTCGTCCGAGAGCGTGCAGGTGATCTGAGTGAGTCCCCGTCGGCAACGAGCTTCGACGGCTCGGGGCGCCGCACTATCCTCGAGCCATGGAGCGCAGACAAAGAGAGCGCTCAAGAGAGAATGTGGACGAGGGCCTGTTCCAGCTGTACTTCCTCGCTAACCTTCTCGCGCTCGAACCTCGAGAGGAAGAGAATGCGTTAGGCGTTACAGGCAAGAACAGGATCTACGAGAGCGCACAGAGCTAGAGAGAGAGACGCAGAGACAGGCTGTACAACCTACAACAAGCCGAGGTCGGCGGACCGAGAACGAGGAAGAGAGGGACGAGGGGCTCAAACGGCGATGCGGCGGACGAGGCGACGCTGCTGGAGGAACTGGAGGACGTCGGTGCGCTCGAGGACCGACAGGCAGCGGTCGAAGGCATGGTTGGTAAAGCTGTCGCGTGAGATGCAGGAGCGAGGTCAGCACAGAACAGCGCGAGAGGCGGAGCATGAGGGAGGAGGGAGGACGCACCCTCGCTGCGTGACAAAGTAGTTGCGCAGGCTCGAGTACGGCAGCGTGCGGCCGACGCCGAGCTTGTTGCGCTGGCGCAGCTCCTTCTCGATCGACTCGACCTCCTCGCGCAGCTCAGAGTGGCTGATGCCCTCGAGGTTGCCGGCGCGGACGGCGTCCATGGTCGAGAACTTGAAGAGCCGGATTGCCTCGTCGACGTGCACGTCGAGCACCTCGACCTTGAGCTCCATCTTGGCGAGCGACTCGGAGATGCGCACGATGGCCTCGAGCTGGCGGACCGTGATCGGGATCGACGACCGCTCGTTGTTGTCGCGCTCGACCTGCTGCACCTGCTTGCGCAGCGCGACAAAGTGACTGCTGAGCTTCTGCGCAGCGTCGGTCGAGAGGCGCGGGGCACGGCGGCTGCGAGCGCGAGGCGAGAGCCGAGTCAGCGTGGGCGACGAGGCGAGGACGGGGAGGGAGGACCCACGCCTTGCAGTACGAGACGTAGCGCTTCATCTTCTCGAGGTCGATCTCGCCGACGGCGTTCGAGTCGGTCGCGCGGTTCATGTGGATGTTCATGACGTGCTTGGCGATGGTCTGCGGGCGAGAGAGGGGGACGACGAGCGAGGGTCAGCTCGAGCAGCTCGGCGCAGATGGGCGAGGACGAGACGCACCGCGTCGCGCTGCTCGTTGTGCTCGTCCTTGACGATGAAGATCATGTCGAAGCGCGACAGGATGGTCGTCTGGAAGTCGATGTTCTCGCCGGGCGTCTTCATGTCGTCGTAGCGGCCAAAGACGGGGTTGGCGGCCGCGAGGACGCTCGTGCGCGAGTTGAGGATGGTCGTGATGCCCGCCTTGGCGATCGAGATGGTCTGCTGCTCCATGGCCTCGTGGATGGCGACGCGGTCCTCGTCGCGCATCTTGTCAAACTCGTCGATGCAGACGACGCCGCCGTCGGCGAGCACCATGGCGCCACCCTCGAGGTAGAACTCGCGCGACTGCGGGTCGCGCTGGACCGACGCCGTCAGACCGGCGGCCGACGAGCCCTTGCCCGACGTGTAGACGGCGATGGGCGACACCTTCTCGACGAACTTGAGCAGCTGCGACTTGGCCGTACCCGGGTCGCCGAGCATGAGGACGTTGATGTCGCCTCGCAGGCGCATGCCGTCGGGGAGGACCTTCTTCGAGCCGCCGAAGAGGAGGCACGCGATCGCCTTCTTGATGTCTGCGCGACGACGACGGGGTCAGCTCGCGCTCCTCGAGAGGGGAGAGGAGGTGGGACGCACCGCCGTTGCCAAAGATACTCGGCGCGATGCTCCTCGCAAACTTGTCGTAGATGTCGCTCTCCTTGCCCATCTTCTCAAACTCCTCTTCCTCCTCGGCCGTAAAGTTGCGGATGCTGCTGCCGCTCGCACCCTCGCGGTCGATCTCGAGGCCAAGGACGCGCAGGTAGGGCGTGCGGAGGGCGACGGGCGTGTCGCGCTGCGGTCGAGAGAGGGGCGAGTCAGCTTGAGCGGCTCGGAGGTGGGCTCGAGCGGGCGACGGCGACGACGCACCCGGCTCTTGCCCTGCTGGAAGGTCGAGTAGATGCCCGTCGCGATGACGCGGGAGCCGGGGACGACTTGGCCAGTGAGGTAGCGGTCGCAGCTGAGGATGAGGTGGCGGGGCAGCTCGCCGACGGGGACCATGTCGGGCGCCTCCTGGAGCTTGATCGTCTGCTGGTCGACAAAGGTGCACTTGTCGTGTACGATGACGTATGGGTCGAGCGGGCAGTCCTTGGGCTCGCCTGGCGGTGCAGGCCTGCGGGCGCGAGAGGGACCGAGTCAGCTCGGCACGAGGAGAGCGCGCGAGACGAGGACGCACGCAGCGCATTTGCGGGGCAGCTGGAAGCCCGAGAAGCCGCCCTGGACGTCTTGAGTCGTCACGTGGCGGCACGACTTGCAGGTGAGGTGCAGGCGGATGGCGCGAGACGAGAGGACCGAAGCGCTAATGACGATGCCGGGGAGGCGGACGAGGCGCGAGATGTTGGTGGCCTGCACAAGTCGCGAGTCAGTGACTGAGGCCTCGAGCGCGAAGGAGAGGGAGAGGACGCACGCCGAGCTCCCTGAACTGCATCAACCGGCTGCCCGACTGGAGCTGTAGCTGGATCTCGGGGACGGCCTGCTGCTTCTCGGCGCGCTCCTCGGGCGTGCTCGCGGTCGGGAAGAGGAGGTTGCGGGCGACATTGCGCAGGCCGATCTCGAACTGCAGGCGCGCCGAGGGAGGGTCAGCTCTCGAGCGGTCGCGAGAGGAGAAGGGGGAGGAACGCACCAGAGGCAGGACCTCGCCCGGCTCGCTCCTGGCCCTGCTCGCGAGGTCCTCGCGCCAGCCGATGAGGTGGCCCATCTCGACCTCGAGGGTCCACTCCTTGCGGAGGCAGTTTGCGCGGAGGCGGTCGCGGTAGATGAACGACTCGTTCTCGCGGAACTCGGTGACGAACTGCTGGAAGTCGGCGATGGTCTGGGTGTTGGCCGAGTGCGTGTTGGTGGCAGTGCTGCGTGCCGACAGGTCGCTGCCGTACACGGGCACGGCGAAGACGGACTGTGGCCGGGTCGGGAGGAGGAAAGGGGGAGAGCAAGGAGAGAGCGAGGAGAGCGCGCGGGTCAGCGGCGCTTGGCTTGGGCAGGAGTGAAGAGTGAGCGCACCCCTCTGTCGAAGCCGTTCATGCTGCCTGGAGGGTGGTGGTGGAGAGCGAGGAGCGAGATGAAGACGGAGCGAGCGACGCGTCGCGGCGAGCAAAGACGCGCAGCCAAAGTCGCCCTCGGCCCTCTCCCTCCCACTGGGTGCACGATCCAGCTAGCTAGCTACCATGCACAGCTTTCATGACGCGCCCTCGCCAACTCTAGAGGCGGCATGGGGCGTTGTCACTGACCTCGCCTCGCTCGTCGCATGGCATCGTCTCGACGCTCCACCTCGAGAGCCTGTACACGCGCAGGACTGCTGCAGACTAGCACCGCAAGTGCGTCTCCACTTCTCTGGGCTGCTTAGCTCCCTCGCGCACGAGTGCTGACCCTCTCCTCCTCCTCTCCTCCCCCTCGACCTCGTCTTCGTGCCGGGCCCTCCTCTCGGGCCCTCTCTTCGCCCCGCCCTGCGCGGCTTTTAGCTCGAGCCTCATTCTCCGTCAAGCAGGCCGACGTCGCGCGAGAACCGTGTCGTCCCTTGACTTGCAGCCCTACGACCTCGCGCTTCCTCCTGGGCGACCTCTCGACCTCGCCGGCGGCACGGTGCGTCGACGCTGTGCTCCTCTCTGTCACGCACGCCTCGCTCCTCTCTCTCGCGCTCGAGCTCTGACTCGAGACCCGCCCCAGGACCGCCCCCTCATGCTCGCCCCTCCTCCTTCTCGAGCGTGCCGTCCTCGCCGCTCTCGCCGACTCGCCGCGGCAGCTATGAGCCGCTTCTGCGGCACCTTGCAGCTCGACGTCTGAAGCTCTACGAGGGCAGCGGCGGCCCATACTCGACTAGGGCCGCCGCGAGCGCCGTCGCCGACCTCGTCGACGAGGTTCGCGAGCTAACGCCGCCGAGCGCGCACATGCGCCCCTACCCGGTCTCGGCCGCTCTCGACGTCTGCGCTCGACGCGTGGGCGCAACGCTGCGGCTGCTGAGGGCCAGCTGAGCAGGTCCCACCCGCGTCGTCGCCGTCTCCTCCCTGTTCTCCTTCCTTCCCCTTCTCGAGCACACGCATGCGCGGCCTGCGCTCCTCCTTTGTAGACTCGCTCTTCCGTAGCACTCCTTCTAATGCAGACAGTCTTCCTCTAGCGCCCGAACGCTCGGGCCCCTTGCTCGAGAGCGCTCGCTCGAACTCGAGTTCCCGTGATCCTTCCTCCTGCTGGTCTGGTCGCGCGCGCTGTCCGAGGTCGAGAAGGCTCAACCTGCACTTGACCTGCATCGCTTTCGACCTGCGCGAGAGCTGCTCGATGGCCGCTGAGGCCGCTCGAGGCTCGAGCGCGGAAGGAACCCTGGGCCGAAGTGGGGGAAAAATCCAGTGGGTATTTTCCCCCACTTCGGATTGGTCGGCAACCTCGTCCTCCCCTGCGCAAACCGCAAAGGGCTCGTTTCGACCAAGTCGAAAACGCTCGCAGCGTCAGGTTGACCTCGCTCTACCTCGTCCCACTGCTCCAGCGTGCTCGTGCTGTCGCTGGCATCGGTAGCCTCGCCGGCGGGCGCCGCAAAAGAGCTCGGAGGAGCAGGGACGCCCCGCCGCGGAGAAGAGGTCCGAGCGAGGCCGACCCGAGCAATCCGCTTCTCTCGTTGCCCCTCTTACTGTGCTCGCGATCTACTGTACCAGCTGCCACCGAGTGCGTCGCGATCGGGGCGCAGGCTCGACGAGAAATGTGAGCCGGACGTGCCCCACCTCGATCTGGACCTTCTCGAGACGCGCGACGTCAACGATCTGCTCCTCCTCGCCTCGACAGCTCGCCGCTTCCTCCTTCCCGCTTCATCACCACCTAGCAGCATCCACACAGCTCGACATGCTCGCCTCGATCGCTCGCCCGACTCTCCGCCTCGCCCCGCACGCCTCGAGCCGCACCGCCGCCGCTCGTGCGCTCCACTCGTCGCCGCCTCGTCGCGCACCGGGCCTCTTCCAGGGCGGCGGCCAGAGCGTCGGCGAGGACGCAGCCGACACTTCGAGGAAGAACGCGGCCGTGCCCATGTTCATCGCCGCGGGAGCAGGAATCGCCGGGTGCGCTCGCCTCTCCCTCTCTCCTCGTCCTGCGAAGCTCGCGCGACTTGAGCTGACGACTCGCTGTCCCTCCGACGACGTTCTCTCCGTATGCAGCTACGTCGCCTACTCGCAGATGGTGCGTCTCGCCTCTGCGCTTTCAGCCGCTCAGGCCCTCGCGCGGTCGTCGACGAGCACGATCGTCCCTCTCCTGCGCCAGGTAGCTGACATTCTCGCCTCCTACGCTCGTTCACGTGTGCACAGAGCTCTCGTCAGCAGGCCCACGAGGAGAAGAAGGCCGCCAAGCACGACCAGCAGAGCGAGAACGTCGTGCGTCTTTCTCCTCCTCCTTCTTTGCGCTCGTCGACGGCCCTGCCCCGAGCGCACGCCAACATGCTTCTTCTCGAGCGGCACGCTAACGCTGGACACGTGCGCGCAGCCGGCCGGCTCGAAGGCCAAGGTCAGCATGCGCGGCTGAGCATCGCCTCGTCCGCCCTCTCGCTTTCCCACCTTGTACAGCTCGCCCACGACCTAATGCAGTCAAGCAGTTCTACCTTCCTCTCACGAGAGCATGCGAGCGAGAGCAAAAGATCGAGAGATGGACTGCACAAGCTCAAGTGCAGGAGGCAACGCACGGACCTCCGAGCCGCACGGGCATCTACGCCAAGACGGTGCGGCGGCCTGCGCGCTCTCCAGGACCAGCTCGCTCAGCTAGAGGTCGAGCGCCTTGATGGCCATCTGCATGGCGCCCTCCTTGGTGACGTTGCCTGTGCGCGCAAAAACGAGCGAGGGTCAGTCGCGGAGCGTCCGAGAAGTACGAGGCCGAGCCCGTCGCGCGCTCGTCGAGCCGCACGAGAGCGCAGAGCGCATGAGGAGAGGAGCGAGACGCACCTCCGATAAAGCCGGCGTTGTGCACGAAGACGCAGCCCGGGATGCCTGTCAGGGTCGAGAGGGCGTCGTCGCGAATGCCGCGCCACCTGCAGGAGCGAGAAAGAGCGTCAGCATCACTTACATCCTGCGGAACGGTCGACGCCCTCGGGGAGAGCGCCTGCTGAAGGAGCGAGGGAGAGCGGCGCCGACTCACGCCTCCGGAAGCGCCTTGCGGCTGTCGAACGACTCGGGCGAGACGGCGACGGCCTGGATGCGCCACTTGGCGTCGGGCTTCTCGCTCTCGGGGTACAGGACGTAGAGCGGGAGCTCGTCCTTGGGGATCGAGAGCTCGTCCTCGAGGACGTGGAGGTGCTCCTGCGAGCGGGGCGACGAGGGCAGGCGGGCGAGGAGCGGATCAGCTGCCGAGCTCGACAGCACGAGAGAGGGCGAGAGAGGGGGAACGCACCTTCCACGGGCAAAACTCGGTAAAGACGATGACCTTGCCGCTCGGGTGGACGTCCTTCCTCGCCTCGACGGCGCGCACGACAATGTCGCGCGCGGGGAGCCACGCCTTGTGGAGGTAGTCGAGGCGGGCGAGGAACTCGGTGCCGCACAGCTTGGTCGCCTTGTTGAAGCCGTCGATGAGGATGTCGTCCGTCGTGGGCTCGTTCCAGCGCGGGTTGAGGGCGCCGACGCGCGACGAGAGGTCGGTGCGCGAGCGGTACCGGGGCGGCTCGGACGTGACGTACTGAGCGACGCCGTTGTCGATGCCGTCGAGGGCCTCGACAAAGTCGCCGTACATCTTGAGCCAGAGCTGCTGGACGACGGGCGACTCGACGGGCTCGCCGAGGATGGTCGAGACGATCTCCTGGCCGTAGTGCCTGCGAGAACGTGGAGCCTCGAGTCAGCAGGTCGTCGCGGTGCGAAACGAGAGGCTCGCGCGGCGGACGCACTTGTAGATGAGGCCGGCAGAGCTCAGCTTGGTGTTGAAGCCGTGGCCAAAGACCTCGCTGAAGCCGCGCTGGTGGTGGTCGAAGCGGCCGCGGGCCGGGTCGTACTCGCCGCTGACGTCGAACACGATGTCCGAGTCGTCCCAGACGGCGGCGTCGCGCGAGCGGCGCAGCTCTGCGTCGGCGAAGCGCGGGAGCTGGCGGAGGAGGGCGTGGGCGAGGGCGTCGTCGCAGTGGAAGGTGCCGGCGTGGGTGCAGAGGACCTGGGCGGTGCGCTGCTTCTTGCTGGCGGCGAGGCCGGACATGGTGCGGGCGAGGCGAGGGAAGCGGGAGGGAGGTGCGAAGGTGCGGAGGCGGGCGAGGGCGGCCACGGCGGTGCGGATAGGTGGGACTGGCTGTGGGCGTGCATTGAGGTCAGCAAGATGCTCGCTATGTGCTCTACCAACCAGCCCTGCCCCTCGCAGCAGAGGGGAGCGAGGTGCGGGCGGACGAGCTGGAAGAAAGTCGAGCGAGGATCGGGGGCAGTGTGGAGGCGCAGGACTGACTCGAGGGTGCTTGGAGGAGCTCTACTGGAGCTCTGGGCGGCTGACTGACTCTGCACGAGCTGAGTGGGACGAGGACAAGAGGGGCGAGCCGGCCGCTCTCATCTCGTCGCGCCTCGTGTCCGTCCCTTCACCTCTGCGCGCTCTACGGCTGCCAAGACTGACACCAGGCTGATCATCGAGCTACCTAGAGCTCACCTGCGACTGGCCAGCACCGCCCACGGTCAGCGACGCCGCCGCCCCACGCCAGGCCGCTAGCTCCGCTCCCTTGACCAACCTCCCCGCCCGACAAGGTCCAGCACTCCTCGAGCCCCACCAAGAGCACGCTGCTACCACCTCGAGGCGGGCGCACGACCACGAGCTCGACGACGAGGTTGTTCGGCCGACCCGCGCTCGCTCGTCATGGAGGCTCAGCAAGAGTGGCACTTCTCGTCGCCCGACCAGTTCTGGGGTGCGCCTCGTTCCGCCCTTCGACACCCCTCACTCACGCTCGAGCTGATCCGCTGACCGCGACGCCCCTCGCAGCCGAGCTCGACGACCTGATCAGCGTTCCGCCCAACTCGAGCCTCGATGAACTCGACTATGCGTTCCGCAACTACATCCTCTTCGCTTCCACCTTCATGGGTGCGTCCTCCGTCCCCTTTTCCTTGCTCCTAGAACGAGCTGACCCCTCAATCAACGACGCAGACCTGTTCCTCGCCGCCCCCGGCGCCCTCGACCACGCCCTCCTCGCCCTCCTCTCGTCACCCCTCTTTACGTCGCACGTCGACCGCATGACCGACAACATCATCAGCTCGATCTCACACCCCGAGGCCTCGTCGTCGACCCTCTTCATCTCGCTCATGCTCGTCCTCCACCTCGGCGAGGGCGCCAACCCGCTCACGACGGCCGGCGTGTGGGCCGACGCCCGCAAGCCCGGCGCAGGCGTAACCGTCGGCAGCTCCAAGGTGTTTCGCCTCATGCGCCGACGGTGGAAGGAGGTCGTGCCCGTCCTCATGAACCGCGTCTGGCACGCCGGCGTCGTCCACGAGGTGCACGAGGAGGGCGGCGAGCCCGAGGCGGCCGCCAAGGGCGAGGCCCTCGTCGCCATGCCCGCCGACGGGTGGGAGGAGCGCGTCGGCACCGCAGCGACCGCCGTCCTGTACGAGCTGTGCCGCGTTCAGAAGCTTGGGGCCGAGGAGCTCGGTGCGTCCTCCTTCTCCTAGCCTCGCCCGCCCTCGCGCAGCCTGCAGCTCTCCCTGACACCCGCACCATCTCGCAGCCGACTTCTCGTTCGACTTTGTCTCGCGCCTGTTCGCGCTCGTCGAGCGCACGCGCGACGTCGAGGACGAGACGTTCAACTACTCGCTCATCAAGCTCCTCATCGCGCTCAACGAGCAGTTCATGATCTCGACCGTGCCCGCCGAGCGCGACAACGGCGCAGGCAAGCTCCCGCCGCCGATCCTGCCGACTGTCGTCAACTCGAGCGGCAAGAAGCGCGAGCGTGGGCCCAACACGGTCCTCGAGGTCCTCAAGGAGAAGGAGCACGAGAGCAAGACGTTCGGCGAGAACATCATCTTTATCCTCAACCGAGCCGGTCCGTCACTCTCTCGCCTCTTTAGTCGCCCTCCCTCGTCGAGCCCAGGGCCGCAGCTGACGCTTGGACCCTCGCAGACGGCACGCCCGACTCGCTCTGCGTCTCGCTCCTCATCCTCAAGATCCTGTACCTCCTCTTCACGACCTCGGGCACGCAAGAGTACTTTTACACCAACGACCTCTGCGTCCTCGTCGACGTCTTCATCCGCGAGCTCTACAACCTCGACGAGGAGTCCGAGGGCGTGCGTCCCTCTCCCTCTTAGCTATCAGCCCCCTCCCAAACCATGCTGACTCCCGCGATCTGCGCCTGCAGCTCAAGCACACCTACCTGCGCGTCCTGCACCCGCTCCTCACCAACACCCAGCTCCGCCACCACCCGTACAAGCGGCCCGAGCTGCGCCGCTGCCTCGAGTCGCTCGTCGCCCAGACGCACTACCGCGCGTGCGACCCGACGACTCGCCGCCTCGTCGAGCGCAACCTGCGCGCGAGCTGGTGCCAGACGCTGCGCTCGGCCGACGCGGCGCTCACGGGCCTGATCGGCGGGTCCAAGAGCGCGACGGGCAGTACACTCAGCGTCGACGCCGTCGCGACGACGTGCGACGAGGAGGGCGCTGTCGACCGGCCCCGCAGGAGGAAGAGCAAGGGTTCGCGCCGGCACGCGAGCGTCGACGACTCGGGCGTCTCGTACGGCGTGTCGCCGCCGAGCGTCGTCGCGCAGGGCCACGACCTGCTCGGCCCGGTCGCCGAGCGCAGTGCGAACGGCGACGCGCCCGACATCGTGCGCGAGAGCACGGCGGCCGCCGACTGGACGGCCGAGGAGGACCGGCAGCGCAGCTGGACGCGGTCGTCCGAGGACGAGCACCCGCCGAGCGGGCTTCCCTTGCCGGCCGAGGGCGTCGCGAGCTCGTCCTCGGTCATCTCGGCGAGTCACGACCTCCTGCACCCAATCGCGGCGCGGCACCACGGCTCGTCGTCGCCGACCCACCCTCTTCCCTCCTCGAGCGCTCCGACCCTCGTCACTCCTCGCCCTCGGTCGCACTCGCTCCACGCCTCGCACGTTCTGCACGAGCCCGTCACCTCGCACGGCCACTTCCGCCCCGCGCCGCCGCCCCCGAGCGACTCGCCCGACCCGCACCGTCGCCGCGACGGCTCGTTCTCCTCCCACTCATCGCGCTCGTCCCTCCACTCCTCGCACCCATCGCACCACGCGCACGAGCACCATGCGCACCTCCCGAGCTACCATCCCGGGCACCACCACTCGCACGCGCCCGTCGGCTCGTCGCCGACCTCTTCCTCGGCAACGGCAGCCGCTCGCCGCCGTCGACCTCCACCACCGCCGGGACACCATGCCCACCACCTCGACGGCGACACGTCGGGCAGTGCGCACTCGAGCCGACCGCAGACGCCGCACGAGGCGCCGCCGTCGCCCAGTTCAGCGCACGCGCACCTCGGCGCGAGCACGGGCACGAGGCGCAGGGCGCCGCCGCCGCCTGGCGCGGGCGGGAGGGGCAGCCCTCGAGCTGGAGGACCTGGAGATCGGGAGGAGGACGTGCGGAGAGGCGTCGAGGCGCTCGCCGTGTCCTGAGCCGAGGCGGTCCTGTTCCCTTTCCTCGGCCCTTCTTCCTCTCCCTCCCCTCTCGCGTCCTCTCTTCCTTCTTTCGTTGGCTCTCACCCGTCGTACAGAGTCGTCCTACCGTTGTCGCCTTTCAATACATCGCATGTCCTCATCGTCGTCGCCGTGTCCTCGCTCGCGAGCTGTCTGCGCTCGAGCCTCTCGAGGTCAGGTTCGCGCGCCACCCGGTACATCCTCTTTGGATGCTCAGAGCGGCTAGGGAAGCTCCCCGTCTGCTGCATAGACTGTAAGAAGCAGAAGTCTCGCCTTTTCGAGAGAGAGCGGCCCAGCCCCCCGCGCCGTCCGCTCCCTCCTCCTCCTCACGCTTCCTCGACAAGATCCAGATGGCTCGCTCGAGTGTATTCGTGCTAGGGACTGCAGCAGCGTGCATCGTGGGCGCAACGTCGGCCCACGCCGCGTGGGGCAAGCGTGCGTGAACTCGCTCCTCGCTCCCCTCCTCCCCACCTCGTCGTCCTCGCGCTCCCTCCCCGCGCATGCAGGCCAGCGTGCAGGCAGCTCTAACCCTTCAGTATGCGCGCAGAGACCCCCTCGCCTGTCGACGCTGCCGACCCTGCGCCCACCGCACCGCCTCACCCCGAGGTCGCCCCCCTCTTCCCCGAGGTCGTGCCCGCCGTCGCAGGCGCGACGCCCATCTCGCCGAGCCCCGCCACCGCCGCCGTTCCGACCTTGCCGCCACGCCTCGGTGCCGAGCACTCGTTCGGCCCGTTCCGCATCCGCCCCGCCGAGCTCCGCCTCGAGGCCGCCATGCTCGCCGTCCTCGCCCTGTACGGCCTGTCGACTCTCGCCATTCGCCGCTCTAACTCGAGCCGTGCCTCGGCCTGGTTCCGCGCCCACGAGGAGGTCCTCCGCGCCGAGTTTGCCGGCGTCGGCCTCGGCGGCGACAAGCTCTTCGCGAGCGACGGCGGCGATGAGTTCTCGTCGTACGCCTCAGGCCGTCGTGCGGTCGAGTACATGTGGGCCAAGGTCAAGACGGGCGGCCAAGACGTTCTCGCGCGCCTGTATGACCTCGCGCGCGGCGTGTACGACTACAGCTACGACTCGGGCAAGGACAAGGTCGTGCGTCGCTCATCCCTCTTCCTCCCTGCCCCCTGTCCCATCCGGCTGTCGCAGAACGAAGAGATTCGAGGCTGGACGAAGCCGAGGGCGGCGCTGACCGACTCGCTGCCCTGCAGACCCTCGACTTCAAGCTCTCGCTGCCCAAGGGCACGCCGGGCGCCAAGTTCTGCTTCGCCGCCGTCCGCCGCGAGGTGCTCCGCCAGGTCCGCGACTCGAGGTGGGACCTCGTGCGTCCTGTCCCGCTCTCTCTTCTCCTCGTCAGTGCGCACTGACCCTCACCTCGTCCGCAGCGCACCTTCACCAACGTGTCCGAGACGGCCGGCGTCTCGCCCTCGCTCATCGTCATGACCGAGTCGGGCGACGTCACGAACGCGCTCCTCAAGGACCCCGACACGGGCCTCCTCGACGCCCTGCGCGAGGGCGCGCCCGGGCTCGAGTACCTCGAGAGCATCATCGTCAGCGACATGCCCGCCCAGACGCCCGACGACGAGTGCGTCCTTCCCTCTCCCGGCGCACTGCGACGCCCCGCCCCGCCGCCGTGTGTCTTGATGTCGGGGATCTGATCCTCCTCGCCTCGCCCTCGTCTCGCAGGAACCCGTCTTTGCCCGACAACGACTTCCACCTCGTCGTCACCCTGCGCCTCCCGCCCTCGTCGCAGGCCGCAGCCACCAAGGACTGGGTCACGCTCGCCTGCAACATCGCCGACGTCGTCTACAGCAAGCAAAAGCTCATCCCCGAGGCCGCCATCGGCAAGCTCGTACGTCCTCGCTCCTCGCCGCCGGCGCTGTCCTCGCATCTCGGGCACACACTGACGCACTCGACTACCTCGACCACTCTCGCAGAAGAAGCGCCGTGCCGACGCCCTGTACACGCTCCAGAAGGCGCAGCGCGACGAGGCGGCGGCAGCGGCGCTCGAGGCCAAGGAGGACGCGGCGGCCCTCAAGCGCAAGCTCGAGCGCGAGGCGGCCGAAGCCAAGCTCGCCAAGATGACGCCGGCCGAGCGCGTCAAGTTTCAGAAGAAGGAGGAGGAGAAGGAGAGGAAGAAGCTGATGCAGAAGCAGGTCAAGCGCGCTCGCTAGAGCTGCCTCGTTCCCGCCGTGGCAAAAGCCCTCGCCGAGGGTGCAATATATCGCAGTCTCCCCTTCTTGTCGTTCTCATTAGCCGTGAGCGGTCGAGGCGAGCCTGAGAGCCGTCGACCTCGAGCCGAGGAGGAGGGGTCCGCGCACTCTCACCCGGGGCGCCTGGTTCTCCGGTCGCAGGGTCTCTGGAGCCTTCGAGCGCTGCCTGAGCCGCCCTACACAGCGCTCTGTGCGAGCGCGAGAGCGGAGAGAGCCTCATCACTTCGTCCGCACCTCGCTCCTCCTGTTCCTCACCCACACCGCCTCGCGACGGCCGCTGCTCGCCTGCACGATGGACTCTGAGCTCTCGAGGATCGCGTCGCTGCCCCAGAAGGACCGCGTGCGCCCGTTTTGTCCTCCCTCCTCCCCCACCTCCTCCTCGTCCCCGTCATCTCGCCCGGCGAGCTGACCCTCGCTCTGCCTGTGCCGACGCAGACTGCAGCATACCTCTCGCTCCTCTCGACTACCCTCACGTCCGCCTCGTCCCTCCCCGCCGTCGAGTCCGACCTCGCCCAGTGGCTCGGCACCGTCTCGGCGCCCGACTTCCCCCAGATCGTCGCCCGCCAGGTCCTTGACGGGTTCGTCGCCCAGCTCACCGAGGTCAGCGACCGCGAGACGAGGAAGGGTCTGCTCAAGGGCGCGCTCGAGCTGCTCCAGCCTCGCGTGACGAGCTTCGAGGAGCAGGTGCGTCGCTCGTCGGCTCTCCACCTCCTCGTTCGCACTCGCTGATCAGAAGCCATGCCTGCGCATACAGATCTGCACGCTGCGTGAGCAGTACGCCGACCTGCTCGAGCAAGATGAGGAGTTCCCCGAGGCGGCGCGCGTCCTCATTGGCATCCCGCTCGAGTCCGGCAGCCGGTGCGTCCCCCTCGAGCGACACGCACAACATCGAGCCGATGCTGACACTCTCGAACGTGCAGCCCGGACGAATACAAGCTCAAGGTCTACATCCGCATCGTCCGCCTGTTCCTCGAGGAGGAGGACTCGACCTCGGCCGACACGTACTTCAACCGCGCGTCGCTCCTGTCGGGCGCCGCGACCGACCTCGAGACGCAGCTCCAGTTCAAGCTGTGTCAGGCGCGCATGTTCGACTTTAGCCGCCGCTTCGCCGAGGCGAGCAGCAAGTACTACGAGCTCAGCTACGTCGTCGCCCTCGCCGAGGACGAGCGCATGCACACCCTGTGCGTCACAGTCCCGTCTTCCTCTCGCTGCACGTCGAGCACATCGAGCTGACTTGCCCATGCTCGCCTGCAGCAACGTCGCCATCGTCTGCGCCGTCCTCGCGCCGGCGGGCCCGATCCGGTCGAGGCTGCTCGCGTCGCTGTACCGCGACGAGCGCGCGGCCCAGTCGCCGCACTACCCGATCCTGAGCAAGATGTTTCTCGACCAGATGATCCGGCCGCACGAGGTCGAGCAGTTTGCGTCGGCGCTCGCGACGCACCAGCTCGCCAAGCTGCCGCCGACCATGGCCGTCGTGACGGCGCCCGACACGGCCGTCGAGACGGGCAAGAAGGGCCCCGAGACGGTGCTCGACCGCGCCATGATGGAGCACAACGTGCTCGCCGCGAGCCGCGTCTACACGAACGTGACGTTCGCCGGGCTCGGCCACCTGCTCGGCCTGCGCCCGTCGGCGGCCGAGGCCATGGCGCGCACCATGGTGCAGCAGCGCCGCCTGCGCGCCTCGATCGACCAGGTCGACGGCCTCATCGTGTTCGACGCCGACGCCGACCACGCGGCGGGCGCGGCGGCCGAGGGCGCCGTGTCGAACGTGGCGGCGCAGGCTGCGGCGCGCGAGGACGGGTCGGGCGCCGACGGTGCGGGCGGCGAGGGCGACGGCGGGGCGGCCCCGGCGACGCGCAGGTGGGACGCGCAGATCCGCCAGGCGCTGCAGCTCGCCGAGGGCGTCGCGGCGAGGTGTGAGGCGCTCCTCGCAGAGGCGGACGCCGGCGGCGCACCTGTCGCCGCCTCGGCGTGATGCTTCCTCGTCCCACTCTCTTCTCCTTCTCCTCCTCCTGGTCGTCGTCGCCGTACCCCCTGTAGCATGTACTCTCGCGCTCTCCTCGCAACCTCGTTTACCCCTCCTCGTCTTCGCCCTCCCCCCCCCCCCCTCACACCTTCCCCGCTTGCAACCTCGCACGGTCCTCCTCTCACTCTCTCGTCGAGAGGCTCTGCTCGCATGGATGACAGCTGGCGAACTCGCCCGGGCTGCGCCGTCATTGAGCCCGAGCGGCGCGAGGTGCATTTGCTATCGGCGGCGGTCAAAGGGAGCTCTCGCCAGGGACAAAGGCGAGACGAGCGGCGGTATGCGCATACAGTGAGGCGGGCGCTGGCTGGGCTGCGAATGCGAGGCCGCGACCGTCGCTCGCTCGTCCTCCCCGCGCGCCGCGTCCGCCCCTCGTCTCGCTCCCTCTCCCTCTCGTTCCCTCGACCCACCCGCTCTTGCGCCGCCTGCTCCTCACCACCTTCGCCCGATCTCGCCTGTGCCGCCTCGCCCCCTGTCCATCACGCCCTATCGTCGTCGCCCAGCTCGCCATGCAGCAGTCGCCCTCCCCCGCCGGTTCCCCCGCCCAGCCGACTGCGCACCCTCCTCGCACCGCCACGGCCAAGCGCCGCCTGTCGGACGCCCCGGGCTACGCCGACTACGACCACGGCTCCGACGACGAGCACGACGACGACGAGGGCGAGCCCCCCGCCCGCTCCAAGCGCTCGAGGCCCGGGCAGCTCAATGGCGCACTTGGAGCCGAGATCGGCCACGGCCTCGCCGGCGCAGCGCACCACGGTGCACCCGCCCAGTCGCACAAGGCCCTCTCGCCCGCCGAGAAGGAGCAGCGCCGCGTCGCGCGCATGATCCGCAACCGCAGTGCGTCCCCTCTCTCCCACGCCGACCCCCCTCGGGCGTATCTCCGTCCCTGACCCTCGTCGCCTCCCTTTCCCACAGACGCCGCCCAAGCCTCGCGAGACCGCAAGAAGGAGCACACGGCCTACCTCGAACGGCGCTGCTACGAACTCGAGAACCTCCTCCGCTCCAACGGCGTCGTCGTCCCGCAGACGTTCGCTGCACCGCCCCCGATCGTCGCCCCGGCCACCTCGGGCTCGTCGTCGGCGTCGGCACAGCTGCAGCAGCACCCCAAGGGCGCACCGCCGAGGTCGCAGCGCGCGTTCAGCGTCCTGTCGGACGACAACCAGGGCCGCATCGCCGACCTCGAGGACGACGTCGACAACCTCCGCGCCCAGCTCGACCTCGAGCAGCGCGAGTCGGCCCACCTTCGCGCCCGCCTCGACGAGGCCGACGCCAAGCTCGCCCGCCTCGCCCACTTTGCGCCCGACGCCCCCTTCTCGTCCCCCTTCTCCGGCACGACCACCCCTCTCCCCGCCGGCTTCGAGCCGACCTTCGCGTTCGACACGCCCAACCTGTGCCCGCTCCCTCAACCCGAGGAGCGCGCCTACGTTGAGGAGCGAGAGCGGCAGCGCCGCCTCGTGTCGGCCGGCCCGACCTCGACCACGAGCACCCCCAAGACGGCCTCGACCCGCCTCGACCGCACCTCGGCGTCGCCCTCGTCCTCGACAACGACCACCACGACCGCCGCCGTCCTCGAAGGAGACGCACACACGACACAGACGACGGGCAGCTCTCGCCTCGTAGCACGCGAGGTTGACCAGTCCCTGCAGCGGAAGCTGTCCCCGACTCTGTGTCGTCGTGCCCCTCGATCCCTTCCCCCGGCGCCGGCCCCGGCTCGGCCTCGTCGTCGTACGCCGTGTCGCTCGTCGACGTCGACATCGCCTCGACGCCGCCGGCCAACGAGTCGTACCTCGAGCTCGACGACCGCGTCGACGTGTCGCCCGTCTGGTCCGACTGGGCCAAGGGCGCTAAGCTCCCGCCGCTCCCGCCGCTCGACGGCGACGTCGTCAACGGTCTCGAGCTGCGCGACGGCGCCGACGAGGTCATGAAGCCCGTCTTCCACCACGACGGCGCCGAGGAGTCGGCCTTGGCGTTCCTCGACCTGAGCTTCCTCCAGGACGGCCCGGTCACGGCGTCGTGCTGAGAGCAGGACCTCTCCGACGACGACTCGGTGCGTCTCTTCTGCTCGTCTCCTCGTCGTCGCTCGATCCTGACGGCCTTGTCGTCGTCGCACAGTCCCCGACACCTACAACCTCCGCCTCACCTCTCTCACCCTCCCCCTTCGTCCTTCGTCTACTCGCTCCCTCACTCGCCACACGATCACGACCCTTCGCCCTCGTCATCCTCACGACCGCGACCCGCACTCGCACACGCCCCGATCCCCGTCACCCTCCCGCACCTCCCTACCCCGCCGCACCTGCTCTCCCAGGACGAGAAGCACGCACGACCCACGACCGAGACCCTCTCTCGAGACGAGACGAGGCGAGACGACCCGAGACCGAGCACGCACGACGCCCAAGCACGCTCGTCGGCAGCCGCACCGCCACTTTTCCTCTTCCCCACCCTCGTTCCCCTTTCCCTGCACGCGCATCCCTCTCCTCCTTCGTCCGCACTCGTCGTTCCCACCCGCTTCCTCTGCCTCGTCCCTGCCGCCAGTCCACCTGTCGAGCCTTGCTCCGCCCTCACGGGCGTCCGAGCGGTTCTTCTGGACTTTGCGCGTGCGGGTCGAGCGAGGGCGGGACCGGGTCCGTGCGGGCTTCGCGGCGTTGTTGGCTAGGTGATCGATGCTGTGGATCTGGGTCCGAGAAGCAGGGTCGAGGGGTGCGAGCTCGTCGGCGGCGTCCACCTCTTCCTCCGGGTCGAGGTGCGAGCGTCTCCTCCTGCGCGCTCTCTCTCTCCGTCTCGCTCTCGTTCTCGTTCTCTCTCTCGGTCCTCTGGTTCGTGTCGTCGCCTTTTCTCTGTTCCCGGTCTGATGAGCGTGCGGTCGGGTGGTCGGCAGGAGCGCCTCGAGCGCGCTCGAGGGTCTTCCGGGCGGTCGGCGGCGTCGTGTCGGTGCGGCGGGCCTCGGTCGGTCGGCGAGTCGAGCTGAGCTGGACGGACTGGACGCGGTGGGAGGTGCGGGGAGCACGAGGTGGAGGGTACGGTGGATCCCAGGTGGACCTCGTCGTCGTCCTCGAGACGTCTTTCCTCTCTCTGCGCGTCGTCGATGGAGCCGGTCTCTGTCGCCTCGTCCCTCCCTCCTCCTCTTCCTCTCCCCCTCTCTATCTCCCTCCTCATCGTCGTTTCACGCCCTTCGCAACCTCCTCGCATTAGTTCCCCTCGTCGTCGTCGTTCCTCGCACTCTCTCCCTCACTTCGTTTCTTTGATAGACAACCACGCTCGTCAGCAACGCCGTCGTTCGTCCACGTCCTCTCCTGCGTCTAGCGTCGTCCGCGAGAGCTCGGTCGTCGCCCTCAAGTCGAACCAAAGAGAGGAGCCTCCCCTGAGCGAGACCTCGGACTCGGCGGCGACTCGGCTCCGTCCGAACTCGGGCCCAACTCGGCGTTCGCCCACTCCTCCTTCTTCTTCCCTCGCCACCCCTCGCTCCAGCACAGCACTCGATGGGCGTCCTGCACCTGCCCTCGCCCTCGACCGTCGCAGTCGGCGCAGGCGTGTGGGCCCTGCTCAGCTCGAGCGGCCTCGCCCCCTCGCTCGTCAAGAAGCTCGTCGCGGTCCTCCTCGTCCTCAACTGGAAGAACGCGCCGTTCGCGTGGCACCTGCGTGCGTCCTCGCCCCTCTCTCTGCCTGCGCCGGTCCTCGCGCGACTCGTGCGGTCCCCGCGCGGATCGAGCGCTACTGCAAGAGCCTGCAGAGCTGACCCTTCCTCGCCTCGCACGCGCAGAGGTTTGGAAGACGGTCCCCGAGTGGCACTGGCGGTCCTGGACTCGAGGCGGCGAGGAGAAGGCGCTCGCCGTCGCTCGCGACCCGTTCGCCGTCAAGAGCATCACCAAGGGCCGGGTCACGCTCGGCGACGCCGACTACAACATGCAGTGCGTCGCTCCCCCGTCCTCCGTTCCTCGCACCGAGTTGACGCCTGCCCTCCTCGTCGCGCAGCATGTCCAACTCGACCTACGCGCACGTCTCGGACGCGGCGCGGTTCCGGTTCATGTTGGAGCTCATCGGGACCGCCTTTGCCTGCGGCGTGTGGTCGCCCCTGGGCGGCACGTCCTTCTCGTTCTTCAAGGAGGTGCCGCTCGGCGCGGCGTACGAGATTGAGACGAGCATCCTCTCGTGGGACGACAAGTGGGTGCGTCGACGAGCTCTCTGCCCCCTCTCGCTCCCTCGCCGCTCTCGAAGCTGACGCCCTCGCCCGTCTCGCACAGATGTACTGCACGTCGAGGTTCACGATGGCGCCCAAGCGCGGCGAGAAGGAGCGCCAGCTGTGCTGCGTCGCCCTGTTCCGCCTGTGCTTCAAGCTGCGCGGCTCGCGCCTCACGATCCCGCCGGCGCGCGTCCTGTCGTTCAGCGGCCTCGGGTCGCACGAGGGCGACCGGCGCAACTGGGAGCGCACGCTCAAGCTGCGCAAGGCGGGCCCCAAGGTGGTGCGGCGCTGGCTCGAGTTCGGCGGCGCGGTCGCGGCGCAGCGTCAGGGCAAGTGGCCGGCCGACAAGGAGCTGCCGGCCGTTCCCGAGGGGTGGACGCTCGACGAGTGGGAGGGCGACGGGCTCGAGGGCGTCGAGGCGCGCCGGGTCGACAAGCTCGTCGTCGCCAAGCGGTACGGCGACACCGAGTCGTGGAGGGACTTGTAGGCGCACAGGTGCGCCGGCTTTACCTCTCCCTCCGCCTGACCGACGGCTGACTCTCTCCGCGCTCGCAGACACGACGATGCACATAGACTAGAGCTGTAGACGCCGAGCCTGCTGCGATTTTATCCCCTCGCCTCGACCTCGCTTTCGCGGCGCCGTCCCTGCTCACTCGCCCGCAGCTTTTGCTCTCGCCCGTCGTTCGTCGATCTAGGCTTATGTTTTCGCAAGCGCTGCAACGGGCGACGAGCGAGGGTTGCGACGCGAGGAGGAAGCGCGAGCGGGAGAGGAGAGCCGAGGGGAGGCAAGGGACTTGGCAGCGAGAGAGGCCAGCTCGGTAGATGGTCGTACGAGTGCTCGGCAGGGCACACTGGTCGCTGTGCGCGGCGAGAGACGAGCGAGTTTGGGCGAACCCGACTTCATCAGCTCGACCAGCTCGAGGCCGTCTCCCTCTCTCGCACCACCCCCTGCTGCGCCGACGAACGCAGACAGGGAACTACGCACTACAGCACTCGACCATGGCGCTCAGCACCGGCCTCGGCGACAACCCGTTCCACGCCCTCTCGTCGCTCCTCCTCGCTCCCCCACATCGCCACCCCTCGCCCCTCTACAGCACCCTCGTCGCCTCGCCCGCCTGGCTCACCCGCTACGACATCCTCCAGCACCTCGGCGACCCGCCGAGCGCGGCGGCGGGAGGCGGCACCTTTGCAGGCGGCGGCCATCGCGTCGTCCGCGACGCCTACGGCTCAACCGGCTGCGTCAACGCCATGGCCTGGGAGGACACCGGCAACGGCGCGAGGCTCGCCACGGCAGGAGACGACACCAAGTGCGCCGCAGGCCTCTTCCCCTTCAAACCCTCTTCCGCTCAAGCTGACCTCGCTCCTCCCCGCTCGTCTGCAGGATCTGCATCTGGTCGCCCGGCCTCGACACCTCGCTCGACCCGGACCAGGGCCCCGTCATGTCGCCCGTCCCCGGCTACGGCCTCGCCGAGACGATCGCGACCGGCCACCGCAACAACATCTTTTCGGTCAAGTGGGCGCCCGGCCTCTCGACCAGGCTCTTGAGCTGCGCCGCCGACGCTCAAGTGCGCGTGTACGACCTCTCGTCGACGACCAACCCGCACCTCAACCCGACGACCGTCACCCCGCCCGTCGGCTCGCCCCGCAAGCCCTGGGTCCACCACGACCTCTCGACGGCGTGCACGACCGTCCTGCGCTGCCACACCGACCGCGTCAAGCGCATCGCGACCGAGGCCTCGTCCGACGTCTTCCTCACCTGCTCCGAGGACGGCACCGTCAGGTGCGCCTCATCCTCCTTCTCCCCGCCCTCGCCCTCGAGCTGACCTCTCCCTGCTCCGACAGGCAGCACGACCTCCGCACGCACCACGTCTGCCGCTGCAACCAGTTCGACGACGACTCGAGCGACTCGACCTGCCCGCCGCCGCTCGTGTCGTACGGCCCGGGCTTGTCGCTCTACTCGCTCACGATCAGCAAGATGCGCCCGCACCTGTTCGTCGTCGCCGGCACCTCGCCGTTCGCCTACCTTCGTGCGCTGCCTCCTGCTGCACCTCGTCGTCTGCAGCTGAACGCTGACGACGCTCTTTGCGCGCAGACGACCGCCGCATGCTCGGCCGCCGGATGCAGCGCGACTGGCACCTCGCTCCCTCGGCCCTCTCGCCCTCGTCGTCGCTCACGCAGTGCGTCCGGCGCTTCGGCCTCCCCGACGACCCGGACCCGTACGCCCACATCGTCGCCGCCAAGCTGTCGCCGACCCGTCCGAGGGACCTCCTCGTCAGCTACTCGGCCAAGGGCATCTACCTCTTCGACACGGACGCCGACACGGTCGAGAAGCAGCAGCCCGTCGACAAGGAGGAACGGCGTTCGAGTAGCAGCAGGCGCGAGCGCGAGCCCGAGGACGGTCTCGACGCGTCGAGCGACGACGAGGACGAGCTGGACGACGAGGTGCTCGGCGTCGAGGAGGGCTCGCGCTCGGCGGCAACTGGACGCCCCGCCAAGCGCACGAGGGCGAGTGCACCGCCGCAGACGCTCGCGGCGCCGTCGTCGCCGACCGCCGCGCAGGCGCAGGCGCCAAAGCGCGTGCGCGAGGAGGTCGAGCAGGAGGAGCCGGCGTCCTCGAGCGGCGCGGTCGAGTCGAGCTCGGGCGCGAGCGGGCCGGGTCACGCAGGTGACGAGGAGCTGCAGCGCTCGACGAGGGTCGAGTCGTACGAGGTGGAGGAGGAGGACGAGCCGAGCGAGGGAGAGGGCCTGAGCGGCGAGCCCGGCGAGCCCGGCTCTGGCTCCGAGGACGACGAGCCCGACGTCGTCGACCCGTTCGCGGGCGAGCCGATGTACTCTCCCGATGCACCGCTCGTCGCGCCCGTCAAGCACTACGTTGGCCACGCCAACACGCAAGTGCGCCCTCTCCTTCTCCTCGTCCTCGTCATCTCGATGTCCTTCGGCTGACCTGCACGCCCTCCTACCGCAGACGGTCAAGGACGTCAACTTCCTCACGCCCGACCTCGTCGTCTCGGGCTCGGACGACGGCAACTTCTTCGTCTGGGACCGCGAGACCGAGGAGATCAAGGCGATCTTCAAGGGCGACGACGACGTGCGTCCTCTCTCTCGCTCGCCTTCCTCTCCTCCCTCACTCTCCTCCTGACGACTCTCTTCGCCTCGAGCAGGTCGTCAACGTCATGCAGCCGCACCCTCACCTCCCGCTCGTCGCCATTTCGGGCATCGACTCGACGCCCAAGCTCTTCGGGCCGACGACCGACGCCGACGCAGCGGCCCGCGCCAACCTCGTGCGCGACGCCGAGCGCATCAAGCGCAGGAACGCCTCGGGCGAGACGGATAGCCGCTCGCGCATGCGCATGGGCGGCCTCGGCGGCATCACGGTGCGCTCGAGCCTCTCTTTCTCCCGCGCTCCTCCTTGCGCTCCCGCTCTCTCGGCGGCGCCGGCTGACGCCTACCTGATGCGCTCGCAGCGAGATGAGCTGCTCAACCTGCTCTTTGCGCGTGGTGCGGCGACGTTTGCGGGCGAGGAGGACGAGGCGGTCGAGGAGGGAGAAGACGGAGATCCGCCGCGCCCTCGTCGCGGCGTGCGTCTCGTCGTGCGGGGCGACGGCGCACAGGGAGATGACGCGCCCGTCGAGTGCGTCGTGAGCTGAGGAGGAGCGGCTCGCTGCGTGAGGAGGTTGTGCATGGTCCTCGTTGTTGTGCTCTCTGTCGCTTTGTCCTTCCTTCGCACCTCGTACTTCTCGCATTTTGCAACCGCTTGTCATCGTCTTCCTGTCCGAGTTCGTCTCGGTAATGAGAGCTGCGCGAGCTGAGCATGCAGCGAGTACAATTCGCTGTCGCTCGGTCCGCCCTCCTCGACTTTGGGAGGCCCAGCTCGGGGAGGCCTGAACTTGCAACCGCCTTCCCTCTCCTCCGCCCTTTCAGCTGGCAGATCAGTAGACTGAGTCCAGAGCAGCTCGCCGTCTAGATACGACCCGAGGAGCGCTTTGCGCGGGCGAGAGAGACTGAAGACGCCGCGCGAGGGTCACCGGACGGCGTCTTGCTCTCGGCGGCGCGCGCTCGCTGCATCCGCGACGGGTCGGTCGCCTCCCATTCCAGTGCGGAGACCATAGCGCACTCGAGCGAGCGTGCGGCGTGCGTACAGCGACCGCCTTGCGCAAGCGAGGCCCACCGTTTCGATCTGGACTGCAGGAAGCGGCTCGAGCGGGAGGAGAAGAGGCACTCCCTCTCGCTTCTTGATCTCGCTGGCGCTGCTCGAGTTGTTCGAGAGTCGCGGCGAGAGCGAGTAATCAGCCCTCGTGAGTGCACACGCGAGAGAGGGCAATGCGCTTTTGCTGGATCCACGCTGCTGCGCCCTGCGAGGGCGCCGTGGAGGGGGCCTGAGCACGCTTTCTCCGGCTCTCTCCTTCCCTCTGCTTGCTCGATCTGTGCTCTGCACAGCTCGGAGCAACTCTCGAGCGCACTGGAAACGACAAGGCTCGAGGTTTGAGCGAGCGAGAGCGGAACTTTGCACGAGGGACCAGGAAAAGCAGGAGGCGAGGGGCCGCTCCCTTTCAGCTGTGCGGGTCTCGCTTCCTGCTCGACGCCCCGCTAGTAGTGAGCTCGACAGGTGCGCTCAAAGGAAGCGTGCGAGATGCCGCACAGGGCGTCGAGCCTCGTCGACCGGACCCGTTTGGATCTCGACTGAACCTGTCGGTCGGTTTGGCCAAGTTCGGCCACACTCCGGACCTCCCCTCGAGAGCGCTCAGTTCGACGAGACCCGACCTCGCAATCTCGTCGCTTCTCTTGCTATATGCTGGCTCGGCCCGCAACGGTCTCGGCGCCGAGCAGCTAGTGAGCGATCCGAGAACCTCGAAGCGCGCGACAGAAGCGAGGTCAAGGCGGACTTTGAGCGACCAACCAGGCGACCGGGAGGACGTGCCGCTAGATCTTTCTACTTTGCACGGTGCTCGCTTACCCCTCGACGACTCGGTGCTGTTGAGCTCGACAGCCGAGCTCAGGTGCGAGCGGGAAAGGCCAGCAGGCTAGCGAGCTAGGAGTTCCCTCTTCGCTCCTTAAGAAGGCCGATTTGTGGGAGGCCTGAGCGCGCTCTCCTGCAGCAAGCTACCGACCCTTTCTGAGGCAGAGCGGGTCCGGTTCGTCGAAAGGGTGCATGCACAGGCGAGAGGAGGGAAAGGAGAGGAAGGGAGGGAAGGAGAAGGAGAGAGGGGGGCGAGGCGGAGAGAGAGAGAGGAGGGAGAAAAGGCGAGGAGGTACAAGCTACAGAAGGTCCAACGAGAGCCGATCCGCCTCAGGCGAACGGCGAGCAGGCAGTGACGCGAATGATGGGCGGGCTCTTGCTCAGGTCGGCCTGCGAGCGAGAAGAGGGACGAGGTCAGTGTCTCAATTCGAGCCGGCTCGAGAAGGGGAACGGCGACGCACCGAGACGACGACGGGAACGTGGTCGAGCGTCTTGATGAGCTGCGAGGCGTGGCCGTTCTCGGTCGAGACGCCGTTGAAGCGCAGAGGAGCGCGCTGCGGGCGGCGAGAGGGCAAAGTCAACGAAATGGCCTGGCAAGAGGTCAAAGCGCGAGCAAGACGAGGCGCACCTGGCTGCTCTTGCGGTGCTGCTCCGTCTCGAGCACGCGCTTCTCGCGAGCGACGGGCGCGTCGCCGTTGGTGCCCTTGGGCGTCGAGGCGGCGCTCTCGTCCTCGTCCTCGTCGTCGTCGAACAGGGCCTGCTCGGCGTCGCCCTTGCCGCTGTCGGCCTCCATGAGCGACGAGTGGTGCTTGGCGACCGAGCGCAGGCGCTGCAGGTGCTCGTCCTGGTTCGTCTCGGCGAGCCACGACAGGACGTCGACGCCCTTCTTCCAGAAGATTTGCAGCGTGTTCTCGCGCTCGTCGTGCAGCGTGCTCTGCGAGAGAAGGAGGCGTGGAGCGTCAGCACAAGGTGAGCATGACGAGGAGGAGAGAGGGACGCACCTCGGTCGGCATCTGGTCGACGTGGACGCGCTTCTCGACGCCAAACTCGGAAACGAGGACGTCGAACGCCTGGTCGAGGACGCCGATGACGGTGCCGTAGCGGATGACGGGGCCGTAGCGCTTGGTGAGGTCGTCGATGAGGACGCAGAGGAAGAGGTGCTGCGACTGCTCCTGGGCCTGGCGCGCCGCGTCCTTCTTGATGTTGCACGTCGCGGCGACCTTGGACACGCTCTCGACATCGAGCGGGAAGCGGGCGTCGAGGGGCGTGCCTGCGGCCTGCGCGGCGAGGACCGCCTCGAGCTGGCGGTGGACCATGACGTCGGCGTAGCGGCGGATTGGCGACGTGAAGTGCGTGTAGAGCGGGACGTTGAGCGCGTAGTGCCCGTACTTGGAGATGTCGAGCGTGCCCGTGCAGAAGTACTTGGCGCGCAGCATCGACCTCGTGCTGAGGTGCTGGAGCGTGAGGCGCTCTTCCGGGTCGGTGACCTGGCCGATCGACGCCATGAGCGAGCCCGACGACGACGAGTCGAGGTCGATGCCGAGGCTCTTCATGCGCGCGACGAACGCGTCGAGGCGGCGGTCGATGGGCGACTCGTGGCGGCGGAGGAGGGCCTGGTCGGGCAGGCCCGACGCAATCTTGCCGGCGACGGCGATGTTGGCCATGAGCATGAACTCCTCGATGAGCTCGTTGGCCTCCTTGCGCACCGCCTCGCGAGCGTCGATCGGCAGGCCGAACTCGTCGAGCGCGAACGACACCTTGACGTTGTCGATGCGGAGCGCGCCGTTGGTGAAGCGGCGCGAGCGCAGGTGCTTGGCGATGCTCGCGAGCATCTTGACGTCGTCCTCGACGCCCTCGCGCAGCGCAGCGTCCTCGATCTTGCCCTCGGGGAGCGAGCCCGTGTCGATGACGTTCTGCGCGTCCGAGTAGGCGAGCTTGACCTTCGAGCTGCGGGAGGAGGGAGGAGGGAAGAGGGAAGAGGGAGGACACGCTCATCAGGACGTTGCGCGCACGGCGAGCTTCAAGGAGAGGAAGGAGAGACGCACTTGATGACGGTCTTACCGAACCAGGTCGAGACGACTTGGCCCTCGGGCGACATGGTGAAGATGACCGAGAACGTGAGCTTGTCCGAGCCGGCGTTGAGCGAGCACAGCTCCTCGGACAGCGTCGGCGGGAGCATGGGCACGGCGCGCTGGACGAGGTAGACGGTCGTCGCACGCTTGCGGGCCTCGCGGTCGAGAGGCGTGTTGGGCTGCGAGAGGGAGAGAGGGCGAGTCGTCAGCCTCGAGGTCCGAGCGGGCAAGAGCGAGGTGCGGCCGCACCTTGAGGAAGTGCGACACGTCGGCGATGTGGACGCCGACCTCGTACGTGCCGTCGTCGTTCTTGATGACGTGCAGCGCGTCGTCGAGGTCCTTGGCCGTCTCGGGGTCGATTGTGAAGACGCGGTGCTCGCGCAGGTCGCGGCGCACGTCGGGCTGCGTCTCGCGCTCGGGGATCGACCACGGCGTCGGCGGCAGGCACTTGTTGACGCTGTCGCTAAAGTCCTCGCTTGAGAAGTTGCAGTCCTTGAGGAGGGCGAGCGTCTCGGTCTCGATGTCGCCGATGGGCCCGAGCTCCTCGACGAGTTGGCCGAACGGGTGCAGCGACGTGATCGGCCACCGCTTGATGCACGACACGAAGAGGCGGTCCTGGTACTTGTCCGGGTTGTCGACAAAGTCGGCCGGCGCCTGCTCGGTCGGGATGGCGATGAGGGGCACGCGCTTGTCGGTCGGGCGGAACCAGATGATCTTGGGCGCCATCTGGCGGTGCGGGTTGTGGCCGCCGCGCAGGTCGACGCCCTCGCGCTCGCGGCGCTCGGCGTCCTGCTTCTGCTGCGTCGCGGCCGAGCTCGGGCGGAGGACGCCGAGCGTGCCGCTGAAGAGCTGACCCGGCGCGCGCTCGAGGACGGCGACGACGTGGCCGGCGAATTGGGGCTTCTGCTCGTCGGTGACCTCCTCCTCCTCGAACAGGAGGAGCCCTTGGCCCTCGACCTCGACGTCGTCCTTCTTCTTGTCCTGCTTGCGCAAGTCGCGCGCCGTGCGCGGGTCGAACGACGCCTGCTCCTCCTTCTTGCGCTTCTTCTCCTCCTTGTCCTTCTTGGTGCCCCACACGTCGTCCGGGTCGAGGAGCTCGACGGCGACAATGTCGCCCTCGAGCGCGCGGTTGCGGTCCTTGGACCCGCAGATGTAGATGTCGGTGTCGAGGACGTCGGTCGCGACGTAGGCGTCGCTGCGGTTGCGCTTGTTGACGCGGAGCGTGCCGATGACGAGCTTGCCGGCGGCGAGCAGGGGCGGGATGCTCGCCTGCGGGAGGTACGGCGCGAAGAGCGTCTTGCGCATCTGCGAGTTGTGCCCGCCGCCGCCGCCGCCGCCGCCGCCGCCTCCTCCTCCACCGCCGTACGGACCCATGCCCGGCTGCGGGATGCCGCCGCCGTAGCCCGCCATGGCGAGCTGGCCGGGGCCGCCCTGGCCGCCCGGCCCGATGGCGCTCATGCCGAACGACGGGACGCGGCCGTGGCCGGCCGACGCACGGTAGGCGCCGAGTGCCTGGAGGTGCGCCTGCGCCTCGGCGAGGTTGGCGGTGCCGTTCTGGGCTGCGAGCGAGGAAGGCGGGGTGAGGAAGAGGTCAGTGCGCTGCTCTCGACGACGACGAGAGGGAGAGAGAGCGAGACTAAGAGGACGCACCGATCGTCGCACTCCACCCTTGGCTCGCCATGCTACCGCTCGTGCGCCGCTGGTGGCCCATCTGCCTCCCCTGGCTCGGGCTGTCGTTGCCGCTGCCGTACTCGTCCTCGAGGCCGCCGCCGTACCCGCCCATGCCGCCGCCGCCGTAGCGCTGCTGCTGCTGCTGCTGCTGCGGCGTGCCCTGGTGGCCCTGCGGCGGGCCGACGCCGACGCCGCCGCCGCCGGCGCGAGGCGGGAACTGGAAGCCGCCGCCGAAGCCCGACCCGGCCTGCTGCTGCTGCTGCGGCGGCGGCGGGACGATGCCCTGCCCGGCGTTCTGCGCCGAGAGGCGGCGAGCGTGGCCCCTCGCGGCGGGCTCGCCGCTGCCGGCGGGTGCGCCGGCGGGGAACGTGAACTGGCCCATGGCGCCCGACGGCTGGCGGCCGTGGCCGGCCTGCGCCGACGGGCCCGACGTGCTCGAGACGCGGCGGTGCTGGCCGGACGGACCCGAGGAAGGCGGCGCCTGCTGCTGCTGCTGCTGCTGCTGGCCGACGCCGGGCGGAGGCTGCGAGAGGAGGTTGGCCTGCATGTCGCCGAAGCGGGCCATGAGGCTCTCCTGCTGGAGCTTGAGGCTCGCGAGCTGCTGCTGGATGGCGAGCTGCTCGGCGATGAGCTCGCCCGCCTCGGTGCCGGCGCCGCCGAGCGCGAGGCCCGCCGCAGCGACGGCCGGGTTCATGCCCGCCGCGAGCTGCGCGAGCTGGAACTGCTGCTGCTGGAGCGCGAGGGCCTGCTGCTGGGCCTGCTGCTGCTGCTGCTGGGGCGAGTATGGGTAGGCGGCGCCGAAGCCGGGCATGTCGTGCGAGGGGGCGCCGCCCTGACCCGGCGGCGAGTACGGCGTGTTGGTCATGAGGTCGAAGCGTGACGCCGTCGGGGTGACGAGGCCCTCGTTGATGTCGCTGATGACGCCGAGCGAGCCCGGGTGGAAGCCGCCGGCGTTCGGGTTGAGCGCCGACGGAGCGAGCTGCGGCGCCGACGACGAGGGCGACGGCGCGTTGATGGCGGGCGGGACCTGGCCCGACGAGGGCGTCTTGCGGTGGTGCGCGCCTGCGCTGCGCGAGCGAGCGGGCGAAGATGACGGCGAACCGTGCGCGCCGCCGGCGCTAGGGCCGTCTTGGCGCATGTCCGAGATGAGGTTCTTGAGGTTCGACAAGCTCTCGCCGTTCGCCGGGTTGCGGTGCTGCGACTGCTGCTGCTGCTGCTGGTTCGACTGGGCGCCGCCGCTGTTGCGCCGGTTGCCGCCGCCCTGGGGCCCGCCGCCGCGACTCGAGCGGCGCTGGTGCTGCTGCCCGCCGCCACCGCCTTGGCGCTGGTTGCCGTGCTGAGGCTTGCGCTCGTCGGTAGGGGACGCGTCGCCGCCGCTGTTGGCGTCGCCGCGCGAGTTGGAGCGGCGGTTGCTGCCCTGCTGACGAGGGCGGGGGGCGCCGGCCGAAGGGTTGGCGGCCTTCTTGGGCGGCTCGTCCTTCTTGGTGGCGGGGGCGGTGCTCGAGGGCGCCGGTGCGGGCTTGGTCGAGTCGGCCGGGGACGACATGGCGATCCGAGGCGTCTAGAGCGGGGGTGGCTGAAACGGGAGGCGCGAGCATCGCGAGGTCAGCGCGAGTTCGCGTAGGCATGGGTCTGACAGGTGCTCCAGAGCTCTGACGGGAGGCCTGGTGCTGCCGCTACTCTATGCACGCCCTCGTCGACGAGGAGGAACCGCCGGAGGGGGGACAAGGGGAGCGAGACCGAGAGCTCACCTTGCGAGCTAGTGCTTGACTGCGCGGTCGGCTAGTCGAGGTGTGCGGTGATGCTGTGTGACTTGCAGGCGGTACGAGGTCGAGGCTGAGCAAAGGTCGAGGAGGACTGTGCGGCCGAATCGTGGCGGGGTGAAGCAGCGCAGGCGGTGAGGTCGGCGAGGGCGGCGGGCGGGTGGGAGTGGAGCGGATGGGGTCGGAGTCAGCTGTGGCTCTGCTGCAGTAGCCCGTGCAGCCCGCTCGAGGGGGAGAGAGGGAGGGCCACGCACGAGGTGGAGATGACGACACGGAGAGGGCGACGAGGGGCTGCCCAGAGCTGGTGGACGCGGTGTGCGCGCGTAGGGTCGTGATACGAGGCAGTCGGAGCCCTCTGAGCAAGACTGGCGAGCTCTGCGAGAGCGAGAGGAGGAGGAGTGGAGCGAGGAGGGCCTCGCAGCGGAGCGGGGCACGTCGAGGCGACCACGGCAGCCACCACTCGCTCAGTGGGACCTGCAGGCAGTGCCAGGAGCATGTGAGTATCTACTGCAGTCACCCGGCTGCTCAAGTCGCACGACTCGAGGAGCGAGGGAGGAGCGCTCCTCCTCGTCGCCGCTCCTTTCGCTCCTTCTCACTCGTCCGCTCCCGCTTCTGCGCTCGACGACGCTGCCTCTGCTTCACTGGGAACGACTGAGTAGCCTCACCGCCCCCCGAGCCAGTCCACCGCGTGCAGCGGCCGCCTCGCGGTCGCTTGCGCCTTCCCCGCACCGCCCGCTGGCTTCTCCTCGCGGCCACCGCTCACCGACGGCCACCGGGTCTGCGCGCGCTCGCCTGTCAACCGCTGAGAACGCTCACGGCGGGCATGGGCATCCGTGCAGCGTGCAGGTCGTCGGCTTGCCGGTTGCGCACCCCGGACCCCGCTCTCCTCGCCCGCTCGTGTCGGCAGAGAGACGGGAACCCGTCGCCGCAAAGCTGTCAACGCCCTGCTCGTGCTCGCCCTCCCTTGTGCTCCTGCTCTTCACCGCCACCAACAGCGACACGCACGACTCGAGCAGCGCACCGACCGCCGCGTCCTCTCGCCCGACTCGGACCCTCTCCTCCGCCGCCTCCTCCCCTCTCCGCCTGCCCGACATGGCCGACCCGATCGCCTTCCCTCCCTTTCTCTCGTCGACCCCAACCCCGTCCGCCTCGAGCAGCCGCTCGACCTCGCCCGCGTCCTCGTCGCGCTCGTCGTCCGCCCTCACCCTGAGCGGCGACACGCCGTGCCCTTCGCGCCCGCTCTCGATCCTCGAGAAGGACCAGTGGGACGCGCCGACCCGCGTCGGCTCGCCCGCACCCTCGGTCTGCGGCGACGACAAGAAGCTCGCACTCGACGACGTCGAGAAGGGCGAGGAGGAGGTCGAGGGCCCGAGCGTCGACGTCGACGAGTTCCCCGAGGGCGGGCTGCGCGCCTGGCTCTGCGTCGCCGGTAGCACGCTCGTCCTCATGGTCACCTTCGGCTTCTCCAACTCGTTCGGCGCCTTCATGAGCCACTACGCCACGGTACGTTGTCGTCGTCGCCGTCCTCGGACCCTCCCTGACCCTCCTCGCCTCGCCCGCAGCACCAACTCGCCGCCTACACGACGAGCCAGATCAGCTGGATCGGCAGCGCGCACCTCTTCATCACCTTCTCGTGCGCGTTCGGCGCCGGCGTCCTCTTCGACCGCGGCTGGTTCCGGTACCAGCTCGCGCTCGGCACCGTCGGCTGGCTCGCCGGCATCTTCGGCCTGTCGTTCGCCCAGTCGTTCGGCACCATCTTTGTGTGCCAGGCCGTCGTCATGGGCCTGTCGCTCGGCCTCTTCTTCTCGCCCTGCCTGTCGATCCTCGGCACCTACTTTCGCCGCCGGCGCGCGTTCGTCGTGGGCGTCGCCGCGAGCGGTACCGCCATCGGCGCCGTCATCTTCCCGGTCCTCCTTGGGCAGATGTTCGAAAAGAAGGGCTTTGCGTGGGCCGTGCGGGCAGGTGCGTCTTCCTCGACCGCCGCCTTCTCACCTCGTCGATCCGGCACTGACTCCTGCTTCCTCACACCCGCAGCCGGCTTCATGATGCTTGGCCTCCTCGTCATCGCCAACTGCATCATCCGCCCCCGCAAGCTCAAGTCGTCCGCGCCCTCGTCGTCGTCGTCGTCGCCCGCGCCCGCGCCCGCTCAGGCCTCGCTCGCGACCGCCCAGGCCTCGCTCGCGACCGCCCTGCGCAAGATCGTGCGCCAGCCCTCGGCGTGGCTCGTGTGCTGCGGCGTCTTTGGCGTCTACGTGTCGTGCTTCATCCCGCTCTTCTACGTCGGGCTCTTTGCGCGCGAGTACTCGGGTCCGGGCCCGATCGCGACTTACGCCGTGAGCCTCCTTCTTCCTCCTTGCCTCTCGTTCTGGCACTGACCGTCCCGCTCCTCCTCGCAGCTCTCAATCATCAACGCCGTCGCCTTCTTCTCGCGCATCGGCTCGGGCCTCGTCGCCGACCGCCTCGGCATCTTCAACACGGCCATCCCGCTCGGCGCCCTCGTCGCCATCCTCACGTTCGCCATGATGGCCGCGACGTCGACTGCCGGCCTCGCCGTCTGGCTCGTCCTGTTCGGCTTCGCGCAGGGTGGCTGGATCTCGGTGTCGGCGGCGTGCTTCATGAGCCTGGCCGACAACGCCGGCGAGATTGGGTGCGGCTCTCTACCCCTTCTCTCGCACCTCCCTCCCCCTTCTCTCGCACCTCTCTCCTCCTTCTCTCTTCATGACGGTCGCCGTCCAAACGAGCTCGAGCTGACCGTCTCTGTCGTCGCGCACAGCCTCCGCTCCGGCATCGGCTTCTTCTTCGTCGGCCTCGCGACCTTGATCGGGTCTCCCATCGCCGGTGCCCTCCTCGCAGCCACCGACGGCAGCTACGTCGCGGCGCTGTGCTTCGGCGGCGGCATGGCCGTCCTCGGCTGTGCGCTCCTCGTCCTCGGTCGGGCGACCCAGGTCAGGAGGCGGTCGAGCCAGTGGGTCTGAGCGAGACGGGCTTGACTTAGACTAGACCATCTAGATATCCTTCTCCCCTACAGCGCTAAACGCTAGACGCCTCGGTCGTGCTGCCGCAGTACCCCTCTGTACCTTGTCCTCCTTCGCACTTGCAGTTCTTCCTCGCACCTTGTCGCAGTAATCTGTACCTTCTCTCTCCTCGTTCATCCTCTCGAGAGCATCCTTCGAAGACGAGCGCACGAGAAGCAGCGCGAGGCGTTCCCTGCCCGACGAGAGGGAGCCGGTCGACCTGCGCGCTCGAGCCCCTCGCAGCGCGCGCTCTTCTGGTCGGCTCACTCGCGCTCGCGCAGGGCTGCATCCTCGCCGTCCTGATACACTGAGCTTCCGAGGGCTCGCCGGTGCGAGCACAGCGTCGGCGACCGAGCGCGACGCACGAGACGGCCTCGCGCAGTTTGAGAAGGTCGACGCGCTCGCCCTCCTCGATCGCCCTCTGCGCCTCTCTCGCACCCTATACAGCACGCACCTCTGCAGCTACTCTTCCTCTGGGCGGCGATGCAGCCGTGCTCGAGCGCGGCGGCTTCGAAGCTGCCTTGCCCTCCTCGTCTCGCTCTCCTCGTCTTGCTCTCGCTCTCGCTCGCGCGCCCGCTCGTGATAAGAGACACTTCCTTCATTGCGTTGTAGACAGAGCCTGTACACTCCTCGCTGTGCTCCCCCACTCGCCCCCTGTGCATGCTGCCGACTCGCGGCTGTACTTTCGCTGCGCCGAACCGGGGTGAGCCGTCTAGAGGACCGAGGTCGAGGGCCAGCTGCGAGCGGGCGTGCGAGAGGGCGTCAGCTACATGTTCGCGAACCGAACTCGAGAGCGAGAGGCGAGGAGAGGAGGCTGGGGAGAGGGCGAGAGGAGGAGCGAGAAAACGCACCTGTATGGCGCCTCGCTGCGCTCGTACCCGACCTTGGACCTCCTGAAGTCGTCGAACTCGGCAGGAGCCCGGTCGCCGTACTGGTACTCCTTCGGCTTGGGCTTCTCGTCTGCAGGGCGAGGCAGGAGGAAGGTCAGCGAGGCTCGAGGTGGAGGGGCGAGGAGGCCTGAGCGACGCACTGTCGATCCAGTGCAGCAGCGGCGTGAAGAGCTTCCAGGCGATGTCGAGCTCGTCGTCGCGGACAAAGTTCGAGTGGTCGCCCTTAAAGGCGTCGAGGATGAGGGCCCTGCGCGAGGAGAGAGGCACGGTCAGTTCGCCTTCTCGAGACCTACGAGCACGACGTCGTCGACGACAACAACGAGCTCGAGCGACGACAGAGACGCGCAGACGCACTCGTACGCCTCGGGGATCTTGAGGTCGGAGAAGCGGCGCTTGTAGGTGAGGTCCATCTCGGTCGGGACGGTGCGCATGGCGAGGCCGGGCGCCTTCGAGTTCATCTTGAGGTAGACGGCCTCGTTGGGCTGGACGCGGATGACGAGCTCGTTGCGCGTGATCTCCTTGAAGATGCCCTGCGTCACGTCCTTGTACTGGATGCGGACCTCGGCCTTCTGCTCGTTGAGGGCCTTGCCGGCCTTGAGGATGAAGGGGACGCCCTCCCACCTCGGCGAGTTGATGTGGACGACGCACGCGGCGAACGTCGGGCAGATCGAGCCCTTGGGCACCGTCTCGTCGTCGAGGTAGCCCGGCTTGTCGTCCTTGGCGACGTACTGGCCGAGGAGGACGTCCTCGGGCTTGATCTCGGGGATGTAGCGCAGGACCTTGACCTGTCGACGGCGCAGCTCGTCAGGAGCACGTTCCAGAGGGGAGAATGAGAGCGAGGGCGCACCTTCTCGTCGCGGATGTCCTCGGCCGAGAACGAGACGGGGCGCTCCATGGTGAGGATCGAGAGGACCTGGAGCAAGTCTGTCGTCGGCGATGAGAGCGCAGGGTCAGCTACCTGGCGACGGCATGCACGTGTGCGAGCGAGAGAGAGTGAGCAGGACGCACGGTTCTGCATGACGTCGCGGATGATGCCGAACTCGTCAAAGTAGCCGCCGCGCCCCTCGGTGCCGAACGGCTCCTTGAACGTGATCTGGACGTTCGAGATGAGGTTCTTGTTGAACGACGCGTCGAGCATGACGTTGGCGAAGCGCAGGACGAGCAGGTTCTTGACCATCTCCTTGCCGAGGTAGTGGTCGATGCGGAAGATCTGTGGGCACAGGGCTCAGGCGTCAACCCTCGTTGCAGCCGAGCGAGAAGCGTGCAGGGCGTGCAGCAGCAGACCCTGCGCGCAACGAGGCGAGGCGCGAGAGAGGGCCGACGCACCTCCTCCTCCTTCCACTCCTTCTTGAGGCCGACCTGCATCTCGCGCGACGACTCGAGGTCCTTGCCGAACGGCTTCTCGACGATGATGCGGTTGATGCCGCCCTCGGAGTAGTTGTGCTTCTTGAAGTTGGCGGCGACGACGGTAAAGACGCTCGGCGGGAGGGCCATGTAGAAGACGCGGTTCTTGGGCGAGTCCTTGTCCGTGTACGACTCCTCGCACTTCTTGAGCTCCTTCTCGAGGTCCTCGAAGCCGCCGTCCTCGTCGTACTGGCCCGAGACGTAGGTGCAGATCTTGAGGAACTCCTCGAGCTTCTTCTTCATGGCCGGGATCGGCGCCTTGATGTACTGCGACACGCGCTTGTGGTAGTCCTGCAGCGAGCGCGACGAGTCAGCATCGTGCACGAGTAGGTGTGCGCCAGCTTGATCATCCACCCGGCGGTCGTCGTCCTCCTCCTCCACCTCGGCCCCCGCACCTCGTCCCTGCTTCTCGAGCGCGACCTCAACCGTGCGCACCCTCGCGCGCCGCCTGATGCGAGATCGCTCAGCGCGGACCTGCGCTCGACGTCGTCGCCGTGCTCCCCTGACCCCTGTAGGCGCCGATCCGGGCCACGGTCGTCCAGGCCCCACACTGCAAGATCTCCCCTCGCCCGAGTCGTCGTCGCGCTCGCCGGCGGCGCACAGAGAGCAGAGAGAGCGACGCACCTCCTCGTCCATCTTGGTGCGGGCATAGCCGACGATGCGGATGCCGTCCGGGAGGAAGCCGTTGTTGTACAGGCCGAACAGGGCCGGGAACGTCTGTGGGCGGGGGAGACGGCGAGCGCGCGAGCGAGGACGAGGGGGGCAACGCGGTCAGCACAGGGTCCGAGCAGACGGGGCTGAGAGTGCGCAGGGCGAGGCGCAGAGGCGATCAGGGCGAGCATCGCTGGCGGAGTGCCTCGGTTGCTCGCTCGCCTCGCTCGCAGAGGGGGGGGAAGGAGGAGCTGCGTCATGCTCGCCCCTCGCCCGCTCCGGGCAGCTGCGACTCGGTGCAGGGGGAGGAGCGCACCTTCTTCTTGGCCAGGTCGCCCGAGGCGCCAGCGACGGTGATGACCGTGTTGTTCTTGAGCTGCGCCGAGTCCGAGTTGGTGCCGCCGACGACGGCGCCGGTCTTGTTCTCGTTGGGGACGCTCATGGTGGGAGCGTAGGCGGAGCGAGGTGGGGAGCGAGTCTCTGGCGGGGAAGAGCTGGACCCTGAGACGAGGGAGATGGGGAGGAGGAGGAGGCGAGTGTCGTGACGCTCCAGAGTCCGAAGCCGATTACCCTCAACCTCGGCCACCCTCAGAGCGCTTCCTGCTGGCGCTAAGCCACTCGCTGACACGCTCAACAGCCAATCCAGTCTGACTGCGACGTCTCTCGAGAGAGCGGCCAAAACGTGCGACAGGCGGCCCGCGCGCCGAGCACCTGCGCGAGCACCACCACCGGCGCTCTCCTCGCTCGCTCTCGCTGCGCACATAGCCGCACATGAGCAACGACGACTCGTGCACTGCATCCAGCCGGCCTCATCGCCTCGCCTGCGCGCCTTGGCCGTTCCCTGCAGCCGCAGCCGCGGCAGCGATCCGCCTCGCCTCCTTCTTGACCTCGCCGTCGGGCGACATCCACCGCCAGATTGGGAACGCCATCTGCGCACGAGGACGAGAGCGTGCGGGAGAGGGTCAGCAGCTGAGCCACACGCCGTCGAGAACGCGGCGGGGGACGACGGTCCGCCGGGAGGGGCTCGAGCGGGGCGGACGAGCGAGGAGAAGGACGCACCGTGCCGACGAGGTGCCAGAAGGCGTCGCCGAGGACGTTGTTCCTCGGTGTGATGGCGCGCGAGTTGCGCAGCATGTGGCCGACGGGCTCGTACGTGATGTAGAAGTCGCCGCGCTCGAGACCTGCGCGAGGATGATGAGGGTGGCGAGAGGGGCGCGCAGAGTCAGCGAAGCGCAGACGCACAGCTAGAGAAGGAAGGGAGCCCACCCTTGATGAGCTCCTTGGCGACGGCGTCAGGCGAGAGGCCCTCGTCCGGGCCCTCGATCTTCTTGGTCAGGGCGGGCTTGAGGCGCTGCTCGTTCTCAAAGCCCGGCGAGAGGATCGTTGCGGGGAGGAACAGGTGGACCGAGATGCCGTACAGGAGGAGCTCGTTGCGGAGCGCCTCGGCGAGACCTGGGCGGGCGAGAGGGCGTCAGTCGGCGGCGAGCGGGGAGCGCACGAGGGAGCAGACGAAGGAGGGGACGCACCGCGGATGGCGTACTTGCTCGGCGAGTAGCTCGAGTAGCCCGTGAAGCTCATGAGAGCAAGCACCGAGCTCGTCAAGACGACGCTGCGCCTGCCCGCCGCGGCGCTCGGGCCCGCCTCCTTCATGGCGCGGACGCCCTCGTGCACCGTATTGAGGCACGTGCGGAAGTTCCACTCCATGCACTTCCAGTGCTCGTCGGCGCCCATGTCGGCAAAGAGGCCCGGCACGGCACCGCCGGCGCAGGCAAAGAGCGAGTCGGGTGCGGCGCCACCATGGACCCTGCAGGCCGAGCGGAGGGTGGATGCGGCGGCTGACGGGTCGGTGAGGTCGCAGGCGAAGGCTTGCAGAACCTGGGAGGGCGACTGGCGGTGCGTCTGCAGGCGGTTTGAGCGGGTCAGCGAGGGAGCGAGCGGGCCGAGTCGAGGACGAGCGGGAGCGCACCTTGACCTGGGCGAGGGCCTTGTCGAGCTTGGCCTGGCTCCTCGAGACGATGGTGACGTGTGCACCGCGCTGTGCGAGCTGGCACGCGAGCGAGAGACCAAGGCCCTCGGAGCCGCCGCCAATGTAGCAATGCTGCGGCGACGAGGAGGAGGAGGAGGCCAGGGTCAGCTCGCGCGCTGCGGTCAGGGCGACTAGCCCGGGAGCTGAACAGGCTATGGGAGACGGTGCACACCTTGTCGCGCACGTCAAAGCGGGCCGAGGAGGACCACAGGCGTGTCATCAGTTGGGACGAGGCGACGAGGACGAGGACCGAGAGGGCGAGGGCGAGGGCGGGGCGGTCGGCGAGGGCTGTCGGGAGTGCAGCGAGTGCGGCTGATACGGCCATGCAGGCGGTGCACTGGCAGCTTGGTCGAGGCGCTGAGGCGAGAGGGTCGGTCGCGAGGTTGACCGAAAGCGGAGACCGTCGATTCCTCTCCCTCCCTCTCCTCCCTCCCACTCTAGAGAGTGCCAGCCAGGACAACAGGACCACCGCCAGCATGCCCGCCGACAGCACCGCCAGCTCGTCGTCCACCGTGCACCCCGACTCGTCCCCTCCTCCTCCTCGCCCCTCTGCCTCCGTCGACGAGGAAAAGGCTCAGCCCCCTCGCCTCAAACTCGACACGACCGTCCCCAACGACGGCGCAGACGACGACGGCCACGTCCCCAACAAGGGCCCGCGCGACCTCGCCACCCCGACAGAGCCCCGCCCGGCGACAGAGGAACCGCCCCTCGAGACCGGCTCGGCCTCGCTCCCGCAACAGCCCAAGAAGGCCCCGGCCCCCGAGTTCCCCTCGATGTACACGCCGACCCACACCCAGCTCACCGTCTACTCGCTCGTCGTGTTCGGCACCATCTGGGGCGTCCTCGCCCGCCTCGGCCTCCAGTGGATCGGCGGCTTTGCCTCGAGCGCCGTCTTCTCGCTCGTCTGGGCACAGATGGTCGGGTGCGCCGTCATGGGCTTCTGCGTCACCAAGAAGAACGCCATCGAGCGCGTGTGCGTCCCCTCTTCACCGTCCTGCACCTCCGAGGAGCGAGCGCGCGCACTGACTCTCTCTCTTCTGCGCCTCCAGGTTCCCGCCCTTGTTCGTCATGTGCGGCACCGCCTTCTGCGGCTCGCTCACGACCTGGTCGAGCATGATGGGCGACGTCTTTACCGCGTTCGCAAACCTCAACAAGCCCGCCGGCACGAGCCGCTTCACCGGCGTGCGTCCTCTGTCCTCTCTCTCGCTCTCGCTCTCGCGCGCTCACGCCGCG
Source organism: Rhodotorula babjevae (assembly GCA_920104245.2). Lineage (NCBI taxonomy): Eukaryota > Fungi > Basidiomycota > Microbotryomycetes > Sporidiobolales > Sporidiobolaceae > Rhodotorula > Rhodotorula babjevae. The sequence continues at coordinate 44,531 of CAKKSZ020000018.1, forward strand.
CGCGTTGCACGCAGTTCATGACGGGCATGGGCATCACCCTCGTCACCTTCTTCTCCGCCCAGGCGGCGTTCCAGGGCGGCATCCACCTCGCCCACGTCGTCCCCTCGCCCTCTCGGCACCCGCGCTCGCGCCCGGCGCAGGGCCTCTTCAACCTGACGACGATCGTCATCGGCCCCTTGTTCTGGCTCGGCGCCCTCATGCTCCTCATCTTTGGGCCGTCGAGCTGGCGCTCGCGCGCCACGTTCGCCATCGTCGTCGCCCCGCCGGGCTCGATCCTGCGGTACCTCGCGTCCAAGCACCTCAACCCGATCAACCCGCGGTTCCCGGTCGGGACCCTCGTCGTCAACTCGACCTCGGTCCTCGTCTTTGCCGTCATGGCGCTCCTCGCGCACCATCCGCGCGCGCCGCTCGGGTGCGCCGCGCTCAAGGGCGTCCAGGACGGCTTCTGCGGCAGCCTGAGCACCATCTCGACCATGGTCGTCGAGCTGCGCGGCCTCAGGACCGGCGACGGGTACCGGTACTTTGCCGTCAGCTGGTGCGTCGCCCAGGCGCTCCTCGTCGTCGTCCTCGGCACCTGGGTCTGGTCAGGCGACCGCGGCGAGCTGTGCTGGCAGCGCTGAGGGCAGCGGCGGCGACGGTCCTCTCCCCTCCTTATTCTAGAGTTCCCTCTATCTTTGTCTAGACCCGCATTGTCCATGCTGTTGTTGTCGCGCCTCGCGCTTCCTCCTCGCCGAGGAGAGCTCGTCCGGCCTCGTCCTTCCCTCCTCTCCTTTCTGCTCGCTCGTCTGCGAGCTTGGGCGTGCATGCGTATCTCGGTCTGTAGTAGCTCTCGACGGCGTGCGAGCGCGGTCCGAGGTGACGAGGTTGCTCGACCCCCTTGAGGCTCCCGAGCGCGGCCGTTCGCCTCTCTCCCTCCTTCCCCTCACTTCGTCCTCTCGCCACTTTCTCTTCTCGACAGCCCAGGTGCGCGCGCCCACTCGCAGGGTGTGCAGCGAGCTCGCACTGACCATCTCGCACCCTCGTCGTGCCCAGGCGACTCCTCTTTCCCCTCGCCACTTTCGCCCTCCTCCCCGCTCCAACGGCCGGCCCGCTCGAGCCCTCCTCGCCTCACGCCTCTCGCCCTTCGCCTGCACCTCTCGGCCCCTGCACCACCACTCGCCATCAACATGCCGTCCCTCCTCGTCAAGCTCGTCGCCCTCTCGAGCCTCGCCGCGCAGGCCGCCGCGACGCACGAGCCCCGCTTCGCCAAGCACCGCCGCCACCCGGCCTTCCACGTCCCCTCGCCGACGCTCGAATCGCTCGCTCTCGCCCCGAGTGCGGCGCCCGAGGCGCCGCTCAGCCACGTCGTCGCCTTCTCGTCACCGCTCGCCGAGGCGACCTCGACCTCGTCGCTCGCCGCCGCCAACAGCGCCTCGCTCGCCTACGTCCCGTCCTCGGTCGAGTCGGTCGCCGCCACCACTGCGTCGCCAAGCTCGGGCACGACGCCCACCGCACCGCCCTCGATCGACGTCACGGTCCTCCAGCTCGCTTTCGTCCTCGAGGTGCGTCGCGCCTCTCGGGCCTCGTCTCGCTGATCCCGGCTCTCCCAGGGTATCGCGCTGACTGCAGGTCTCGTTCTCCGTACGCAGAACCTCGAGGCCACGTTCTATCAGCAGGCGCTCGAGCGGTTCAGCTTCCAGGTCATGGTCGACGCCGGCCTCTCGCAGATCCAGGCCGCTATCGTGTGCGTCGCTCGCCCCTCCCGCCTCTCTCTCGCGTCATCCTCGAGCTGAGGCATAGCCTGACGCCGCACGTGCGCTGCGCAGCGTCGAGCAGGTGACGCAGATCCTCGTCGACGAGGCTCGGCACGGTGCGTCGACCGTCGTCCCTCCTTCGCTCGCCCTCGGCCGTCTCCCTCTCAGCGCCACGCTGACCCTGCACGTCTTCCTCACGCTGCGCAGTCGCCGTTCTCGCCGACACGATCGTCGCCCTCGGCGCCGAGCCGTTCTCGAGCTGCGGGTTCAACTTTGACAAGGCGCTCTCGGACGTGAGTCGCGCCCGCTGTGGTCCCGCCCTTGACCTTCTGCGTGCGCGTGGAACGTCCTCTGCTGATGGCCACCCTCGAGCTCATCATGCCTGTTCAACGCTCGCAGCCGATGACGTTCCTCCAGACGGCGCGCGTGCTCGAGGCGGTCGGCGTCGGCGCGTACCTCGGTGCAGTGCGGCCTCCTTCGACCTTCACCCTGACGCTCGAGCCCGAAGCTGACGCCCCTCGATCGTGCGCAGGCTCGCCTCCTCACCGACCCGTCGCTCCTGCTCGCGGCGTCGAGCATCGTGACGCTCGAGGCTCGGCACCAGTCGCTCCTCAACGTCCTCAACGGCGGCTCGTTCGGTCCGCAGCAGTCGTTCGACCTGCCCCTGACGCCGCAGGGCGTGCTCGCACTCGCCGGAGGGTTCCTTGTCGCGTGCGACGCGAGCGAGCTGTGCGTCCTCCTCTCGCCTTCTTCCGCGCCTTCTCGCAGAGGAGGCTCGACCTGACGCACCCTCACCTCGTCCGCCTCGCAGGGGCCTGACCGCCAACGCGGCCCTCACGGTCGTCGACGAGGCGACGGCCGTCGCGCGCTTCGTCCCCGGCTCCAAGCTCGCCCTGTCGGTCGTCGACCTCGAGGTCGACCTGTCGGTCCTCACGTGCCAGCTCCTCCTCGGCGGCCAACCTGTCGCGCTCACATTCCCTGCGACCGAGTGCTGCGTTCCGGCGGGCGTCGACGGTCGTGCGTCCTCTCGTCCTTCTCTCTCGTCGTCCTCGTCCTCGCTCGGTCGAGCGAGGGCCTGACCTTGCGGTTCTCCCTCGCCCGTCGCAGCTGTCGCCGTCTACCTCACCAACGCGTCGACCCCGCTCGCGACCAACGTCGTGATCCAGGCGCAGCAGACGATCGTGGCGGGCCCAGGGTCAGTGCGCGCTCGCTCTCCCTTCCTCGCTCGAGGCGCCTCTCTCGACGCTCGGCGCGGTCCGGGCACAGGTCGGAGTATAACTGACACTCTCCACTCGACCCTGACGCAGGTTCATCTTTGTCGACGCCGAGATCACGGTCCTCGCGTCGGTCCTGTCGCCGTTCGTCGGCGCCAACAGCGACCTCGGGCACCAGGGCTCGTCGGTCGCGGCCGCGGTCGTCGTCGAGGTCGGTGTCGGCATCGACTCGTCCTCTTCTTCGTCGTCGCCCTCGCCCTCGCCCTCGCCCTCGGACGGCGCGCCCGTTCCTCCTGCCGCCGAGTCGGCCTCGTCGACGCCGACTGCGCCCCAGGGCTCGGCGCTGTCTTCGCCCTACCGCCTCGGCCGTCGTCGCGTCGGTGCGCTGCCGACGATCCAGGAGTCGCTCGGCAAGAGGAGGCTGTCGTCGTGAGCAGGAGGGAGCGAGGCGGTGCAGTGTCTTGCCTCTGGGCCCGGTTTTTGCCTCGTCGCGGCCCGTTTTGTAGCTTTGTTCTCGCGTGCCTTGTGTGTGCAACGCTCTAGTATCGCTTGCGCGAGTGTGCGCAGCTGTGCCCGATCAAGGTTCGGCGAGCGAGTAGATTGAGCGGTGACGACCTCGAGGCGGGAGCGAGACGGAGCCGGGGCGGCGCAGCTTGAGCTCTCCCTCCCTCGCCAGCCTTGCGAGCACCAGCCTTGTACTCGCACCGACTCAGCCCGACTCGCTCCCCTACGCCCTCGCCGTCCCGCCGCTCTCCTCTCCTCGCGCCCTCGCCGTCGTCATCAGTTCCCGTCTCCTTCACCTCGCACCCCGCTCCACCGCTCCAACCATGAGCCAAGCACAGTCTGGTCACCTCGAAGGCGATGCTCGTGTCACCGAGGAGTCGTCTGCCCGCGGCGCAGACACGTTCGGGGTGCGTTCCTCCTCCCTCGTCCCCCTCGTCGTGGTCTCGACCCCGCATCCGGACGTCACCCTCTCCCGCACCCTCCCTTGCTGCACCGCTGACCTCGTGTACGCCACCGACAGACCCTCAACCAGCACCCGGCGCTCGAGCACACGGGCGAGATCCGCGTCGGCGTCAGCATCGACCGCAACCGTCGCTGCCGCAGGTCCATGGAGGAGTGCGTCCTCTCGTCTCTTAGACTCTCTCTGAATCACCGAGACCTCACTCGACGCACAGCGCTGACACGGTGACGACCAACTCGCAGTGCGCACAGCTTCGTGTACGACTTTGCCGGCCTCAAGGGCCAGGGCTACTTTGCCGTGTTCGACGGGCACGCCGGCAAGAAGGCGGCAGAGTTCTGCGGCCTCCACTTCCACGAGGTGCGTATCTTGCTCGCTGCACGAGCGTGAGCGAGCCGTTGAGCGTCGAGGGCTGACTCGCACGGACCTCGCCCGCGCAGTACCTCCTCGAGAACATGCGCAAGCAGTCGACGACCCCGATCCCGCACCTCCTCAACGCCACCTTCCACGCCGTCGACACGCAGCTCTCGTCCCTCTCGGCCTCCGAGGGCTCGCACAGCGGCTCGACCGCCGTCACCTGCCTCGTCCGCCTCGAGGACGAGCACGGCAACCCGGTCGGCGAGGCGTCGGGCGTCGCGCCTCACGTCGGCAGCGCAAAGGGCGAGCTCGTCGGCAAGGCGGGCGAGGCGGCGCGCGAGGCCCAGGCGAGCGGCATCGACCCGACCGAGGGCAAGCCCGGCTCGGGCGAGGGTCAGCACCCGGCAGGTGCGTCAGCTCTCCTCGGCCGGCACTGGCGCCTCCAATCGCTCACCGACGAGCGCTCGTGTGCGTCTAACAGCTCCTGGTCCGTCATCTGACGCACTTTTCCGTTGTCGCCGCAGACCCGAACGCGACGGCCGCCAGCCCGGTGCAGGACGAGTCGTCGAGCCTCAAGAGTAAGATCAAGAGCGTCTTCCACTCTTCCTCATCGGGCTCGGCGCTCAACTCGTCGTCCCCAGGCGGCAGCACCAACCCGAACGGCGACGCCCAGAGCCACCACAGCTCGCACAGCCCGGCCGAGGTCGTCAAGGCCGCAAAGCGCACCCTCTACACGGCCAACGCCGGCGACGCTCGCGCCGTCCTCTCGTGCGTCTCTCTCGCTCTTCCCCTCGCTCGCGTCTCGTGCGACGCTCTCCTCTCGCCTCGGCGCGCACGAGCCCCTCGACCTGACGCTCGAGCCCCTCCTCGCCCTCGCAGCCGCAACGGCCGCGCCATCCGCCTTTCGTACGACCACAAGGGCAGCGACGCCAAGGAGATCGAGCGCATCGAGGCCGCCGGCGGCTACGTCCTCAACCAGCGCGTCAACGGCTACCTCGCCGTCACGCGCTCGCTCGGCGACTCGCAGATGAAGCAGTTTGTCGTCGGCTCGCCGTACACGACCGAGACGACGCTCCGACCCGACGACGACTTCCTCATCGTCGCGTGCGACGGGGTGCGTCGGCTGGTCCTCTCGTGCTCCTCGGCCGCTGCCGGCGGCGGCGGCTGTAAGCTTGCTGTGGAGCGTGAGCTGATTCCTTCGCACTCGTGCGCAGCTGTGGGACGTGTGCTCGGACCAGCAGGCCGTCGACCAGATCCAGGGCCTGACCGACCCGCAGGAGGCGAGCGAGAAGCTCCTCCAGTACGCGCTCGGGTGCGTCCTCTCCTCCTCTTCTTTCTCGCCCTCGCGCATCTTAGCGCCCTCGTGCTGACTCGGCCGTGTACGTCGTCGCTCGCAGCCACGGCACGACCGACAACCTGACCTGCATGGTCGTCGCCCTCAACTACAAGGCCTGAGCGCACGCTCGGTCCCCTCCTCTCGCCCTTTCTCTTTCCCGCTCTATCAGTGCCTCCTTCGTCTTGCATCCCCCTCCGCACGATCACCCTGTATTGCCTCTTCTCCCTCTGTCACGGTGAGCTACCCCGTCGAGCTGTAGAATTGAGCCTGCAAAGTGCCTGCCGCAGCTCTCCTCGTCTTCATCGACGCTCGAGCCCCTCATCGCCTCGCGCTCTCCCACTCTCTCTCGCTTCCTGTAGTTCTCGAGGCAGTGACGCAGGTCGCACGGCCTATGTACAGCTTAGCACGGAGAGAGCTCATCGTACAGCTCGCCCGCTCGTTCGCCGCTCGTCATCGTCCTCGCCCGCGCTCAGGCCCCTCCCGCCCTCGCCCGCATCATCCCCCTCTCAATCCGCTCCGTGCCTCCTACGACCTTCTAGGTGTTCCTGTGTGGCCTATCGACGAGCGCCGACGAGGGCAAGATCGAGTCCTGGCGGCTCTTGAGCATCATCGGAGGCGGGCCATGGATGAGGCGCTCCTGGCTTGGCGAGGCGGTTGATCTCTGCGAGCGCGAGGTGCGCCGAGAAAGTACGAGCGGGTCGAGTCGTCAGTCTGAGGCTCTTTGCTCGAGTGAAGCTCGGCTCGAGCGCGTCGCCGTCGACGAGAAGAGGCGCTGCTCGACGGAGCGCGCGCTCGGACCTCGTCCGAGTTACCGAGGGAGAAGACGCACAGGCTCCTTCAACGACAGCAACCAAGCTGCAGCACCGAGAGCGCCGACCGCCGCCCACGCCCCAACTCCTCCAGCCTTGTCGCCGCCGCTCGAGCGCTGCGGCGAGCCTGGCGGGGCAGGATCGACTTGCTGCTCAGGGAGGGGAGGGAAGAAGGCGGCGTTGCCGAGAGGAGGAGCCTGTAGCAGGTGCAAGGGCCGTCAACGTTCGAGCCTATCCCGGCGAGTCGGCGGGAGGAGGAGGGAGGGGAAGCGCACCGAGGAGAATCGGCGCAGCGCGACGACGAGAGGGTAGCGCGAGTGCGGCAGCATGCGCAAGGAGCTTGTGGCGTATCTGGTCGAGTCGTGGTACGCTGTACGTCGAAGAGAGCTGCGCGAGAGGCTGTGGCGAGAGGTCGGGAGGGCGAGCGGGGAAGGACTCGTGACGGCGGGCTTGGGCTGCTCGGCGATGTCGACGGGCGCGAGGGAGCGCCGAGAGTACGTCGATGATGCGGTACTGCGACGAGTGAGCTGGTAGTGCTCAGCTACGAACGGTGAGAGGGTGCAGGAGGAGAAGCCGACGAGGCGGATGTGGGGGGGGGAGGCGATCGTCGAGGTCTGCGGACGTCCAGCGAGTTGGTGCACAGCTGTAGACGCAGCAAGAGCTCGTGTAGCATGGCCGAGAGCCTCTCGAGAGGCGCTCTCGTCAGAGGAAGGAGATGCAGGACGAGGTCGTCAACGGTTTTCGATTGCGTGCCGCTCTGCGGCGCAACTCGTCTAGTAGTACTGCTCCGCCATGACTGCGAGCGGGGCGAGGAAGAGTCAGAAGATGCACAGATCGAGAGGCGAGGCGACGAGGGGAGCGCACTGAGGGTGAGGAGGCTCGTCCAGCCGGTGAACGGGTCGCTGCGGACGGAGGCCAAGTCAGCGGCGCTCGGGCTCGACGAGAGGCGCAACGATATCGTGAGCGCACCTGCGCTGTCCCTGGCCCGTCGCCGCGTTGTACTGCTCCCACACGGTGCCCGTCCGCTCCCATTCCTGCGGAAGGCGAGCGAGCGAGAGGTCAGGGTCCGTGCACGACGACGACATGCAGGAGACGAAGAGGAAGCGAGGGCACACCTGGTACACGTTGCTGATGACGTTGTCGCGCAGCTCGTTGTAGATCTCGGCGGCGCGGACCTGGTACGGGCCCGACTCCTTGGCGTACTTCTGCTCGAGCACGGCCTGAGCGTCAGCGTTGTTCGGGACGGCGGCAGCGCAGGGTAGGCCAATGAGGACGTTCGACGCACGTTGTTCAGTGCGGCGAGAGCGAGGTAGTTCATCTGGATCCAGATCGGCCCACGCCAGTAGTTTTCGCCCTTGCCGAAGAGCGGGTGCGCCTTGCTGAGCGAGAGGAGGCCGTACGGCGACCACAGCTGCGCCTCATCGCGCAGGAGCTCAAGCGTCGCACCGAGATGAGGAGAGGAGGGAGGGAGGAGCGAGAGGAGGAAGGGGAAGAGGGAGACGTAGCCCGCGTGGCAAACGTGGTACGACTCGTCTGCGTGAGCTCGACGTCAGCGGCGTGCTCAAGATCGAAGAGAGCTCGACGGGGACGCACCGTCGGCGTCGACGCTCGCGTCGCAGTACATCTGCTGCTCGTCGCTCCAATGAAGGTCTGTGCGGGCAGCGCGTCAGGAGACGGCGCGAAGGAGGGGCTCGAGAGCAGCGACGCACCGTCAATGTTGCCGACGATGGCCTCGTACTGCTCGTCAAAGTCGTCGACGTCGTCCTCCTCGCCCAGGAACTCGGCGACGTCGCGCATCGTGCGAGAGAAGAACGCCATCCAGCTCGCGAGGTCGACATGGAGCTCGCCAGCGTGAGGTGGCACCGCTCGAGGATAGTCGTCGAGGCCCGAGGTTAGGACTGCGTACAGCACAGAAGGTGGGTCAGGTGCAGGTCGCGAGAGGCGAGCGCGAGACGGGCGAGCGATGCGCACCATGCTCGGCCGTGCGTCCTCGCCAGCGGTACGCCTCCTGGCTGCTCCTCGCTCGACGCCCGTACGCCCGGATCTCGCCTCGCTGCGTGCGGCGGAACCACTCGTAGTGGCTCTTGAGCTTGGGGTAGATGCCGCGCAGGAAGCTGGCGGCGAGGGTCGGCGAGTTGAGGTGGAGTGAGGCGAGCGCGCTCGGGTCGGCGGGCACGTCGGACGGCGACGACGAGGGCGAGTCGTCGAGGGTCGAGAGCGAGATGCCCGAGTTGCGAAGGCGAGAGACGAAGCCGGTGAGGCCCATGATAAGCGTCGGCGGGTTGCCGTAGGCCGGGTACTGCGTCTGGAACGCCTCGGGGACCTGCCCTCGTCGAGGTCCGTCAGCACAGCCGCACGCAGAGTCTGTAAAACGAGGGCGAGAGGGCGAGAGGAGAGCTGGACGCACCCGGCTCCTCGCCTCCTCGCCAAGGATCTGCTCCCTCGCGATCCAGCCGTCCTCGTCGGCCAGCTGCATCCAGCTGCGGAAGATCTCGAGGCCGAGGTCGTTGTCCCACGCGCCGATGAGCGCGAGGTGGAAGCCCTCGTCCCAGTAGAAGCCGCGCGGGAAGAAGCTGCGGCTCGGCGTCGCAGTGAAGAGCTCCATCGGGTCGGTCGCCTGGGCGTTGGGCGCCGGCTGGCTCGAGGCGTCGGCGTCGGCGTCCCACTCTTGTGAGTACGTGCGGTCGACGAGCGACGGGCCGTGGAAGTAGCCGATGCCGCCGACGAGGTTGGCCGTGATGGCGCGCGCGAACGCCTGCTGCCGCTCGGGCAAGGTCGAGATCGAGGGGAAGAGCGAAGCAAAGCGCTCCTGGTACGCGGCGGATGCGGCTCCGAGAGCGATCGAGAGCGAGTCGTCTGCGAGGAAGGCGCAGAGGATCAGGTTCGTGCGGGAAGGGTGAAGGAGGTGCAGGAGAAGGGAGCGAGCACGCACGGTTGAGGCCGCTCGGTGCTGCGTCCGACTCGAAGAAGATGTCGACGCCCCACCGACCCTGGTAGGCCCGCTGCACGGCGTACAGGCCGGCGTTGTGCTGGACGATGTTGGGGAGCGTGAAGAGGATGGCCGGGTCGGGCGGGCTGTTCTGGCCGTAGCGCTTGAGCAGTTCTTGCGACTGCTTGGTGATCATGTTCATGATGGCGTCTGCAAGATGTCGAGCGTCAGCATCAAGAGGGAGCGGGAGTGAGCGAGCGAGGGACGCACTCTTGGCTTGCCAGACCATGCCGGCCGGAACGCCGAGCGCCATGTACTGCGTGCGCTCGAGCTTGTCGCCAAAGTCAGACACGTGTGGTCCAGGGTAGAGCGCCTCGTTGCCCTCGTCTGCGAGGTGGGTGGGTCAGCGCTCGTGAGGGCGAGAGCGAGAGCAGGGGGCCAGGGACGCACGGTCCTCGATGCGGATGCGGTACCCGCCCAGCCCGGGCGTAGAGCCCTTGAGCACGACGGGGCTCTCGAGACCCTGTCGATAGCGGCTCGAGAGTCAGCACTGGTGCGAGAGCAGGGAACGGCTCGTCGAGAGCACGCACCGAGTTGTCCGCCTTGTTCTCGAGCTCGAGATAGCTGAGCGAGCCGTCGTTGCCGAAGTAGTTGATGAGCGAGATGCGCGAGAGCTTGTCTGTAGCGAGAGGGGAGGTCAGCTAACCGGGAAGGGGACGACGACGACCCCAAAGAGCCGGCTCACCGTCCTCGATCGGCTCGCCCTCGATGCGCATTGCCCAGCTGCCGCCTGCACGTCACGTACGGTCAGCGTATGTAGCTTCTCGACGATGCAAAGGACCGAGTGCGCACCTTCTGCACCGCCTGCGACCTTGATCCAGCGCACCGTGAGCCGGACATTGTTCTCCTTGTCGCTGAGGACCTCCTTGGCCGAGCTGCGCCCGTCGTGCTCAGTGAAGCTGTACGTGAGACCGTCGCGCTGGTCGCACTCGTGACGAGGTTCTGCGTGGACGAGGGGTCGAGGTCAGCGAGACGAGGTGGGGCCGGCGAGAGAGGGAGGAGAGAGGGGAGCGCAACTCGAGTAGGACTGGTAGTCGCCGACGCCGAACCACATGAGGCCCGTCAGGAGCGTGCTGGGCAGGCGAGGGCGCAGACCAAAGTACAGGCCCGGGCGGTAGGTGCCCCAGAGGAGCGACGAGTTGGCGGAGTCGAGCGACGAGGTGAAGGCCGTCGTGTCGGGCTGCTCGAGCTGCGCCGTGCTGCTCGGCAAGAGTGCCAGCAGTGGCAAGAGCTGCAGCCATGGCTTCATCCTGGCCAGTGTCGTGGTGAGGGCGTGAGAGGCCAGCTCCTCCCCGCGAGCCAACTTCGCGCGACGACGACGACGACGACCGGTCGACATCGCTGCTTCCTGGTTTCGTGCTTGCATCTGAGGCTCAAAGCTGTCAGAAGCAGACCAGAACAGCCCGCGGGCGACCAAAACATCGGTAGAGCAACGTGTAGTTCAGCTCGCAGCGTCGCTCGACCAGCCGACGCACACCCCGAAACGGGACTCTCTCGGCTCGATGAGCTCATAAGCACGAGCGAGTAAGCGAGACTGGCCGATCGAGACGAGAGCGGAGCGGTGAAAGAGCGAGGAAGGCCAGGCGAAGAGGTCCGTTCGCGCAGGTCGAGGAGGCGTTCGCGTCGTCAACGTGCACCCCTTCGGCTGCAGATTGACACAGCCAGCCAAGCGAGACGTTCTCTCGGCAATGGGACGGTCTCAGCGACGCTCGAGCAGAGATAGGTCCGCGCAGCGTCTCTCGCCGCTCTCCGAGGAGGTCGACCGGTCCGTCTTCTGCAGAGCAAGTCACGTTTCGGGTCCCTTGCGCCTGAGTGCCTTCCTCTCGTCAACATTGGTCCCGGCACAAGCGCGGCAGGAAGGGATCACGGTTGCGGCCGAAGAGGAGGCATTCACGCGCAGGCGACAGTGCGAACACCTCGCCGACGAGGGGCGCACGGATCTGCGACGAGCGGTGTGAGCTCGCTCTCGCCCAAGAGCAGCGTGCTCGACTCGAGAAGAGGAAGCCTTTCGGGCAAGCCGAGGGTTTAAGCCTCGCGACGGGTCGAGCTGGTCGCGAGAGCGCGCTGTCATTCGAGCTCTGACGAGTCGACAACGGCCGGGCGACTCATGCACCGCGGCGAATAGAAGAGTAGAAGTACCTGATGCGAGGAGGAGTACGAGCAGCTGCGCAGAGCGAGAGCGAGGTGACGAGAAAAGGAAGAGCGTGAAAGGGAAGGGAGGAGGTCCGAGAGCGGTGGCTGAGCGCAGAGCGAGCCAAAGCGCGTCCCGGCGAGGATGTCAAACTCGGACGACGAGTGCGCCAGGTCGCGAAACTGGTTCTCGCAGCTGCGAGAGCGCCTTGGGAGGCCAGCGAGCGACCAGTAGAAGGCGGGGGAACGTCGAGGAAGAGCGAGAACGAGCTGCGAGCGACGCACGGGCCCTTGCGAGGCGTACGCGAGGTCAAAGTTCGACTCGAGTCCTCGTTGTGCGCGGTCCTGCAGCAAGCTGGTCCCCGGGAGAAGCTGAGGGAACGCAGCAACAGCGGCGGAAGGCTCTCGAACAAACGCCGACCCGCTCGCACCGCCTCGCGCGCGAGAGAAAAGGGGCGGAGGCGGCGCGCGCGCCCGAGAGTGGCTCGAATCGCCGAAGTCCCGCCCTCCTCTCCCTCCTCCTCCTCACACCTCGGTTTCTCGCTTCAGAGTCTCCTACCAGCACACCCTTCCCAGCACACCACCCCACCACACCCCCAAAAGCCGCCATCATGTCCAAGGCCATCGGGTGAGCTGCCCTCTCGCCCCTCTCTCTCGCCCGAGCCAGAGCTGACCTTGCTGCGCCTCTCCTCCTCGCCTCACCGCTCGTGCAGTATCGACCTCGGCACCACCTACTCGTGCGTCGGCGTCTGGCAGAACGACCGCGTCGAGATCATCGCCAACGTGCGTCGTCGTCTTCTCGCTCGAAATCCTACCTCTCCCCCGCTCCACGACCTTCCGCTGACGTCTTTGCTCCGCCTCTTCGCCGCAACAGGACCAGGGCAACCGCACCACCCCGTCGTACGTCGGCTTCACCGACACGGAGCGCCTCATCGGCGACGCGGCCAAGAACCAGGTCGCGATGAACCCGCACAACACCGTGTTCGACGCCAAGCGCCTCATCGGCCGCAAGTTCGCCGACCAGGAGGTCCAGTCTGACATGAAGCACTGGCCGTTCAAGATCATCGACAAGGCGACCAAGCCCATCATCCAGGTCGAGTACAAGGGCGAGACCAAGGAGTTCACGCCCGAGGAGGTGTCGTCGATGATCCTCCTCAAGATGAAGGAGACGGCCGAGGCCTACCTCGGCGGCACGGTCAAGGACGCCGTCGTCACCGTCCCGGCCTACTTCAACGACTCGCAGCGCCAGGCCACCAAGGACGCCGGCACCATCTCGGGCCTCAACGTCCTCCGCATCATCAACGAGCCGACCGCGGCCGCCATCGCCTACGGCCTCGACAAGAAGTCCGAGGGCGAGAAGAACGTCCTCATCTTCGACCTCGGCGGCGGCACGTTCGACGTCTCGCTCCTCACTATCGAGGAGGGCATCTTCGAGGTCAAGGCCACCGCCGGCGACACGCACCTTGGCGGCGAGGACTTTGACAACCGGTGCGTCCCCTCCTCTCTCTTCTCTCTCTCGCGACGACGACGAGCACGAGCTGACGCCGCCTCGCCCTCCCTCGCACAGCCTCGTCACCCACTTTGTCGGCGAGTTCAAGCGCAAGAACAAGAAGGACCTCTCGTCCAACGCCCGCGCCCTCCGCCGCCTCCGCACCGCGTGCGAGCGCGCCAAGCGCACCCTCTCGTCGGCCGCCCAGACCACCATCGAGATCGACTCGCTCTTCGAGGGCATCGACTTCTACACGTCCATCACCCGCGCCCGCTTCGAGGAGCTTTGCCAGGACCTCTTCCGCGGCACCATGGAGCCGGTCGAGAAGGTCCTCCGCGACTCGAAGATCGACAAGCAGTCGGTCCACGAGATCGTCCTCGTCGGTGGCTCGACCCGCATCCCGCGCGTCCAGAAGCTCGTCTCGGACTTCTTTGGCGGCAAGGAGCCCAACAAGTCGATCAACCCCGACGAGGCCGTCGCGTACGGCGCCGCCGTCCAGGCCGCCATCCTCACGGGCGACACGTCGGAGAAGACCCAGGACCTCCTCCTTCTCGACGTCGCTCCCCTCTCGACCGGTATCGAGACGGCCGGCGGCGTCATGACCAAGCTCATCCCGCGCAACACGACCGTCCCGACCAAGAAGTCGGAGACCTTCTCGACCTACGCCGACAACCAGCCGGGCGTCCTCATCCAGGTCTTCGAGGGCGAGCGCGCTCGCACCAAGGACAACAACCTCCTCGGCAAGTTCGAGCTCTCGGGCATCCCGCCCGCGCCGCGCGGCGTGCCCCAGATCGAGGTCACCTTCGACATCGACGCCAACGGTATCCTCAACGTCTCGGCGTCGGACAAGACCACCGGCAAGAGCAACAAGATCACCGTGCGTCTCCCCGCTCGAGCTCTGCCTCTCCTCCTCGAGGAGCTCTGCCTTTCCTCCTCGAGATGCCCGTGCTGACCCTCGCTCTCTCGCTCGCTCGCTCGCAGATCACCAACGACAAGGGCCGCCTGTCGAAGGAGGAGATTGAGCGCATGGTCAACGAGGCCGAGAAGTACAAGGCCGAGGACGAGGCGGCGGCGTCGCGTATCACGGCCAAGAACGGCCTCGAGACCTACGGTGCGCCTCTCTCTCCCTCTCTCTCTCCTCTCCTCGTCGAGCTCTCATACTGACTCTGTGCGCCCTGCGTCCTCCCTGCAGCCTACTCGCTCCGCAACTCGATCGAGGGCGACCTCAAGGACAAGCTCGAGGCGGACGACAAGGAGTCGCTCGACAAGGCGATCACCGAGACCATCTCGTGGCTCGACGCCTCGTCCGAGGCCTCGAAGGAGGAGTACGAGGAGAAGCAGAAAGAGCTCGAGGGTGTTGCCAACCGTGCGTCCCTCCTGTCGTCGTCGTCGTCGTCGTTGACGATGATCCTCTTTCGCGCTCGAACCTCTTGCTGACCTTCTCTCTCGCTCTTCTTCCTTCTCACAGCCATCATGATGAAGGCCTACGGTGCGGCTGGTGGCGCTCCGGGCGGTGCGGGTGGCCCGGGTGGCTTCCCTGGTGCCGGCGGTGCGGCTCCGGGTGCGGGCGCCGACGAGCCCTCGGTCGAGGAGGTCGACTAATCGCCGTTCCCCCATTACCTAGTAGTGCCCTACGCTTGCAACTCTGTACACAGCTTCCCTCGCAGCATCTTCTGGTCCTTTCCGAGCGAGCCGAGTTGTCGAACGAGCCGAGAAGGAGGAGGTCCTCGACCGCGCTCTGCGCGCTCGACCACCTCTTCCCTGCTCGCTCTCCCCCACACAGAGAGTGTCTCGAGACTGCGAGCCACAGCAGAGAGCGCGAGACGGCGGCGAGCGCCCGAGCGGAGAGGAAGGAGTCCGTGCGTCCGCAGCGACGCCGCCGCGAACGTCGACGGCGCACTCCTTTGGGCGCCTCGCGCGTCGACGAGAGGGGCTCGATAGAGTCGCTCGAGGGGCTCGTCGGTCTAACTAGAGCTGTGCGGGAAGGAGCGACGCACAGCGCTCGACGCGAGTTTGAGAAGGTCCCGAGAAGCGTCTGCCCGCTCGCAACAGCGTCCCCTCAGGTCCTCGTAGTTCTGCACTACGACAGAGAGTGCGACAGCTTGCGACGAGCTCAGCCTTTCGAGCGTCTGGCGAGAACTGGGCGAGGTAAGCGCGAAGATAACTCGAAGCTTTCGCGGCCCGCTGCGTCGGCTTTCCTTGCTTGACACTCGACTAGCGCCGGCTGAGTACAGGGTGCAACACAGTGGGTAGCTTGAGGCGAAAGGCTGTGGGAAGCGGGTCGCAGAGCAGCTCGACCAGGTCGAGGAAGGTGAAGCGGGCCGTGCGCTCGCACTTGAGCAACCTTCCCTTCGACACTCGATGCAGCGCGACAAGGTCGAAGAAGATCGCACGAGTAGGTTGAGGTGTCGTAGCCGCAGGAACGGACTTGTTTCGAGGCTGACAGACGAGCAAGTTGAGCCGCGGCGGCGTCGAGCCGAAATAGCAAGCGCGCCATTACAAAGCTGGTAAGGGCCGGGCTAAGGAGGCGGCCAGCGCCGCCCTCCTGGCCTCGCATCGCCTCGCGCGCTCCGACTGAGCCTCGCCAGCTGCTGCGAGCGGCTGCAGCGCTCCTCCAGTCTTTCTACCGCGACCGCACGTGCTCTCTGCGAGGCGTCACCTCGTTCCCCGCCCTCATCGCCCTCGTCCGACCACCACCGGCTCTACACCACCACAACGCACCAGTGGGTGCCGGTCGGCTACCTGGGTGCGCCTATGACGCTGTCTGAGTGCACCGCAGCTGTCACTACTCGCGCGCAGAGGGTCTGAGCAGGTGCGCTCCTCCTCCCCCTCGTCCTCCTCCTCGACCGAGACTTTGCGGCAGTCTCAGACCTCGTCTGCATGAGCTGACCGCGGCTTCTTCGCTCTGCAGATCCCTAGGTCAATACTGCTCTTTCTCCTGCCCTCGATGAGCGTATCGACCACGCGCGCTCGCCTCGCCTTGCCCGCCGACGACTTCGGCCTCGCGCCCCGATAACCTCCAGCTTGGATCCGGCTTCGTCAGCTTCTCCGAGTGCTTCAGCCTCTGCTTGTCGGCTTGCTCTTGGATGCCCAGCTCGGCATCCGTGGCGAGGCATACGTGAGCGCGAGGACCCTCGAACCCGCCGCCGCCTCACTCCTCCTCGCGCCCGAGCGGCGTCAACACGCTCGTGCGAGCTCTCGTCAGCCGCGCGGCCTCGACATGGTGGCAGCGGCGAAGCGCTCGTCCTTGTGCACCTGGTCGCCTTGGCGGCCAAACAGCGTCAAGCCGCACTTTCCGCTTGCTCAGACGCCTCGCTCGTCTCGGATTCCTGCTCGGCAATGACGTCTCGCGCTCGACCATCGCTCGACATCTACACCGATGCGCTGCAGCGTCAGCCCGCGCGACCCTCAAGCCCGCTCGCGTTACCGCTCGAGCTCGTCCGTCGCCTCATCGTCGTCGACGGCGGTGCTGACCCTCGCTCTCTCGCTCGCTCGCTCGCAGATCACCAACGACAAGGGCCGCCTGTCGAAGGAGGAGATTGAGCGCATGGTCAACGAGGCCGAGAAGTACAAGGCCGAGGACGAGGCGGCGGCGTCGCGTATCACGGCCAAGAACGGCCTCGAGACCTACGGTGCGCCTCTCTCTCCCTCTCTCTCTCCTCTCCTCGTCGAGCTCTCATACTGACTCTGTGCGCCCTGCGTCCTCCCTGCAGCCTACTCGCTCCGCAACTCGATCGAGGGCGACCTCAAGGACAAGCTCGAGGCGGACGACAAGGAGTCGCTCGACAAGGCGATCACCGAGACCATCTCGTGGCTCGACGCCTCGTCCGAGGCCTCGAAGGAGGAGTACGAGGAGAAGCAGAAAGAGCTCGAGGGTGTTGCCAACCGTGCGTCCCTCCTGTCGTCGTCGTCGTCGTCGTTGACGATGATCCTCTTTCGCGCTCGAACCTCTTGCTGACCTTCTCTCTCGCTCTTCTTCCTTCTCACAGCCATCATGATGAAGGCCTACGGTGCGGCTGGTGGCGCTCCGGGCGGTGCGGGTGGCCCGGGTGGCTTCCCTGGTGCCGGCGGTGCGGCTCCGGGTGCGGGCGCCGACGAGCCCTCGGTCGAGGAGGTCGACTAATCGCCGTTCCCCCATTACCTAGTAGTGCCCTACGCTTGCAACTCTGTACACAGCTTCCCTCGCAGCATCTTCTGGTCCTTTCCGAGCGAGCCGAGTTGTCGAACGAGCCGAGAAGGAGGAGGTCCTCGACCGCGCTCTGCGCGCTCGACCACCTCTTCCCTGCTCGCTCTCCCCCACACAGAGAGTGTCTCGAGACTGCGAGCCACAGCAGAGAGCGCGAGACGGCGGCGAGCGCCCGAGCGGAGAGGAAGGAGTCCGTGCATCCGCAGCGACGCCGCCGCGAACGTCGACGGCGCACGCTCTGGCAGCCTCGAGCGTTGATCAGAGGGGCTTGAGCGAGATTACTAGATGGCTTCGACTGCGTACGCTAACAAGCTACAAAGGTGGGTGCGAGATGAAGTGCGAAAGCGAATCTGAGGCGAGCGCATGTCCTGCGGGCGCAGCGAGTTCGGGATTTGAGGGTCAAGACCGTCCGAGCCCGACGAGGATAGACGTGGACGAACCTGCTACGAGTCGTACGGGCCCGCCTGGAGCATGACGGCCCTACCGCCGAACCGGACAGCCGGGGCGTTCCACCCGGTCCAGCCGTTGTGCTCGTACAGCAGGACCTGGTTCGTCACCTCATCGCGAGGGATCCAGTCAAGGAGCTCGCTCTGCTGGTCAAGGAACCAGGCGGGCGGCTTGGCCCCCCAGTAGTCGCCGAGGCTTTCGAGAACGCGACGAACGGTGACGCCCGCCTTGTCGCTCACGACGACGGCGCTCTGAACGATGAGCTCGATGGTGGTGAAGGCGGGAAAGGTGGCGTACTCGTCGACGGCCGGGTACTCGAACGCCGTGTGCTCGGTGCCGTCCCAAAAAGCGATGGCGCGGCGACCGGTGAAGATGCAGTCTGTGGCTTGCAGCAAGGGGTGGATGCTGACGGGCGTGTCGAGCTTGACGGGCTGCTTGGGCGGACATGAGCGGAAGAGGATCTGGTCGAAGCGCTTGTCCTGCCGGGACGAGAGGGGTCAGCTCGCCGAGCACGAGGGGCCGGCACGCCAGAGCGAGAGGTGGTCGCGAGAGGACGGGCGGCTCACCTGGATCAAGCTCTTGAAGAGCTTGCTGCTCCTCGACGCCTTGTGCAGCGCCGCATAGTCGAGATGGTCGAGGACGAGGAGCCAAAGCTCGACGGGGAGCGTGCGGGTCGACGTGGCGGGGTCGGTGACGGCAGAGCTGGCGACCATGGGCGTGGTGAGCTGCTCGAGGTGGTGCGACATTGCTGTGGTGGGACAGGTGTGGCTGGCGGTGCGCTCGCCGGCGAGGGAGGGCGAGGGGTGCGGACGAGGGAGAGCTCGAGCTGGAGATGACGAGGTGCGGGTCAGCTCACGGACGCGCAAGGGCATTGGGCGACGAGGGGAAGCGTGGACGGCGTGCTACTCACTGTCAAAGTCAAGATCCGCCACTCTCAGGCTCACTCGAGCGGTGCGAGGGCGCGAGGTGAGGAGCGAGCCGCCGAGTTGGACGAGACGCCGACGCGACTCTCTCGCTCTCGCCCTCTCGCAGGCGAGGGCCTCGTGAGCTGCTCCTGCTGTGCTCTCAGCTTTCTGACAGCGGCTCAGCTCCCACCTGCGCGCCGAGCAGGGACGACGGCCGGTGCTCCTCGCTCGGTCCTCCTCGTGCCGCTCTCGCTCAAGCTCTCCTCGCTCACTCGCTGCAGCGCCGTCAAAGCATGCATGAGCACTCGTCACGTTGCACTGCGTCGCTACGCCGTCGTCGCGGCGCCGTACGCGCTCCCGTCGAGCCCTCGGCACACGAGCGCAAAGTCCTGCACCGCCTGCCGCACCTGCTTTCCCGTCCGAGCGCTGCACACGAGCCCACCGTCAGCTACTGGCCTGCTGTGAAACGCTCAGGCGACGAGTGAGAGAGTGGATGACGACGCACCTGAGGACCGCCCGGCCAAACTTGCCCTTGACCTCCTCGCTCGCGCGCTCGTTCGGCCACGCCGGCTGCGCTAACAGCTCCTTGACGGCCGGCCTCGCGCCCTCGGCGAGCCGCAGCAGGCACGCGTGGAGGAGCTCGCTGAGCTGGGTGAGGTGCGACCGAGGGGCGCCGCCGGCGATGGCGAGCAGGACGGCGCGGACGAGCGTCGGCACTCGAGGTGCGAGCGTCGTCGAGAAGAGCGAGGCCGACGACGACGCCATGCGCGTCTGCTGCACGCTCAGGAGCTGTCGAGGATGACGTTCGTCAGCTGGACCCAGGGAGACTCGGAAGGCAGAGAGGCGGTCGACGCACCAGGAGCTCCATGGTTGTCTTGAGCGAGAACTGCTCCTGCATCGCCAATCCTCGCTCGGCGAACGACAACACAGCGTCGATGTAGTGCGGCGGGAGCGCGCTGAAGATGCGCGGGTACAGGCGGACGATCTGGTCGGCGAGAGCGGCTCGTCAGGAAGGTCCGACGAGGCGTCGAGGAGGAGAAGGGGACCGAGCGCACCTGGCAGCAGAGCCCGAGAAAGGCGGCGACAACGTCGGGGTTCTCGCCCATGGCTGTGAGGAAGCGAGGTCAGCGATGGCACCGTGAGGCGGCGACCTGGGCGAGCCAGGGCGAGAAGCTCGAGGACGGCGACGAGGAGAAGAAGAAGGAGGGCACGCACCCGCAAGGTCGCCATGCGTGCTCAGCACGACGTTGAGCGCCACCTCGACCGGCCTCGCCACCTCGACGAGCTCGTCCTCGCGCATCTCGGCGTCGGCCCGGCTCCTCGCCAACCTCGCGAGGAGCTGCCCCTCGATCGCGAGCCACACCGAGTTGGGCGCGAGCTGCAGCGCGCTGCTCGCAAGGCCGAGCAGCGCGAGCGAGTCGAGCGCGAGCGGCGAGGGGACGGCGTCGCTTGTCGACGCGCGGATGTACTCGGACAGGGCGCCGACGACCTCCATGTCGGCGGCCCAAGCGCGCGCGGCGCCCTCGATGGCGAGCGCGAGTCGGGACCGCATGTCGACGATGCGTGGGTCGGATAAGAGGCGCGTCGCCGAGTCGCGCACGAGCTGCGAGTCGTCGAGGCTCGCGTCGAGGTCGACCAGGTCGTCCTCCGGGTCGGACAAGCCGCGCGAGAGCGCTGTGAGGTACGAGAGCTGCTGCAGGGCGAGGTCGCGAGCGTCGTCCGGCTGACCCTGTTGACGGGAAGAAGGCCTCAGTGCGAGCCCACAGGAAGAGAATCGTCGAGCGAGAGAAGGGAGGAGAGGTCGACGGACCTGGGTCAGGCCCTGGACCGAGGACGCGAGCTTGGCGATCGTC
This sequence comes from Rhodotorula babjevae, assembly GCA_920104245.2. NCBI lineage: Eukaryota > Fungi > Basidiomycota > Microbotryomycetes > Sporidiobolales > Sporidiobolaceae > Rhodotorula > Rhodotorula babjevae. The sequence continues at coordinate 64,940 of CAKKSZ020000018.1, forward strand.
GGGTTAGCGAGAGCCTGGAGTGGATCGAGACGTCAGTGCTGCCGCCGGCGAGGAGAGGAAGGCAGAGGAGGACGCACCAAAAGCGGCTCGACGACCTCGTTCTCGGGCAGCGCTTGCACGACACTCGCGACGCTCTCGAGCACCTTGACGAGCTCGGCATCGTCGATCTTGCCCTCGAGCCCACCGAGGACCTGGACGAAGCTCGCGACGTGCCCGACGAGCACCTTGCGGTTGGCGTCGCACAGGCCTCGAAGCGCACGGGCCGCGCCGGGCACGAGCTCGGGTTCTTGCAGGCCTGCGACGACGAACGAGACGGCCTGGAGGCATGCGTCGGCGTGGGCCGAGAACCAGGGTGCGTAGGCGCCGACGAGGCGGAGGGCAGTCGAGCGGAGAGAGGGGAACGAGCCCTGCGCCGAGGGGAGGCGGCCGAGAATCGAGGGCCCGAACAGCGTCGACAAGTAGGTGCTGAGCGGCGTTGGCGGTGCCGACGGGTCGAGCTCGGCGAGAGAGGGCGAGAGTGGGACGACCTCGCCGAGCGAGTACAGGACGAAGAATGTCGCCTCGAGGTCCTCGCAGCTGTCGACGCCTGGACCTGGCGGGTGCGACACCTGCTCGGCGGCGAGCTGGACAAGGTTGCCGATCATCGAGTCGCGCAGGACGAAGAAGGCCCACTGCGCCGTGTCGCTCAGGGTCGTCGACCGGTAGACCCGGAACGCGTCCCGCACGTCTGCGACGGCGAGGGAGAAGGAGCACTTGAACCGTCAGTCTACTGCATGCGCATGTGTGCGCCGAGCTGGTAGAGAGAGAGAGGAAGAGTCGCGAGGACGCACCCTTTGGCCACCCTCGCACCTCGTCCTCGGCCGGCCTCGTCGCTCTGTCCCTGACCTTGGCCGCGAGCGCCTCCCACACGCCCCTGTACACGCTCCACTCGCCCTCCTTACCCGTGCGGCCCTCGCGCCCGTCGCCCGGCCCGGCGACGAAGCCCTCGTCGGCGCCGAGCTCCTGCAGGTTGAGCCACGCGCCCTGCGCGAGCTCGTTGACGGCGTACGACTCGGCGCTGTGGCCGGGGAAAGCGCTCAGCTCGAGGAGGAGCGAGAGGAGGGCGTGCACGGCGGGATGTCGCAGGGTGAGGAGCGACGAGGGGTCGAAGCCGGCGGCGGACGAAGAGGAAGGTGGAGGAGGGTCGAACAGGAAGGTCGAGATGAGGTGGTCGGCGAGGGTGGCGACCAGCTTGAAGACGGCGAGCGTCTCGTCGTCGGGCTCGGAGCCGTCTCGGGCGTCCTGGATGGCGCTCGACAGGATCGAGGCGACGAACGGGCCCGTCGCCCAGCCCGTGACGAGCTCGCTCGTGCGCTGGCGGTTGACGAACCGAGTCGCGCTGCTGCTGCCCGAGATGTTCTGCGACAGGCCCTGGGAGCGCTCGACGAGCTCCTCGACGGCGGTGCAGGCGGCGATGACGGTCGACGTGTTGGACAGGTGCGGGAGGAGGAGCGGGTAGAGGGTCGTGAGCTCGGTGTGCGAGAGCTGGCCGGCGTTGAGGTACGACACGAAGCAGGCGAGTGCCGACGTGACCTCGGATGGGGACGACGAGGTGAGGGAGGAGGACAGGGTCGAGACGAGGTGCGGGATGGTGGACGAGAGGGACGCCATGTACGACATCCTGCGGGCGAAGCGGAGCGTCAGCGCCGCACCTCCCTCGCGAGAGCAAAGACGAGACGCACCTCTTGCTGCCGACGAGCTCTGCCCTCGCGACCTGCTCGATGGCCGTGCTGAGCACCTCGAGGCTCGCCTCCCTGCCCGCTCCGCCGCCGGCGACGCGCATGACGACCTCGAGGAGCCAGTCGCGCCACCTCGACTCGACGCGCAGACTCAGTGCAGTTGCTGCTGCTGCGAGCTTGCGCACGACGGGCCGCTCGCCGGGCGCGGGTGCGGGTGCGCCAGGTCGAGTCGAGGGGTAGGCGGCGGCGGCGCTCTGCGCGAGCCACCGGAGGAGCGAGTCCTTGAGGACGGTGATGTCGCCGGCGAGTCCATCGTCTTGCAGCGCGGCGTCGAGACCTGGCAGCGTGTCCCACTGGCGCGAGAGCTTGTGCTCGAGGGTCGACGCGGCGAAGAAGCGGACGCTCGGGTCGGGGTGCGACAGGAGCGGGCCGACGATGGACCAAGCGGCAGGTGCAGCTTGAACGTGCTGGAGCTGCTGCTGGAGGGTGGTCTGGACGTGTGGCGGGGTCGAGGGCGAGTAGAGTTGCAGCACCGCCTGTTGACGAGGAGGACCGGGGTCAGCTTGGCGCAGCGAGGGGTCTGGGGTGGTCGGGGACCACGCTAGACGCACCTGGACCACCTGATCGAGCTCCCCTTCCATCCTCAAGGGGTGTAGGGCGAGAAAAGGAGAGCCGAGTCGGGGAGGAGGCGATGAACGACGCCGCGGCGAGTGGGGAAGCTTTGGCTCGCGGTGGTCGCGCAGGGACTCGCTAGGGCTGCTCGTTCGCACGTGAGGTTGCTCTCGAGCGCGCGCACATAGACGGGCCAAAGCGCTCGGGCACGGACGACAACCTCCTCCTCGTTTCAACCGCAGCCGAGCCGAGAGCCCCGTCGACTGCTACCAGCGACCGAGGACTTCGTTCCCTTCTGCGTCTAGTCTCGATACACGCCCTCCCGACCCGCAAGAGCAACCGTTTACTGCGAGGCGAAGGTGGGCGAGGAGGAGGGAGGGCGGCGGACGGGAAGCGGAGGAAGGAGGACAGCAGCGTCAGTCTAGGCTCGTCCGTAATGGAGCAGGAGAGAGTGAGACGCACGTGGTGGTTGCTGTAAGCCGAGAGGACGATGGCAGGAAGGAGGAGGAGGCAAGAGAGGGGTCAGCGACTCGGCTGCCGGGCAGGAGCGAGTGCGTGCGAGGCGCAGCTCTTCCGGGGGCGCAGTCGCGTTGCCGACTCACTTCTTGTGGTGCTTGAGGTGCATGTTGTCTGTCGAAGGCAGGAGCGAGGTCAGCCATCTGAGGGGTCGAGCCGAGGGGGCGAGGGAGGAAGGAGAGGGAGGGCGACGCACAGTCGATGGTGTAGCCGACAAGGAAGAGGACGCCGATGGCGTGGAGGAACGGAGCACCCGAGGCGTTCTCGCCGTCAAAGTAGCGGGCCTTGTAGCGGCTGAAGGGCGACAGGCCGACCGGCTTCTTGGCGGCGGCACCCTTGGGGAGCTGTCCGGGGCGGATGACGAGTAGGCGAGCGGTCACAGGACAGGTACGGGGAGGATTCGAGCCAGTCAGCGCTGTCGCTCGTGGGCAGGAGGGGAGGGAGAGATGAGGGAGCTCACCGCCGAGTAGAACGAGACGATGTTTGCGTTGCGGGCAGCCGTGGCCGGCGCGCCAATGGCCGAGGCCGAGGCGATCTTGGGCGGGACGAGGGAAGCGAGACGCGCAGACACTGGGTGCGACGAGGGGGCGAGGGCGAGGCGAATAGGTGGGTGGGCGGAGGAGGACGGCGAGGCGATGAGGAGCGGCAGGAACAGTCAGCGCGGGCTCGGTGGGGGCACGCATAGGTCCACAGACCCCGTGCAGTCTGCGCAGGTGCACTCGAGACTCACTGGCGAGGGACTGGGGCGGGCAAGACGGCGAGGCCCCCCTCCGACCGCCTCGTCCTCGAGAGAGCGGGCGTCTGAGATTTTCGAGCGTCTCTCTGTCCTCACGACTGACTGCTTGAGCGACGTGATGCAGATGCGTAGTAGTGCACAACAACCTCGACTAGGTAACCTTTACTCTGCGACCGGCGACGGCGGCACCGTCGCCGTCCTCCCGACCTTGCTCCACGCCCACGCGCTCCCGCTCTCGAGCACGCCGAGCACCTTGCGCATGACGCCCATGTCGCGCTCGAGCTCGCGCACCGCCACCTCGAGCGTCCCGTCGCCAGCGCGCACCTTGTCGTCGAGCGCCCGGTCAAAGTCGACGACGTCGCGCAGCTTGTCGTCGAGCACGGCCTGGGCGTACTGCAGCCGCGACGTGCCCGTCGACAGGAGCGACAGCGGCGACGACGACGCGCTGTACGCCTCGAGCCGCTTGGTGAGCTGCGTCGCCGTCGCCGAGAGCGCGTCGAGCTGGGCCGTCTTGTGCGCGAGCGGGCCCTCGAGCGACGACAGCGCCTGGTCGTACGCGCGCTGGATGGCCTGCGCGCGAGAGGAGCGACACGGTGTCAGTCGTGGACGAGCAGGGCGTACAGCGAGTGAGGAAAGGGGAGCAAGGACGCACCTCCATGGCGGCGACCATGTCCTCGAGCTTCTTCTCCTTGACCTTGAACGCCCACGCCGTCGCGCGCAGATTCATGTCGACCTCGAGCGTCCTCCTCGAGAGCCACACGACGGGCTCGGGCGCGTCGTCGACCAGGTTGATCGAGTGCCGCCGCGAGAGGCGCCTCGGAGCCGTGACGAGCCCGGACGGGCGGCGGTACTCGTCCTCGTCGCCGTCGCCGTCGCCGTCGGTCGTCGAGTCGTCGTCTCGGACGAACCCGGATGGCGCACCGCCCTCGAGGCCCTCGTCGTCGGTCGCGTTGCCGCCCTCCTCGGCGCCAAAGAGCAAGCTCTCCTCAAGCGCTGCCCGACGCTCGGACCCCTCGTGCACGTCGCCGTCGGGCTCGCCGTCGCCGCCGACCAGGTGCGGCGCCCTGCGAGGGTGCGTCTCGCTGACGGCGCGCCGCATCGGTGGCGCACCGCCTCGCGACGGGCGGCGCTCGCCCGGGACCGACAGGCCGAGGCTGAGCTGGCTGCGGCCCTTGGCGGCGCCGCCGGGGCTGCTCGTTGCACTGACGGGCGACGCTCGTGCACTCGCTGAGGAGGGCGCGACGTCGGTCTGCAGGGAGGGGAGGGCGCGGTGCGTCGCTGCCGAGGCGGTCGAGCCGCGAGGGGATTGGGTGCGGCTGTGAGAGGGGGAGGGTGCGGCCGAGGAGGGGAGCGAGAGGGCAGCAGATAGTCGTGAGGAAAGAGTGGCGGCGCGTGAGATAGGTACGGCTGGGTCGAGGGAAGGAGAGGAGGGGAGAGACGGGTGCGCGCTCGGATTGGGCGAGGGCGACCGAGATGAGGCGCTGCGCGCAGTCGAAGCGAGAGACGCTCGAGGTCAGCATCACGCACGAGAGTCTATGCTGTGACCGGGAGAGGAGGGGGGACGCACGAGACGACGACGAGTGGCGGTCCGAGCCCCTCTCGCTCCTTCTCGTCCGTCTCGTCCCGCGACGTCCTCTTCCCGTCGCTGCTCTCGCCCGCCGCCTCGCCCGTCCCGAGTCCGAGCTCGTCGCCGAGCTTGCGGCCCGCTCGCCCGGCGACCTCCTTGACGCCGCGCAGGACGCCTCGGCCGAACTTGACGGGCCCGGTCGAGACGCTCGAGGACGACGCCGGCGTCGAGCCGTGAGCTGGCGGTGCCGAGGCGGGCGCGAGCTCTGCAGCAGATGAAGAGTGCTGCTGCTGCCGAGCCGTGTCGGCCGTGTGCGCCGTGTAGACGCTGTCGGCGTCCGTCGCCGCCTCGACCGCCGCGCCCTCGCCTCGCGCCCTCTCCCTCGGCAGCTCGTCGCCCTCGAGCGCGCCTGGGTCCTCCCTCTTCTCGCCATCGCCGTCCTCGTCAGGGTCCCACAGCCCCCTCACGCTCGCTCCCGCCCGTCCCGCGCCCCTTGCCTTCCTCCTGCGGCGCCGCACGCGCGGCCTCGCGCCCCGCCCGCCGCCATCCTCCGCCTCGCCCTCGTCGTCGCCGAGCACGTACGCGCGCACGAAGTGCTCTAGGTCGAGCGTCTCGGCGTGCTCGCCGCGCCCGCCGCGCGTGCGCGAGCCGAACGGGAGGTGCAGCGCCGTGAGCGGGAGCGGGATCGCGCTGCGACGGCGGGGCTGCTGCTGCTGCTGCGTGTGCGCGTGGCGCTTATGCGGGTCGCGCTCGTGCTCCGAGTGCGAGGGCGTGTCGGCCTCGGAGGGCGCCGTGCTTGGGCTGTCGCGGTCGCGGTCGCGGTCCGGGTGGAGGACCGAGCCGAGGGCGGACGAGAGCGCGCCGCGGACGCGCGAGGTCGGGAGATGCGGGAGGTGCGAGTGCGGGTGGGTGTGAGAGTGGAGGGACGTCGAGGGCGAGTGGCGCGAGGCGTACAGGGTCGAAAGGGCGGCGAGGAAGGACGGGGTGAGGACTGGTGGGCAGGTCGACGAGGTGGCGGCGACCGGGAAGGAAGAAGGGTGCGAGCGCTGCATGGCCATGTACCGTGTCAGAGAATCGAGTCGAGGAGCACTCGTCGAGGAAGAGAGGGCGGCCGCACCTGAAACGCCTCGACACAGCGCAGGAACCGCTCCCGCTTGGCGAGCGGGTCCTTGGGCACCTTCTCCTCGTCCCGCTCCCCCCTCTCCTCCGCTTCATGTCTCCTCCTGAGCGTCCCCGACCGCGACCCGAGCCCTCCCGCCGTTGCCGCCGCCGCCCCCTGCTCGCCGGCGCCCGTGCCCGTGACGCCGCCGAGCACGACCATCTTGCCGCGCGTCGCGACGACGAGGCTCAGGAGCGCCGCAAGGAGCGCTGGCGGGAGGAGCGACCCGTCGTCGTCGAGTAGGCGACTCGCGCCCGCCTCGCCTGCCCCGCCGCTCGGACCTCCTCCTCCTCCTCCTGCCGCCCGTGCGCCCGCATTCGCGACGAAGCGCTCGGCGTACGCGAGGCGAAAGACGGACAGCGCGGCGACGGTCGTGTCGCACAGGAGGCCGTCGCCCTCGAGGAGCGTCGGTGCTGCTGCCGACGGGGCGTCGAGCGCGCTCGGGGCCGCCGGCGAGGCCACGCTCGAGGTCGAGGCGGGCGGCACGGCGAGCCCGAGCGCCTCGGCCCAGTCTTCGAGGACGAGCTCGACGCCGGGGCTCGGCGGCGGTGGCGGTGCACGGGCGCTCGAGCCGGCTGACGACGCCGACGAGCGCGGAGCGGCGGCCGACGAGCTGTCGAGCAACGCCTCGAGCAGGGCGCGCTCGATCATGTCGCGGTCGAGCGCGCCACCGTCCTCGCCGCCGACGCTGGACGCCGCCTGCTCGCCGCCCTGAGCGGCTCGAGCGCCTTCTCGTCGCCGAGCCTGCACGACGCGGACGACGCTGCTCGCGAGGTAGGCCTTGACGGGCCCGAGGCCGAAGAGGGCGAGCGTGTGCTGCACCGTGCGACCGAGGGCGAGGACGGTTCGCGTAAAGTCGCGAGGGGCGGGAGGGCGCGAGGCGAGCGGGAGGGCGAGCGAGGTCGATGCCGAGGACGAGGGCGAGGTCGAGGGCGGGGGAACGGGGAGCTGGTACGCCTGGAGGAAGTGGAGCTGCTGCGCCGGAGTGGCGCCCGACGCGACGGGCGCATGCTTGGACGACGACGCGCTCGAGGCGGACGGCGGGAGGCGGAACCCGGCGCGGCCGCCGAGGCCGAGGCGCCGCAGGTTGATGTTCTGGATGAGGAGCGGCTCGTGATGCCGGTAGTCGGCAGCGTCATGAGGAGGGTCGCTGTCGGTCGAGCTGCTCGGGCGGAAGGGGAGAGGGACGGGCGGCAGCTGGACGAGGGAAAGGGACGGCGGGAGCGAGGGGAGGGCCGTGAGCGGGATGTGCCCTTGCGGCGTCTGTGAGGCGTCCAAGGAGATGTCGATATCAGTACGGGTCAAAGAAAGGGGATCCTTGGCCGAGCTGAAGGTCGGGATGCAGTCGGGCTCACCTGGTTGACCCTCGCGCCGGCATGCTTGAGTACGGCCTTGGCCTTGGCCCACACGGCGGCGCGCTCGTCCGAGCTGAAGGAGGCGGCTCGCCGAAGCTCGAAGCGCTCGACCGTGATCTGTTCCGAGGGAGAGCGAGGTGGTCAGCCAGAGGTGCAGAGGGGGACTGCGGGGGAGAGGAGCGCACGCATTCGGCCTTGTCGCCCGTGAGGACGACGATGACGGGCATGAGCGAGTGTCTGTCGGTCATCCTGTCATGGTGCAGGGGCGGCAGCAGCCAGAGTCAGCTCGTCGTTACCCCCACTTGATGAGACTCGCGGGGGAGATGAGGGAGGGGGAGGAAGCGGCGACGGACCTCTGCTCGACGGCGAAGAGCTGGAAGCCACGGAGCTGAGTCTCGCCATGCCGGACCCAGTCTTGCACGAGCCAGGGCGCGGCGTGGTAGTGTCGAGGGAGGGCGGGGAGGAGGAGGACCGGCGGGGCGTCGTCGTCTGGCGCCAGGTCGACGGGCCGCATGAGGAGGTGGCGCGGGCGCCGTGGTGCACGTGCGCTGGTACTACTCGGTCGATCTAGCAGAGCAGAGCGCGGGTCGAGGTCGGGTTGAGGGCGACGAGAAGGTCCTCGAACCGCCTCGGGTCTTCTCTCCCTCTCCATCGACCGCGACTGCGACGAGCCCCAGCTTGCCACCGTCTAGAGCACTCGTAAGACTCTACAGCACCAGCACATCCAGCAACCAGCCACCGGCACCCTTTCCTCGTCGACCCTCTCCTCATCAGCACCGCCACAGTCACCAACCACCTGCACCACTACCAACCACCACCGCAGCACCTGCATGCTCAGCCGCACCATCCGCACCACCGTCGTCTCGACGTCCCTCAGCCGCACCCTCCCCGCTACGAGCACCCTCGCCGCCCTCGCTCGCCGCCAGCTCTCGACCTCCGCCCCCGCTCGCAACCCGCCCGGCCGCGGTGGCTTCCCTCCTCCGCCTCCGGGCAGCAACGGCCGCGGCGGCGGCTTCGGTGGAGGAGGAGGAGGAGGAGGAGGGCCCATCGGCAACATCTTTGGCGGCGGCAACAAGCGCGAGCCGGGCAAGGTCCTCGAGGAGAACTCCGTCGACCTGACGGCCCTCGCCAAGGAGGGCAAGCTCGACCCGGTCATCGGCCGCGAGCAGGAGACGAGGCGCATGATCGAGATCCTCTCGAGGCGCACCAAGTAAGGCGACGCTCTCCTCCCTCCGAGGACGACCGCCCGGACCCCGTTCTCGAAGCTGACCTCGCTCGCCCATCCGCTCGCAGGAACAACCCGCTCCTCGTCGGCGCCGCAGGTGTCGGCAAGACGGCCGTCGTCGAAGGACTCGCGCAGAAGATTGTCGCCGGCGACGTGCCCGAGTCGCTCAAGAACCGCCGCCTCCTCTCGATCGACTTGTCGACCCTCATGACCGGCGTGCGTCTCCCTTCTCCCTCCTCATCTTCTGCGCGTACCTCGAGCTGACATCCTGCTCGACCTTGCTCGCAGACCGGCGTCCGTGGCTCGTTCGAGGAGAAGATGAGCGGCTTGATCAAGGACCTCGAGGAGAGCGACAACACCATCGCCTTCATCGACGAGATCCACCAGATCCTCAACCTCGGCAAGGCCGAGGGCTCGCTCGACGCGGGCAACATGCTCAAGCCGGCCCTCGCGCGCGGCCTCCAGATCGCCGGCGCGACGACGCTCGACGAGTTCCGCGGCAGCATCGAGAAGGACAAGGCCCTCCTGCGCCGCTTCCAGATGCTCCTCGTCGACGAGCCGTCGGTCGAGGCGGCCGTCACCATGCTGCGCGGCCTCAAGCCCAAGCTCGAGGTCCACCACGGCGTCACCATCTCGGACTCGGCCATCGTGTCGGCCGCCGTCATGTCGAACCGCTACATCGCCGACCGCCACCTGCCCGACAAGGCCATCGACCTCGTCGACGAGGCGGCCGCGTCGCTCCGGCTCCGCAAAGAGTCGCCGCCCGAGGAGCTCGACGCGCTCAAGCGCACCATGACGACGCTCCAGATCGAGCTGTCGTCGCTCGGCAAGGACACGGACGCCGTCGCGCGCGAGCGCCGCACCGAGATCGAGGGCGAGCTCGAGACGCTCCAGGGCCGCGTCGACGAGATGGAGCGTGCGTGGCGCGGCGAGCGCGAGCGCGCCGAGGAGATCCGCCGCGCGCGCGAGGAGCTCGAGCGCAGGCGGTGGGAGCTCGACGAGGCGCAGCGGGCCGGCGACTACCAGCGCGCGAGCGAGTTGAGGTACTCGGTGCTGCCGGCGCTCGAGAAGAAGCTGCCCAAGGAGGGCGAGGAGGGCAGCGACGAGGGCGGCTCGAGGGTCACGAGCGACGACATTGCGCGCGTCGTGTCCAAGGTGCGTCTCTCTCTCCTCCTCTCGCCTCTTCACGTCTATCCTGGACCGCGAAGCTGACACGGCGACGAGTGCGCGCAGGCGACGGGCATCCCGACGACGACCCTCCTCCGCGGCGACCTGTCGCGCCTCATCGACCTCGAGTCGGTCCTGCGCCAGCGCGTCAAGGGCCAGGAGCCTGCCATCGAGGCCGTCGCGTCGGCCATCCGTCTCTCGCGCGCAGGGCTCCACTCGGGCAACCGGCCGATCGCCTCGTTCCTCTTCCTCGGCTCGACGGGCACGGGTACGTCGCCGGTCCTCCGCTGCTCTCGAGGCCGACGCCGGCCCTTCTCCCTCGATCAGGACGACCTGCTGACGTCGCTCTTCGTTGTCGTGCGCGCAGGCAAGACCGAGCTCGCCAAGGCGCTCTCGCAGGAGCTGACGGGGACTGAGCGCAACCTCATCACGTGCGTCCGCCTCTCCCCCCCTCTCTCTCCTCGAGCTCGGCTGACAAGCTCCTCCGATGTCGCAGGATCAACATGAGCGAGTACCAGGACAAGCACACCGTGTCGCGCTTGATCGGCGCTCCTCCGTCCTACGTCGGGTTCGAGGAGGGCGGTCAGCTCACCGAGGCGTGCGTCCCTCTTTCCTCGTCCCTCTCGACCTCGACAATGAGCTGACGTGTCTCTCTGTGCGCAGCGTCCGCCGCAAGCCGTACTCGGTCGTCCTCTTTGACGAGGTCGAGAAGGCGCACAAGGGTTCGTCGACCTCGACCTCGCGCTCGAGCCGCTTCTCGCTAACGCTCTCGCTCTCGCTCTGCAGACGTCGCCAACATCCTCCTTCAGCTTCTCGACGAGGGCAAGCTCACCGACTCGCAGGGTCGTGCCGTCGACTTCAAGAACAGTGAGACGTCGCTCGGTTGCACCGCCTCGCCCGCTCAGCCGAAGACTGACGCTCCTCCTCGTCTACAGCGACCATCATCCTCACCTCCAACATCGGCTTCGACATTTTGTCCGAGCCGGGAGCGACCCTCGAGGACGGCACCGTGACGGACCGCGCCAAGGAGGCCGTCATCGGCCGCGTCCAGGGAATGTACCCGCCCGAGCTGGTGCGTCCCCTCGACGACTCGCATGCAGAGAGAAGCAGCTGACGCACCTTGTGCCCCTGCAGCTGAACCGCCTCGACGAGATGATCGTCTTCAACTCGCTGTCGCCGTCGACCATCTCGTCCATCGTCGACCTGCGCCTGTCCGAGGTCCAGCAGACGCTCAACCACTCGTCGGCGGCGCCCGACCGCCGCATCGGCCTCGTCGTCGACCCTGCCGCTCGCTCGTGGCTCGCCGCGCAGGGCTACCACCCGGCGTTCGGCGCGCGCGCGCTCAACCGCTGCATCAACCGCGAGGTGCGCAAGCCGCTCGCCGAGGCCATCCTGCGCGGCGAGCTCGCCAACGGCGACACGGCGCGCGTGCGGCTCAACGCGCAGGGCTCGGGGCTCGAGGTGACGGCCGTGCGGGCGCGCGAGCCGGAGGAAACGGCGGCGAGCGCCGGCGGTGCGGGCGAGGGCGAGGGCGTGCGCGGCGGCGAGTCGGAGGCGCAAGAGGCGTGAGCGGGAAGGGCGGGATCGAGCGAGCGCGGTGCGGTGCGGTGCGGGCAACGGGCTGTGCCTCGAGCAGTCGAAGGCAAGCCGGGGGATAGGGACGTGGGCAGCCTTGATGGGTCGGCCGGCGAGCGTGGGGCGGGCGGGCGAGGCGGGGGGTCGAGGCTGATCAGCAGCGAGCCGCGCTTTGTTCTTGTGCATAGTCGTGTAGCAGCATCGTGTACAGCACCGCTTCGAGTGAGCACGTACCCGGGCTCGGGCGAGAGAGAGCGGTGTATCGGCGCAGGAAAGCTGCCCCGCTTTCGAGGAGGACAAAGCGGCCGGCACCCGGAGGCTCCGCTCGCCGATAATCGAGGAAGCTGCAGCGCGCTTTACGCACGACTCGGGCCGCACGCCGCACTGCTGTCCGAATGTCGATGATTGTCCGCCTTGGCCCTGACTTCACTGGCTCGTGGGGCGCACGCGCTCGCGGGATCCGAGAGGCGCGCAGGGCCACTTGAGAAGGTCGCCTCGGCTCTTTCCCAGAACCGGAGGCGTCGCGGGCCTCGTCCTTGGGTCGACGGCGAGCACGCCGAGTCGTGCCTGCATGCTGTGCGCGGAGCAAAGACTGTCAATCGCGCCGCAGTGGCTCTCGAGGCGCGGTTCTGGGTCGCCTGACCCCTTGAGCGAGCGGCGTCGGCCCTTCGTGCCCAGCCTTGATCGTGTTCGAGGCACGGTTCGTCCGCCTACCGGGGTTTTGTGGTTCCCCGGTCCGTCTGTCGAACTCTCCTGCGGGGAAGATGGGGGAGCTGGAGTTCCTTGGAAACGACAACCAGCCTCGTTCCCTCCTCTCTCCCCTCCTCACTCGCTCTTCACCTCGCACTCGCACCGCACTCACTCCGACACACCCGACCGACACGACCGACACGATGAGCTTGACCCCCGACTCCACCTCGGAGAAGCACCGCGTCGAGCACAAGGAGCTCGCCTCGCGCCAGGGAACGCACCTCGACAGCGAGACCCAGGATGTCGACCCGGCCTTTGCGCGCTCGACTGTGTGCGTCGATTCTCGCTCTCTGTGTGCCCTTGCGAGTGGGTCGCGAAATAGCCGAGCTGACGAGAACGCCTCCCTGCACCTCGCCCTCCGACTACGCCCAACCTCCTTGTCGATCACAGTCGCCGCATCGACTGGCGCCTCATCCCCATGCTCTCGGCCGTCTACGCCATCTCGCTCATCGGTGAGCTTTCTCGTCTTTCGCGAGGTCGCGCCCACGTTCCCCGAGGGGTCCGTGCGAGAGGCTCGAGCGCGCCGACGACCGGGCGCCAGCCACCTCGCCAGCGCCGCCGCTGACTCTAGCGCCTCCTCGACGTGCGCAGACCGAACCAACATCTCGATCGCACGAACGGTCGGCATGGGCCGCGACCTCAAGCTGACCGTCGGCGAGCGCTACTCGTACGTGCTGCCTTCCTCCGCCTCGACGTCCACGCCCGAATTTGCGACTGACCCCGCCGCTCTTCTCGCCTCGTCCTGCGCGCAGCCTCATCACCTGCATCTTCTTCGTCCCCTACATCATCTTTGAGCTGCCCGCCAACTTGCTCATCCGCAAGGTCGGCCCGCGCAACCAGCTCGCCGCCATCACCGTCGCCTGGGGCGCCGTTATGCTCGGCATGGCGTTCATCACCAACTGGGAGCAGCTCGCCATCTGCCGCACCCTCCTCGGCTTTTTCGAGGTGAGCCGCAGAATCCGCACGTTCTCGACCTTCTCAAACAGCGCGGCTCGCTGACTCGCCTCTCTCTCGCGCAGGCTGGCTTCTTCCCCGGCTGCACTTTGTACGCTCTTCCGACGAGCTCGACGGCGATTGAGCGCACGGAGCTGACCTGGCTCGTCCTCTCGCGCAGCCTCATCTCGACCTGGTACACGCGCTTCGAGATGGCCAAGCGCATGGCGTTCTTCTACCTGTCGTCGATGGTCCTCTCCGGCTTCTCCAACATCATCGGCTGGGGCATGTCCCAGCTGAACGGCACGGCCGGCCTCGAGGGATGGCGGTGAGTCGGCCTCTGCTTCGCGCTCGAGCCTCTCCAGCTCAGTTCCTCGAGCTGACTCTCCTCGCCTTCTCCCTCCCCCCAGCTGGATCTTCCTCCTGTTTGGTGTCATCACGATCGCCCTCGGCGCCCTCTCGTGGTTCGTCATCGTCGACTTCCCCGACCGCGCCAAGTTCCTCACCCCGGAGCAGAAGACCTGGGCCATCGAGCGCATCCAGCAGGACCGCGGCGACGCCACTCCCGACTCGGTCACCGGCAAGAAGCTCCTCATGCACGCCGCCGAGTACGTTTCTTTTATCCGGAAAGAGCGTCGCCGACCCGTCGCTGACGAGCCTCCTCCTCCTCGCAACAGCTTCAAGATCTGGTGCTTCGGCCTGTGCTTCTGCTTCTCGACCATGCCCGCCTACGCCTTCTCCTGTTCGTCCTCACGCTCTCTTGAAGCCCCTGCAGGATCGACGAGCTGACCCTCAAGCGCCCGCAGACTTCCTCCCCGTCATCCTGTCGGGCGGCGGCTACGACGTCAAGACCTCGCTCCTTCTCTCGGCCCCGCCCTACGTCGTCGCCGGCTTCTTCACCGCCATGATGGCCTTCCTCTCGGACAAGTTCCGCAAGCGCGCGCTCTTCATCGCCATCTCGGCCACCGTCTGCCTCACGGGCCTCTTCATCATGGCCTACGCCGGTCCCCTCGGCGTCCGCTACGTGCGTCTCTCTCCCTCGTTCTCACCTACGATCCGAAGCTAGAGTGTCCGGCGCGAGAAGGGCCCGTCGTGAGCCCCTGGCTGACTCGGCTCCCTCGACCTCCTCCATAGTTCGGCGCCTTCCTCACCATCTCGGGTGCCCAGTCGAACGTGTACGTCTCTCCTCCTCATCCGAGAGTACTGTGGAGCTCGAGCAGCCCGCTCGAGCTGCGTGGGACCCGTCGTCGTCGTCGCCGAGACTGACCTTCCCAAACCTACAGCCCGGCCGTCCTCGCCTACCAGGCCACGAACGTCCTCTCGCACTCGAAGCGCGCCCTCTCGTCGGCTGCGTGCATCGGTATGGGCGGCGTCGGCGGCATCTTTGCGTGCGTCCACGTCTCCCTCGACGTCTCCTCGACCTCCTCGCTGACTCCCGCTTCCTCGCCAATAGCTCGCTCGTGTACCGCCAGGTCGACTACCCGAAATATATCCCGGGATTAATGGCTACGGGTGCGTCCTCCCTGCGCTTCTGCGGTCTCGGAGAAGCCGTCGCTGACCTCTGGCGACCTCCCCCTCCTCCTCAGTCGGCTGCCAGGGCGCCATCATCCTCATCGTCACCGGTCTCTCGTTCTACTTCCGCGCCCAGAACCGCAAGGCCGACGCGGGCACGTACGTCATCGAGGGCAACCCCAAGTTCCGCTACACGCTCTAAGCGGAGCGAGTCGAGCGCCCCTCCTCCTCGTCACCTTGTCTCTTGTACCCCCTCTGGCCCCGGGCCCCTCCTTGTCTTGCTTAATCCTCTCTCTCCCTTTCTCTCGTGTCATCCCGGGTGCCTCATCGAGCCGTCAAACGTGGTAGTCCTCATGCGGTGCAAGCCCCTCGAAGGGCGTTGATCTTCCTCCTCCTCCTCGCTCGCTCGAGAGCGCGAGCTTCCTCCTCTCCGAGTTTCTCCCAGCCTTCATCGTGACGCTCTAGCCCCACTCACGTCGCGAGGTGCGCTCGAGAGCAGCAGGGCGAGCAGGGAAAGCGTCCGAGGAGAGGAAGAGGTCCGAGCGCCTGCGAGCGGGGCCCGCTCGTCGTGCATCGCCGCTCCTCTCGCCGCGCGCGTCCTCGAATCTTCTACACGAGTGCATGCGATCCGCCTCGCTCGAGAGCCCAGGCAGGACCAGCGAAACTGCGAGCGCCGGTTCCTCTCCTCCTCGACTTGCACGTCCACCTCGACCGAGTGCGCCGTCGCCTTCTCGCTCTGACGGGCTCTCGCCTCGTCCGTCTGCTGTAGCAGCCTCTCGTAGCCTTCGTGGCGACTCTCGAGGGCAGCAGTAGCCTCGTCGCCCATCGAGAGGCGCTCGAGCCGCTCGTCGCAGCTGGACCTCCCAGTCCAGATCCGAATCGCCGCGCTCGAGCGGCTCTGCTGCCCTCAGCGACTGCTCGTGAGCGGTAAGACCGAGCTCAAGTCGCTCTCGTCGTACGTGTGCTGCCAGCTGGGGAACGCGAGCGTGCGTCGCCGCGGAGGGGACGAGAAGCAGAGCGAGCGGCGCCGTCCTCAAGTGCGTGCGCACGGACCCTCGCCCGACCCGTCGCGCTCGCCGTGCGCCAACCGCAGCCTCTCGGCAGCCTTTTCCTTCTCGCTCCAGCATCCTGAGTCGCTCGTAGCCTGACGTCGCGACCGCCACGCTCTCGAGGAGCTCGCGCTCTGTCGAGCTCTATCGCCCGACCTCGCTCGTCTCGCACAGGAAGCTCACGCTCCCTGACAGACATGAAGAGGAGCGTCATTAGGTCGTGACATGACAAAGTAGCTACGACAGCGAGAAGAGGAGAGGAGAGAAGGACCGACGACGAGAAAGCCGCTCGCTATGCTACAAGACCAGGAACGCACGGACCCTCCCTCGCACCAGCACTCTGCCGTATCCGTGAAGCGCAACGCCGCTCAGTGCGCGTCCTCGTACCGCGGCGGCTCGCCGACGACCGGCGCCGCACCCGCCGCACTCGCCGGCTCGCCCTGCGCCGGCACCTCTCCCTCTCGCGCTCCTGCGCCTGCTCCTGCTCCCGCTCCCTCGCCCTCGACCGCCACCTGCACCGGCGCCCCACTCTGCACCTGCGCCAGCGCCGGCGGCGGGCCCTGCAGCTCGGGCGTGTCCATGTCGTCGAGCTCGAGGCCGAGGACCTCTGGGGGAGCGCCGAGCTCGGGGTCGACGACGGGGAGGTAGGCGGCCGGGCTCGCGAACGACGAGGGCGTGACGAGCTCGACGCGGACGATGGGGCGGTAGCCGAGCCAGAAGCCGCCCTGCGGGTGCGAGAGAGCGCGAGAGAGAGAGTGGGGGAGGGAGGGAGGGTCAGCGCGAGTGCGAGTGCGAGAAAGAGAGGGACAAGGACGAGGGCGCACCTCGGTCTCGCGCATGCGCCACCTCATGACGGGCCCATCCTTGACGGGCACGCTGTCCATGCCCGTGCGGGGCTCGGCGTCGCCGTCGAGGTAGTTGCGCATGAGGCCGGCGTTGGTGCTCGTCAGGGCGAGCGGGCTCCAGTCGCGCGTGCGCGTCTTGAGGGCGCGCGCGAGCGTGTAGCGCCGCATGCGGACGGCGTTGATGGCGAGGCCGTTGAGGAGGATGACGAGGACGAGGCCGATCTGCGGGTGCGGGGGGTCAGGTCGTGCTCAAGGAGAGGAAGGGTGCTCGAAGGGAGGGCGGACGGGAGGGCGAATCGATCGAGTCGAGGAAGGAGAGAGAGGGAGAGGGAGGCGCACCTCGACGCCCTTGAGGAACCCAGTCTGCGCGCCGCCGCCCTGGGCGAGCGCAATGACGAGCGCGACGAGCCACACATAGTCGAGCGTCTCGACGAGGGCGAGCCAGAGGCGGGTCGTGACGAGCTCGCCCTGGATGAGCGCGTTGAGCTCGTGGACGCGCTTCTTGTAGAGCGGGGCGAGCGGGTGCGTGCCGGCCTCGTAGTGGGTCGAGTGCGGCGTGAGGGCGACGCCCGAGTCGCCGCCGGTCGTCGTGCGGCGCGAGAGCGAGAGCGAGAGCGAGAGCGACAGGCCCCGCGAGCGCGAGCGGCCGTGTGTCGGTCGTGCGCCGCCCTGCTCCTCGTCGACGTCGGCGCCCGGACCCGCCTCGCCCGCCGCCCTCGCCGCCCTCGCCGCCCTCGCCGCCTCGCGGTCGCGCTGGACCACCTCCCACGGGACGCGGTCCCTGCCGCCAAAGTGGGCGGGCCAGCCGTCCCACAGGACCTCGTCGCGGCACGCGAGGGCGCGCGCGACCTCTGCGAGGCGGAGGCGCCTGCCCCACGTGCCGTTGCCGCCCTGGGCGTCGGGGGCGCACGGGTGGGTGGCCCACTGGACGGTGCAGGACGCGGTCGAGGCCGTGTTGGTCGAGGGGGCGAGGCCTGGGGCGAGTTGGTCGTGCGGGTTGGTCGACGCTCGGCGGCGGGCTGCGCCTGGGTAGTAGACGGGGGGCGGGGCCTCGCGGGCAGGCGCGGGCGCGGTGGTGGCTGGCGGTGAGGAGGGAGAGGTGGGTTCGACGATGCGGAGGGAGCGACCGGTGCGAGTGCGAGAGAGGAGCGGGGGCGATGCCGAGCGGGCCGGGGCGAGGGCCGGGGCGAGGTCGAAGGTGGGTTCCTGGACCGGGTAGATGCGCTGGTTCCAGGTCGGAGTGTAGGATGGGCGCGAGTAGAAGTTGGCCATGGCGGTGGTGGTGGTGGTGCGAGAGGGGAGAGCGAGGCGGTGAGTGGGGGGAGGGTGGCGGTGAGGGGCGAGTGGATCGGGGCGAGGTAGAGGGTCGCGGGCTGGCTGAGTGTGCCCTGGCAGTGTGGGTGGTGCCCAGTGTGCCCAGTGTGCCCCTGTGCAGCTACACAGAGCGAGAGGGAGAGGAGCGACCCGGTCGCCGGTTGCTTCCCTTCCCCGCGCAGCTCGTCCTCCGCCTCGCGCCTCTCCTCGTCGCTTCGTCGGCTCCTCACCCGGTCGACGGCGCCATGCTGCTCACACTCGCCACCCTCGCACTGTGCGCCGCACACGCACCCCTCGCCGCACTCGCCGCACCAGGTCAGCCCCTCTCCTCCGACTCGGCGCACACACCTCGCCGCCTCCCCCTTGTCCTGGCCCACCCACACCCCAGCTCACCTCCTTGCCTCCCTGCACGCAGCCGGCAACGCCACCGCCACCGCCACCAGCCTCCTCAGCGTCCCCGCCTACGCGACCCAGACCTCGGGCGCGTTCGCAACCGCGTCCGCCAGAGCCCTCGCCGGCTCGCTCCCAGGCTACCGCTACAACCTCACCGAAGAGGTGCGCTCCCTCTCTGTGCCTCCTCGCACCTCCCACAGCTGACCCTCCTCCTCCTCTCACTTCTCCTCCCTCCCTCCACCCCGGCGACCTCGCTCCCCTCTTGCTCCGCCCCCACTTCTATCCCTGTCCTCGCCCTCTTCGCCGATCCCCTCCCCCTACAACAGAGCGCCTCGACCCGCACCTCGATCTGCAATCAGACGACTGCCTACTGCGCGACCGCAGGCTGCTCGGGACAGGGCACCCTCACCGACAACTTGTGCGCGCTCGCCCTCGCTCTCTCCCTCTCTCTCCCTCGTCCTCGAGCCTGAATCTCTCACGCACCCGTGCAGCTGCAACCCCGACACGATGGGCTGGAACTGCAAGTGCTCAAAGGGCTCGGACAGTCGCCTCCAAGCCCTCGTCGTCCCCGTCAACACGTATGGTGCGCACGCACCCTCCTCCTTCCTCGCCCTCTCTCTCTCGCTCGCGCCCTGACCCTTGCCTCTCCTCCCTCCCTCGCTCCCACCCTCCCTCCCTCTCTCCTCGCCCCTCCACGCCCCTCCCGCCCCCGATAGACTGCCGCCTGCGCACCTCGGCCTGCCTCGACCAGTGCCAGAACCCGGCCGCGTCGCCGCCCGTCGCCAACGTCGGCGCGTGCCGCAACGCGTGCAACTACGTCCTCGGGTCGACGTGCGGCACGGGCGACCAGGTCCTCCCCGAGTACGAGGTCGCCAAGTACGGCGACAAGCCAAAGTGCGTCGCCGAGCTCCTTTCGCTCCCTCCCCGAGGTCCTCGCTCTTGGAAGACGAGTACTTACTCGAGGCGCTCTCCCTCTCTCCCTCCCTCGCTCGGGCAGGTACTACGCCGAGTGCGTCCCTCTCCCCCTCCCTCCTTCCGTCGCCCTTCCTCCCGTCCCCCCCCCTTCCTCCCTCGCGCACCCTCCTCCCTCGCGCGCCCTCCTCCCCGTGCCGCACTGACCCTCCCGTCTCCCTCCCTCGCCCCCTCCTCGCCCCCGCAGCACCTCGAAAGGCGGCGTCGCCATGGGCATCACGACCTCGGGCGCCGCACGGACCCTCGCACCTCGTTCCGCGCCCGCGCTCGGCGTCGCGCTCGCGCTCGGGCTCGGCCTTGGCGCACTCTCTGCTGGCGCAGGCTGAGTGGGACCGAGGGATGGTGCACGGAGGAGGACGGGCGGAGGAGAGAGGAGGGGACGGACACTGGGTTTCTCGGGTTTCTGTATCGGCTGGGCGGCGAGGGACGTGCGCTCTTGTATCTTGCTCCTTGTGCGCTTACTCTCTGAGTCGAGCTCGAGAGCCCGAGAGCGTCCTGCGAGCTCAGGAGAGCCGAGACGAGCGAGGGAAGAGAGCGCTCGCCACCCTCTTGAGCGCGCTCGAGCCCCCTCGAACAAGGACGAGCTCGCTCTCCAGGCGGAGGAGGATGGAGGAGAGAGGCACAGAGGGTCTTTTGATTGGACAGCTAGACAACGACACGCCGATGAGGGAGCTACAAATGAGGAGGGGGGAGAGAGAGAGCGGAAGGAGAGGAAGGGAGAAGGGGCCCGAGCGCGACCGCTCGCGACGGACAGCGAGCACGCACGGCCCTACAGCTTGACCCTCCCCGCCTTGAGCGCCTCCCAGTCGTCGCCCTCGAACGGCACGTACCCCTCGCTCGAGCCGGGCTTGAGCCACCACACGGCGTCGCGCACGACGGCCGGGTCGACGCCCTCGTTGCGCAGCTGCACCTTGAGCTGCTTGCCCGTGCCCGTCGACTCGAGGCTGTGCGGTGCGCGGTGGTGGATGCGCGTGCGGGTGGGTCGGCGGCGGCGAGAGGGAGGAGCGAGGAGGAGGGAGAGCGCGAGGAGGAGGAACCAGGTCAGCTCGAGCTCGAGCGCGCTCGCAGCACCGAGAACGTAGCTCGAGAGGAAGGGTCGACGCACGCAGGCACGAGCCGGACAAAGAGCGGCTGCGCGTACTTGGGCAGCGTGCGCTGCACGTGGGCGCCGAGCGCCGCAAAGTCGACCTGCTGGCCCGACGAGAGCGGGATGGCGGCGCACCCGGCGCGGCCCTCGTGCGAGGGGACTGGTGCAGGCGACAGTGAGGGAGAGGGAGGAACGTCGAGGCGAGGCGGGCGGGAGCAGGAGAGGAGGAGAGGCAGGGAGGGGAGGAGGGAGGCGGGCGAAAGTCAGCGCGAGAACGACGAGGACGGCGTCGACGAGAGGAAGTGGGACGCACCGAGCACGCCGTACACATTGGCCTCGTCGACGACCTGCCCGAGCTTCTCGGCGACGTCGGCCGTGCTCACGTTCTCGCTCTTCCACCTGAACGTGTCGCCGAGCCGGTCGGCAAAGTACCAGTGCCCGTCGCCGTCGCGCCGCAGGAGGTCGCCCGTGCGGAAGTACGTGTCGCCCTGTGCGAGGACCGAGCGTAGGATCTTCTTGTCGGTCGCCGACGGGTTGTTGTGGTAGCCTGCGAAAGCTTGGTACGGGGAGGAGTTGTCGATCTGGATCACGAGCTCGCCCGGCTCGTTGACGTCGGCCTGCGACGGACACAGCAACTACATCGTCAGCAGTGCCCTCTGCAAGGAGAGCGACGCGACGAGAGCGAGCGAGTAGGCGACGCACCCGGATTGCGAGGCCGTCCTTGCCGCGCGCCGGCTCCTCGGTGAGCGGGTCGACGCGCAGCAGCACCTGCTTGTTGCGCTGGAACGAGCTGACGATGAGGCCCTCCTTGCCGACGGCGCCCGCGCCGAGCGAGTTGCCGTTGCGGTTGAAGAGCGAGCCATTGCCTGCGGGCGAACAGGCACGAGCGAGCGGGCACGACGGGTGGGGCGTCAGGACGAGGTCGACAAGCTCGACGTCGGCGGGGCGAGTTGAGGGTGAGAGAGAGAGCGAGAGAGGGAGGACGCACCCTCGGACGAGGCGAAGAACTCGGAGATGGCCTGCACGCCGAACCGCTCGCGGAACTTTTCCCACACGTCTGCGGGCGCTCGAGCCGTCGAGTCAGCCTTGTCGCACCGAGAGAGCGTCGAGGAGGCGAGGAGGGACGCACCGGGCCTGCAGCCGTTGCCGTACGCGAGGCGCACCTCGTGCTGCTTGTCGTCCGGGCTCGGCGGGCGAGCGAGGAGGTACCGCAGGACTGCGTGCGTGCTCAAGACGTTAGTCCTTCGTCGTCTCCAGATGACTGACGAACGCTCCGCAGGCGACGGCGCAAGCCGAAGCCCAACGAGCGAGAGGTCCGTGCACGAGGAAGACGACGACGCACCCTCGCCGACGTACTGCACGACGTTGGCCCTGCTCTCGCGCACGTCCCTCCAGAAGGTCGTCGCCGAGAACTTGCGCCCGATGACGACGGTCGCACGCGCATTCCACGCGACGCCGACGGCGAGGATGGCGGCCGTCGAGTGGTACTGCGGACGAGCGAGGGCGCGCACGTCAGTGAGGGGCTCGCGCAGAGAAACGAGGGGACGATGAGAGCGAGACGGACGAGCGGCATGGGCGTGTAGATGCGCGTCTTCTTGCCGAACGAGTTGAGCGTCGTCCAGACCTGCGAGGGTAGGGGGCTCGTCAGCTCGAGCGGCGACGCGGAGAGAGCGAGTCGAGCACACCTGGAAGGCAGTAGCACAGCGGCCGTGCAGGGTCAGGGCGGCCTTGGGCAGGCCAGTCGTGCTGCGGCGGAAAAGAGAGGGTCAGCTTCCGCAACAACCAGCCGAAGAGGCGCGAGGCTGCTCGCCGCGGCCCGGCGCTCCTCGGCGGGCGCGAGGACCAAAAGCTGACGCACCCAGACGTGTAGATGAGGCAGCACGGGCTGCTCCACTTGATGCCTTTGCGGCGCTCGTCCGGGATGCGCTCGCTGCTCATCTGGGCGAGGACCGCCTCGTCGAGCACCTGCTCGCCGTCGACGCCGCCCTTCTCGCCGCCGCCGCCGCCGCCGCCACTCGCCGCCGTCTTGCTGAAGGCGTCGACCCACCGCACGAGCTTGGTGCCGCGCTCGAGCGAGGGGGCGACGTCGGCGATGGCGGGCGCGAGGTCCGACTCGAACAGGACGAGCTTGGGCGCGGCGACCGAGATGCAGTGCGCGAGGCCCTGGCCCGTCAGGTTGTAGTTGATGAAGGCCGGGACGCTGTGTGCGGTGGACCGTCAGCTGCAGCTCCCGTGCCGAGCGAGGAGGGGGAACAGGAAGGGGGACGCACACGTCGATAGCGAGGCAGGCGAGCCAGATGATGGGGTACGCGGGCTTGTTCGGGAGGTAGAGGGCGATCGTGTCGCCGCGCTGCAGGCCTTGAGCGAGGAGCCAGTGCGCGAGGCGGTTGACGGCTGCGTCGGGCGGAGCAAGTGGGGGAGGGGGACAGGGTGGGTCAGCGCGGCGCTCGCTCGCTCGGAAGGCCTCGCGCAGGGTAGTAGGATGCAGAGCGTGATCAAGGTGGTAGGCGGCTCACCGAGCTGAGCCTGGGTCCAGCTGAGGGTGACGCCCTCGCAGACGTAGCAGTCGGCGTCGGTGCGGTTCTTGGCGGCGTCCTCGAAGACGTAGTAGATCGAGTTGCGGTCCTTGCGGTCGTTGACCTTGAGGCCGATGCGGGCCTTGACGATGCCCCTCGCGAGGCGCAGGTCGTCGGCGAGGCGGTACTTGGCGTCGAGGTAGGCGACGGCGTGCGCCGCGACGAGGGCTGTGGCGGCCATGACGGTTGGGGTGGGCTGAGGCTTGGCGAGTGCAGGATGCGGGCGAGCTGCAGTCGTCGCGCAGCTGGTGCGGCGAGACGAGGGGAGGAGGGCGAGAGTCGAGCGTGAGCGGACGCGAAAGTCGCCGGCACCGCCTCCCTCTCTGGCTGGCCAGGTCTTCTCAGCAGCTCTGCTGTGTATCGCTAGACTTCACATGCTGCTCCACGCCAGCCACTCGAGTCCCCGAGGTGTCGAGACGAGGTGCATTCACCGAGCCTTGTCCGCGGAGGCGAGGGGCAAGACGAGCGAGGCGGCGAACACTCCTCCTCACCACACACTGCACCAGTGCTGCACACCCCGCCACTGAGCCACTCAGCCACACTCGACAACCCACACCGCCCGCGCACCGCTCCCGCAGCCCCCTCGCCCCCTCTCGCCTCTCGTCCTCCTTCCCGCCCGACCCTCAGCTCGATGAGCGGCTACGACTCGGGTGGCACCACCGTCGCCGGCCCTGCCACCAAGCGCCGCCGCGCCAACCAGGACCCCGACTTTTACCCGGGCACGGCCCCGACCACGAGCAGGACAAAGGCCGTCTACAAGGCTCAGCAGGAGGCGCAGGCTCGCCTCGCCGCACAGCAGCAGCAGCAGCAGCTCCAGCAGCAGCAGCAGTACCAGCAGGAAGGCCCCGTACCTAGGCAGCCCATCGTGCGTCTCCTCGCTCTGCTCTCGAGCGAGGCCGTCACTGACTTCTCCCTCCTCCTCGTCCTCCCCACGCCTCGGGCCCGGCCTCGCCTCTGCAGCTCTCGCTCGCGTCGCTCCCGCCAGATGCCATCCAGCGGTACCTCTCTCGCTGTGCGTCCCCAGTTCCCCTCGACCGACTGCACCGCTGCATTGCGGCTGACCACCCTCTCGCCCCCACAGACGGCCTCCTCGAACCGCAAGGCTCGCTGTCGTACCACCACGCCGTCTTCCCCGTTCCCGCCCTCCCTCGCGACCTCCACCCTCCTCTAGACGGCCGCCAGCTCGCCATCCGCCGCGCGCGCACCACCTACGTCCCCGCCGCGCGCAACACCCGCCTCAACCCGGCCGACCCTCCCCCTCCGGCCGCCTCCTCCTCCTCGTCGACCGCCAACCCGGACCAGCCGCCGTCCGCGCCCACCCAGGACCTCGCCGCACCAACCCCGGGCACGGCGACGGGCACCAAGCGGCCGTGGGTCGAGCCGCGCACGGCCGAGTTTGCCGGCTTGAGCGCGTTCGACGACCCGCACCGCGTCACCGAGCGGCTCGCGATGCGCGCGACGCAGCACTGGGACAAGCGCGACTCGATCAAGGAGGCCGAGACGCTCACCAACTTTATGTTCTCGGTGCGGCAGCGAGGGAGGACGTTGAGGGCGACGCCGGCGGGTTGAGCGAGAGCGAGGGCCCGGGATCCCCGTCGCTGGAGGTTGTCGTTGCCGTGTTGTGTCTGTCGTGCATCTGCAGCTTGTCTCCCTCACCGTGCGTCCTCGGCGAGCCGCGCAGAGAGCATCGAGGGATCAATCGACCATCGCTCGCTCGTCCTCCTGCTCGCTCTCCCTCCCACCCACCACACCTCACCGTGAGCTCGCTCGATAGCCTACGCGACTGCCGATCAAGCTCACCCAGTCCTCCACAGACCCTCTACACACTACCATGGCTGCTAACGAAGGCTCCCTCGTGCGTCTCGCCCTCGTCGTCCCCATCTCCCCGTCCGCTCCTGACCCTCGCCTCCTCTCGCCGCATGCAGCTCGTCCTCGTCAGGTCCGTCCAGCTCGGCCACCATGCACCAGAGCTCGCACTGACCCGCACCCCCGCCCCTCTCGCGCCCGTCTCTCTCGCAGGCACGGTCCGTCCCTCCCTCCCCCGCTCTTCCGTCATCTCCCGGCGGACTCGCTCGCTAACCCTGCCCTCGTACGTGCTCGCAGGCGAGTCCGAGTGGAACAAGGTCCGCATCTCGAACGCCCTGCCGCTTCTACCGCGCGCAAGCTGACCCATCTCGCCCCCTTCCCCCTCGACAGCTCAACCTCTTCACCGGGTGCGCCTCCCTCTACCTCTTTCTGCGACTCGCCGAGCCCGTCCTGACTCCTCCCTCGCGCGCACAGCTGGAAGAACCCGGCCCTGACCGAGAAGGGTCGCGGCGAGGCCCTCACGGGCGCCAAGAACCTCGCCGCGGCGGGCTACACCCACTTTGACGTCGCCTTCACGTCGGTCCTCCAGCGCGCCAACGACACGCTCGCCATCATCCTCAAGGAGATCGGCCAGGACGACCTCGAGACGTTCAAGGACCAGGCCCTCAACGAGCGCGACTACGGCGACCTCACCGGCCTCAACAAGGACGAGGGTGCGACCTCGCTCCTCCCTCCTCGCGCGCTCGAGGCAGCGCACTCTCCCACCGCGTGCCCCAGACTGACTCCCTCTTCTTGCCCTCCTGCGCCCGCAGCTCGCGTCAAGTTCGGCGAGGAGCAGGTCCACATCTGGCGCCGCTCGTACGACGTGCCCCCTCCCGGCGGCGAGTCGCTCGAGCTCACGGCCAAGCGCGTCCTCCCCTACTACGAGTCGCACATCAAGCCCCGCGTCGCCAAAGGCGAGAAGGTCCTCGTCGCCGCGCACGGCAACTCGCTCCGGTCCATGATCATGCAGCTCGAGGGCCTCTCGGGCGACGAGATTGTCAAGACGGAGCTCGAGACGGGCGTCCCCATCGTGTACAAGCTCGACAAGGACGGCAAGGTCATCTCGAAGGACATCCTCAAGCACCAGTCGTAGAGCGCCGCGAGCGCGTTGGTCGTCTTCGTCGGGTCCCTCTCTCGTGCAACTCGGGCAGTATTTCTCGGCCGCCGTCGTTCGCCTCGTGCTGTGCTTCTGCTTCCTTGCGACGCCGTCGACAAGGTCGTCGTCAACGTGCGCGCCCGGGTTGTCGACATGTCTCGGCCGGACGATCTTTTCGTGCCGGTCCAGTCGACTCGAGCTGCCCACCCACCCCTCGCCCTCCTCCCCTCGCTCGGCATCTTCTTCTTGGCTCTCTCTCCTCCTCATCACCTGCCCGACGCACCGCGCGCGAGCTTCTCCCCTTCGCCGCTCAAGGCTCTCGCACTTCTCCAGCGACTCGGTCGCCGCCGCCGTAGCCGCGACCAGCCGCTCTTCCCCACCTCCTGCTTGGCACCACCTCGACCCAGTCTCGTTGCCATAAGTGCGCTCGTCTTCCTCTCTCGTCCCGTCGCACAAGATCTCGAGCTGACTCGTCCTCTGCGCGCAGCCATGTTCTTCCTCAAGGAGACCTCGCACTCGAGCCGCTCTGCGTGAGCGGCGACATCCTCGTCGACCCCTCCTCCCTCGACCTCGCCTCCTCCTGCACCTTCGACCCCTCCTCTCTCGCCTGTACATACGCACCTCCCGCCCTCGACAACGCCTCGTTCAACCCGTTCGGCGCGCTCGCACCCCTCGACCCTCTCCTCCCCGACTTCTCCTTCCTCGACACACCGCCCGAGGCTCTCCTCGCCCCGAGCGGCACGCCTACGTCCCTCGGTACGACTCTCATTCTGCTCTGTCGCGCCACGAGCCGAGCTGACGTCGTCGTCGGCCTCATGCAGACCTCCCAACCTTTTCGCCCGCCGACTTTCCCTCCTTCCCCGCCGCGCCCTCCCTCTTCCCGCCCGCGCCGCTCGACTGGCACGCCGGTGGCCCGGACACTGCCCTCTCGATCCCCTCGGCATCACCGCCATCGCTCCTCTCGCCCTCGTCGACCACCGACTCTTCCTCGACGCACCTCTCTCCCCTCGCCCCCTCCACGCCCTCGACCCTCGTCCTCCCTGCCTCGACCTCGTCGTCGACCTCGTCTCGCCCGAGTGCAGCCCCGCTCGTCGACCTCGATGCGCCGATCCGGCCGCAGGGCGTGTGCCTCCTCCCGAGCACGACGGCGCGCAAGACGCTCACGGTCAAGGGCGCCAAGCTCCTCGCCAAGAAGCAGCAGCAGCACGGCGCGCAGCTGCCCGTGACGCCGGGCGGCGCCGCTGCCGCGCCGTCGTCGTCGTCGTCGACCTCGAGCGCGACGGCGCCCAAGGAGCCGGCCATCCCGCCCGACGTCGCTGCGGCGATGGAGCGCAAGCGCGTGCAGAACACGCTCAGCGCGCGGCGGTGCCGGGCCAAGAAGCAGGCGCGCGTCGCCGAGCTCGAGGAGGAGAACGAGGCGCTGCGGAGGAGGGTCGAGGAGCTCGAGAGGCGGTGCAGGGAGCGGGGGATGGCGCTGTAGGTTGGGTGCGGTACGGTCGTCGGGGATCGAGGTCTGCGGCAGGCGGCAGCTGAGCAGGCGGGAGCTCTCGAGCGGTGCAAGGAGAAGGGTTCGAGCGCCGACTGACGGATCTCTTGCGCGAGAGGAGCTCTCTTTGCTTCCGGCGGTCTCGTCGCGCCCCTCGCGGCACAGCTCGTGCCTGCAGTAGTGCCCCCTCGCCTGTGCGAGCTCGTGGCGAGGGCGAAGAGGAACGAGTCGAGCGCGAGGTCAAAACGCGGCGCGGTCGAGGTCAAAATCCCCCGCTCGGCGAATGGGCCGCTCGCGCCTTCCTCCCTCTTCCTTCCCCTCTCGCTCGCTCGTTCAGCGCCACCTCGAGTCTCTCTCGCACCACAGGGCCTGTACACGCCCTGCCGACGATGCTCAGCCGCGCCCGCCTCCTCAGCACGACCCTCCCCCGCATCCGCCCCTCCTCGCACCCGACCTCGCGCTCCCTCAGCAGCACAGCACAGCTCGCGCCACTCGCCCTCACGCTCCGCACCTCCTTCGGCCCCTACACCGAGACGCACCAGGTCCCCACACCCGTCGCGCGCGCCCTCGAGGCGCTAGGGCCCGAGCCGAGGTGGGAGCAGGTCCAGCAGGTGCTCGCGAGCGGCAAGTCCAAGAGCATGTAGGCGCTCGTCAAGTCGTTCGAGTTCAACGCCTCGCAGAAGGTGCGCTCCTGCCCCTGTCCCTCGACCTCGCTGTGCAAAGCCAGCTGACGCCCTTCCCCTTCCGCGAGCAGGAGATTCAGGACTCGCTCGAGTGGGAGCGCAACCTCGCCAGCACGGTCGCCTCGCTCGCCCTGCACGCCTCGGCCGACATTCAGCAGGCCGACGACCTCGATCGCCACGCGCACCACGCCGCCGCCGTGCGCAAGCTCAACGAGGCCAAGGACGAGTTCAACTTCAGCAAGTGGTGGGCGGTGTGGAAAAAGACGTTGCAGAGTGCGTCTCTCTCCTTCACACTCGCACATCTACACGTCCTGACTAGCCTCTGTGCGCGCAGACGAGCGCGACCTGTTCTGGGAGAAGGCGATGGAGGCGATCGAGCCGACCAAGGAGCAGCGCTCGCACCTCGTCTACTTCTCGCTCGGCGGTCGTGCGTCTCCTTCCGCTCCCTCTCTCTCTCCTTGACCTCCCTGACGCTTTCGATGCTACCCGGACAGGCAGCAACATGATCCAGCTCGCGCACGACGACCTCGAAGACGTCGTCGACATCTCGATCCTGCGGCCCGAGCAGCTCGACCGCCTGCGCGCCTTCCTCTCGCACCACGGCAAGCTCATCATCGGCATCGAGCAGGTCCTGTACAGCCGCTTCCGCAACATGATGGGCCGCAGCAGCACGGCGTCGGCGGCGACAAGCCGCCCGCCTCTCGTCAACATCCTCGGGCAGGACGACAAGGAGCGGACGCGCGAGCTCTACTTCGCTGCGATGGAGGTCGTGCCTCGCGGCGATGGCGAGGGCAGCAGGGAGCAACTGCTCGAGGAGCTCATGGCGGCGTTCGTCTGGCTGTGAGGGGGACGAGGCCTTTCTCGAGAGGATGGAGGACGTTTCCTCCCTGGCGCACTCGCGCAGCAGCTTCGCTGTAATTCTCAGACATGCTTGAAGACCACCGAGAGTAGCACGTCCCGCAAGCGAGAGCTCCGGGGCCGTCATCGTCGTCGCCGAGACTGACCTTCCCAAACCCACAGCCCGGCCGTCCTCGCCTACCAGGCCACCAACGTCCTCTCTCACTCGAAGCGCGCCCTCTCGTCGGCTGCGTGCATCGGCATGGGCGGCGTCGGCGGCATCTTTGCGTGCATCCACGTCTCCCTCGACCTCTCCTCGACCTCCTCGCTGACTCCCGCTTCCTCGCCAACAGCTCGCTCGTGTACCGACAGGTCGACTACCCGCGCTATATCCCCGGCCTGCTCTCGACGGGTGCGGCCTCCCTGTGCTTCTGCGGTCTCGGACAAGCTGTCGCTGACCTCTGGCGACCTCCCCCTCCTCCTCAGTCGGCTGCCTCCCGACCCGGCAGACCGACAAAAGCCCTTCTTTGCGAGCTTCTCCTGGTCGTTCATGCAAGGCTCGAGAGCTGTCCCAGCTGCGTGTTGCACTCGAGAGCGTCGGAATGACCGGAAAGGCATGTGCGGCAGCAAGAGGTCCGTGCGCTGACATTGAGGGAGCCCTCTTCTCGGCGACGCTGTGCCGCTCGTCGAGCCTCGCGCCGCTCGCAACGGCTACGGGACGGCCTCCTCTCTACCTCGCTGCTCGCGTGCAAGGAAATGCAAAGCGAGCGAGCTCTGCTCGCTCTCCGCCTCGCTTTGACCGTTCCCCTTCGTTCGAGGGGGCACTCGGAGTTCTCGCCTCTCACGCCGCGCGCAGAGAGTCTGAAGGTCATGCACGATGAACGCTGAGCAGGAACTGTCCCTCGGCGAGCCTCGCAAGCGCTGCCGAGCGTGCGTTTCGATTTGAACTGCAGCCGGCTCGTCGCCGTCAACCGGCTCGAGCAACTCGAGCGCGCTCACGATGGCTCTCGGATCCCTCGAATGGCGTGCGAGAAGCTGATGACGAGGACGGCAAAGGTAGAGAGGCGCGCCAGGAGAGAAAAAGAAAAAAAGCAAAAGCAGGACCTCGCCACGCTGCCGTGGCGAAGGTGAGCGCGCGCGCCTCGTCCACCGCCACTCGGTTCCCCGAGTGATCCGCGTTTGACGCTCGCGCTCTCGCTGCTTTACAGTACAGTGGCGCAGCAGTAATCGACCCCGCGTGACCTCGCCTGCTTAACGACCGACGGCTACCGATGCTCCACTGTACTGTGCCCAGCGAGGTGAGGAGCGAGAAAGTGTGTTTGACAAAGGAAAGTGCTGTTTTGGAAACGCCCGCACGACGTGCGCGCGACCCTGTTCCCCGGCTTCTCGCCGTCCTCCCTCCGCGCGAGGCGACATGAGAAGGTCACCAGCTACTCGAGCCTTTTCTGCAGCGTGACTGCGTCGAGCACCGCGCCGCAAAGGTGGCGAGGTGAGGCGAGCGAGAGGGCCGAAAGCAGCGACGAGCAAGACGCGCGCGGCGCGTCGAGCCACCTCCCCGCGGCGTTTTCACGGCTT
This sequence comes from Rhodotorula babjevae, assembly GCA_920104245.2. Classification (NCBI taxonomy): domain Eukaryota; kingdom Fungi; phylum Basidiomycota; class Microbotryomycetes; order Sporidiobolales; family Sporidiobolaceae; genus Rhodotorula; species Rhodotorula babjevae. Next base: position 95,526 of record CAKKSZ020000018.1, read on the forward strand.
AGCGGCCATCGAGCGTCGAGCGCGAGGCCCTACCTTGCTCTCGTGCACAGGGCAAGGGCTGGAGACGACCAGGTGGCAAGCGCGCCCGCTCGACCTCGCGGAGAGCGGCCCGTTTCTGGCGAAAGCTGATCGGCTCTCGACGACGACGACGACAAACAAGGATAAGAGGCACGGCAGCGCAGTATTACAAGCACAGGACTCTTCACAAGGAGATCTACAAGGGACGAGAAACTCGAGCAGGAGAGCCCGTCCCGCTCAGGCCACCGCCTTGCGCTTGCCGCTTCGCTTCTGCTTCTCGCCATCCTCGACGACGCCGCCGCGCTCCTTCTGCCCGTGCCCTTCTCCGTGCGTCGCACTCTCGCTCGCCTCGTCGTCCTCGGCCGCAAAGTCCGTCTCGAAGACGTGCTTCTGCCCGCGCGAGTAGTAGTGCGCCGGCTCGCCAGCGTCGACGACGAGCTTCGTGACGAGGACGTAGCGGATCGACTGCGAGCAGGGGCTCAGCACACCGTCAGCCCAGATGAACAAGCGAGAGGGAGGCAAGAGGACCGAGGCGGGCGACGCACAGATTGAGGAGCGTCGAACATCGAGTCGAGGAGGACGTCCTCGAGGATGCGGCGCAGGCCTCGTGCGCCCGTCTGCTTCTGCACAGCCTTCGCAGCGACAGCTTGTAGTGCAGGCGTGGTAAAGCTGCAGTGCGGGAAGGGAAGGTTATCAGTGCAGAGCTCATTCAGGTCCACTCGACGCCGACGGCGAGGTCGAGAGCCCGAGATTGACGAGAGCGAGACGCACCGAAGCTCGACACCGCTCGCCGAGAAGAGCTCGGCATACTGCTTGACGAGGGCGTTCTTGGGCTCGGTGAGCACGCGCAGCAAGTCCTTCTCGGTGAGCGAGCGCAGGGCGGCCGTGATGGGCAGTCGGCCGATGAGCCTGTTGGGCGACCTGAGTCAGCGTGCGCATCTCGAGAGCGACTGAGGTTCAGCTCAGAGCTGTGCGTGAGGGCAGAGGACGCACTCGGGGATGAGGCCGAACGAGATCAAGTCGGCCGGCTCGCACTGGTCGAGCAGGCGCGACAGGTCGGGCTGCTTCGAGTCGGCGCCGCCTGCATCAGTGCCGCTTCTGCTGAAGGTCGAAGGATGATGTGGCGAGAAGGGTGCGGAAGGAGAGGACGAGGAGAGGGAGGAGGAGGAGGCTGGCGAGGGAGCGATGCGGGCTGTGAAGCCCATCGAGCCCTTGGAAAGGCGCGCCTGGATGATCTTCTCGAGGCCGACACTGCGAGAGAAAGAGTCACGTCAGTCAGTCGAGGTCCTCAGGAGTTGTCGCAGACGATCCGGAGAGAGTTGGCGAGAAGAGGCTCGAGCGCTCAGAGAGGGGGTCATCAGAGGACGACTCACAAGGCGCCGGCGACGATGAAGAGGACGTTGGTCGTGTCGACGAGCGTCGACTCTCGAGCTGCAGAGACGAGGACAGCGTCAGGACTCGGCCTTGGTGTCGATCGTCCTCGACCTGGTCGACCTGCGCCGCGAGTGGCTCTCCGGAACGAGGGAGCGGACACGCACATCCTCCTCGTCGCCCAAAGGCGCCAAACATGCCGCCACCGCCTCCCCCGCCGCCCGAGTAGCCGTGCTCGCTGACGTTGACGACCGTGCCCTCGAGCATCTTCAGGAGGGCCTGCTGCACGCCCTCGCCGCCGACGTCTCGCGAGACACCTCCTGCAGCCGAGATCTTGTCGATCTCGTCGATGAAGACGATGCTGCAGGGGCGGGAAGCAGAGAGTCAGGGCGTGACGGCGATGGCGGAGCGCACCTCTCGCTCGAGCGTTAAGGAGGGAAAGGAAGTCGACGCACCCTCGTCCCGCACGCTCGACATCGCCGTCTGCCGCCTCGACAAGCCTCGCGACACAGTTCTCGACATCCTCACCGACGTAACCCGAGCTCGTCATGGATGTCGCCTCGACGCTTACGAAGGGAACGTCGAGGGCGCGCGCGAGCGTCCTCGCAAGGAGCGACTTGCCGACGCCGGTCGGGCCGAGGAGGAGGACGTTGCTCTTCTCGAACAGGGGCGGCTGGGCGTGTGCGAGGGGCGAGGGCCGAGGGGTGCGGAGCGAGCCGCCGACCTGGCCGAGAAAGTCGGTGAGGATGTCGGACGGGTTTGGCGACGACTCGTTGACGGGTGGTCGGTCCGAGCCAGTCGAAGGCGAAGAGGGCGCCTTGTCGTCGACGACGTAGATCTCGGGCGCGCGGTTGTAGAGCGTAGGGTCCTTGGACGCCGCCTCGTCCGGGTCGGCGACCTGGACCTGGAAGAAGGCGAGCTCGCCCGCCGGCGTGCGAAAGTACCGAGTCGCCGTGCCCGACTCGCTCGCAGGCGCAGGGGCGGCGGGCTCCTTGCTCGCCTCGCTCGGCGCGTCCTCGCCCGTCGCCGCCGCCGCGCTCTCCTTGGCCTCCTCGCGCGACGGGCCCTTGCGGTTGCGCGGCTTGGGCTTGATGTCGGCGGCACGAGGCGGAGAGAAGAGGGTCGACTGCGAGAAGGCGTCGACGCGCTTGCGCTCGTCCGGGGTGAGGGCGTCGGGCTCGACCGGGGTCCAGCCGGCCGTCTGGAACGGGAGGGGGACGCCGAGCGACGACGTGCGGGGCTTGGCGTTGGCGCGCTCGTCCTGCTCGGCGAGCTGCTGAAGGCGGGCGTAGTGGTTGTAGACGCTGTGTCGGGGGACTTGAGGGTCAGCCGAGTCGGCGCAGGTGGGGCTCGAGGAGGAGGAGGGACGCACGCGACTCCCAGCACCTTCTTGGCCCGCTCCTGGCCGATGACGTACTCGTTGAGGTGTGCGACGAGCTGCATGGTAGTGCGTCAGACACACAGAGCCGGTTGAGGGAAAAGGCGGATGGCGGAGACGCACGTCTCGAGGCGAGGGGTTCCTCGCGCCCTTGAGCCCGTCCTTGCCCTTTCCCTTGCCCGCCTTGCCCGCTCCATCGCCGACAGAGCTACCGCTGCCCCCTCCCGTGCGCGTCTGAGCCAGCGCTGCGGCGTATCGTGCCGGAACCTGCCCGCGGGGCGTCCGCATCTGGCGGCGCAGGGGGAGGATGGCGATGGTGGGCAAGAGGGTGTGGGTGCGCCATGGTAGTGCGGCGAGCGGCCGCTTGGCAGTCGAGAGCATCGAGGGCGCGTGAGGTGAACGAGAGCGACCCGAGAGCGACTCGGCGGCGAGACGAGGCGGTGGGGGGTCGCTCCCTCCGAATGCTCCTTCTAGCTCTGCAGCGTGTCTACGAAGCTATAAAAACTGCTCTGGGGCCGGTCGCACAGTCTCTCGTGACGACGGGGAGCAGCTCGCTGCCTCGCTCGACCCGCTCAGCGCAACGAGGACGGACAGCTCTCGAGCTGCACGACGACCCGGCGAGTACGAGAGGGCAAAAGTGCATTGCGCGCATCATATGCTGCAAGAACGAGTCGCTACAACAAGCGAGATAGGGAGCAAAAGCGGGCGGGCGGCGGGCGAGCCTGCCGCGGTGCCGAGGAGGAAGGGGAGGAGCGCAGGCTGTACAGGGGTGCGCGAGGGGGGAGAAAGAGACGAAAGGCACGGCAGGTGGAAGCGAGGCATGCGAGTTGTACAGGGCGGGCCGAGGAGGGCGGCTGCGGAGGTGGATACGAGGGAAAGGGTAGGAGGAGGGGAGGTTGACGTCGGGGTCGACGACGAGGCGGCGCACGGCTCGAGAGCGAGGTCGAAGGCGGTCGAGACGCGCTACTTGACCTGCTTGAGCTTGCGCGCGCGCTGCCTCGGCTGCTTCTTGCCGCCGGCGCCGGCTGCGACAGGCTGGCCGTTGCCGTCGTCCTCGGTCATATCGCGCAGGAAGATCTTGAACGTCTTGACGACTGCAGGCCGTGAGCAAGAAGAGGGAGGCGTGCATCAGCAGGCGGGACGAGGAGGCAGACGAGGGCAGGAGGACGACGAGGACGCACACTCGTTCGGGATGTGGATCTCGCGCGTCGGCGGGAAGATGCTCAGGTCCGTGTCGGGCTTGTCGCGCAGGTAGTCCTGCACAGAGAGGCGGACGTCAGGAGCTGCAGGACAGACGCGGCGCGCGAGTGCGAGGAGAAAAGGAAGGAGGTCCGAGCGCACCTCGAGGAAGACGAAGCTCCTGCGGCTCAGGCTCTGCGTCATGCGCGAGTCGGCCTTGAACGGAGTGACGCCCCACAGGCACCAAGGCTCGGGGAACGGCGCCTCGCCGTGCTCGCGCCGAACGGCGTTGTCGTGGCGGAGGTCCGTGCGGATGCGCTTGACCGTCTCGTCGAGCAGGATCGTCGTGGCGTCGAACGCGTCGCCGGAGATGGCCCCTGTGAGCAGAGAGAGGTCGGCGCGTCAGCGACGAGGGACGCAGGTCGTTGCTGAGAGCGGCGAGCACGCACAGGGCATCGTGACGGCGACGAAGGTGGCGCCGTTCTTGAGCTGCAGCGGGGACAAGGGCGGCGGCGAGTCAGCATCTGCGTCGTGTTGGCTAGTGCACAGAGCGGAAGAGGGAAGGCGCACGTCGTGCTCGACGATCAGGAAGCCCGACACCTCCTTCTCGAGCGGGTCCTCGATCTCGGGCTCGGGCCTCGGCGCCGCGCCCGGCTTGGGCTTGGCCCTCCTGCGGTGCGGCGTGCTCGTCTGGACGGCGACGTAGCGCCGGATGCCGCGAGTCTGCTCGACGTCGACGCTCATGAGCGGGCTGAGGAGGCTCCACCCGTCGACGACGAGCTTCTCGCACTGGCCGTAAGTCGTGGCGAGGCCGTCGCCGCGCTCGAGCATCTCGGGGCGCGCCTGGGTGCGCAGGCGCGTGTTGAAGTAGACGAGGCGGCAGCGAGCCTCGAGCGCCTGGAGCTTGTGCGGGTCGATCTCGGTGATGCGCAGGACGTCGTAGTCGATGTCGCTCAGCGGCGGGTTGCGGGCGTGGCTGAGCGTGCAGGTGCGCCGACCGGCGGGGAAGAGCTCTGCAGGGCGAGACAGGAGTCAGCATGCTGGCTCGACAGGCTCGCTCGAGCGGGAGGGAGAGAGGGACGCACCCTTGCACCGCCATCGACCAGGCGTCAGCCTCCCGCCTCCTCCTCCACAGTCCGAGCACGGCTTGTACTTGTCGGCGCAGGCGTTGCAGATGACCTCGACCGTGAACGCCGGCGGCGGACCCTGCGTCAGCGACGAGATGCTGCCGGCGCCGATCGTGCGGTCGCACACGTCGCACGTGAGGGCCTGGCGCTTGAGGTGCGCAGGCAGGCCGCGACTCGTCTCCTCGGGCGGCAGCGTGAGGCGCGACGCCTCGCTGCCGGCGGCGCCGAGGCCCGCCGCCGACGAGCCGCTCGGCGCCGGCGGGGCGCCCTCGAGAAAGTCGACGGCGCCCGAGAACGAGTCCTTGAACGTCGCTCGGTCGTGCTCGGACGGGCCGGGGAGCGTCGCGAGGAGGGCGCTGCCCGTCGTCGCTGCGCTCGTCGCGCTGCCCGTCGGCGAGCGCTCCGAGGGCCCAGCCTCGGCAGCGCAGTCGGCCTCGAAGGCGCGGTCGGCGAGGCGCTCGCGCCGAGCGTCGGCGTCCTCCTCGACGGGCTTCTGCTCGTCGAGCGGGAGGCAGTCGAGGCACGAGTAGCTGAGGCGAGGTGCCCACCCGCTCAGGTCGCTCCCGCGGCAGATGACCTTGGCGCGATGCTGGCCGCACGTGTAGCACACGGCGCCGACCTCGGCGCTCTTGGCCTTGCCCTTCGAGTGGCCCGACGAGGCGACGGCGTAGGTGACGCCGTACGACGACTGGACGAGCTGCTTGCCCGTCGAGGCCGGCTCGCGCGCCGGGTTGAAGGCGAGGATCGGGGCCGCCGAGCGGTGCATCGCGCGCGCGCTCGACGCCTGCTGCAGCTGCGGAACCGTCTCGGGGAAGATGGTCGGCGGCGGCGATGGCGGCTTGTTCGGGTTCGACGCCGGGTGCGAGGCAGCGTCGAAGCTCGACGAGCGCGGCGCCGACGTCGAGGCGTACGGATAAGGGACAGGTGGAGGAGGGAGGGCCGACGCCGGCGAGTCGAAGGCGCCTTGAGGAGGGCCGGCCGAGTAGGCCGTCGGCTGCGGCTCGTGGTGGTACGGGTCGAACGGCGCGGGCGGCGCCTGCATCGACAGGCCGAGCGACGGGACCGACGACGTCGTCGCCGGCCTGACCTGCTGCCCGGCCGGGTACGACGGCGACTCGAGGTACGACATGGGCTGGCCGGTGGGCGGACGTGACGCCGCCGAGGAGGGCGCGGGCGACTGCGCCGAGTACGAGAACGGCGTGCCGCCCGGATACGAAGGGCGAGACGAGGTCGAAGGCGCCGGCGAGTATGGCGGGAAGTCGGCGGAGGACGCGGTAGCGGCGTGGGGCGGGACGAGGCTCGCGCTCGTCACCGGGCGGTACGGGAGCGAGTGCGCCGAGGGCCCGTCGAACGAGTAGTTGCGCTGCGGCGCCCAGTTGGGGCCCGGCGTCGACGACGTCGGGAGCGAGGCGGCGTACGCCTCGGGCTGCTCGTGGTGGTACGAGTTGAGCGAGGGAAGAGGAGGTTGCGGCGAGAAGTGGGGGAGGCGAGAGTCGGGGTGCGACATGGGCGAGGGGAGGTGGCTCGCCGCAGATGGGCTGCCGAGGTAACCGTTGGACGGCGAACCGTTGTGCGCCGCTCGGTTGGGCGAGTAGAGCGGCTGCATGCTCGGCGCGAGGCCCATCGAGCCGCGCCGGTACGCCATGTACGACGGCGGGGCGAGCGTCGACGGCGAGAACGCCTGCGCGTCGCCCGAGGCGCCGCCGTAGTACGACGCGTGCTGCGGCGCATACGCGCCCGCGCTGAGGGGCGACGGCGGCACCTCGCTCCCTCGTCCTCCTCCGCCCTCGAAGTCGCTCGCGCGGCGGTAGTGCCGCTCGTCGTCGCCGCCTCCTCCCGCCGCCGACCCTCTCGACTGCACACCTGGAGGTGGCCTCGAGCGCGCCTGGTCGTCTGCCGATCGCGCGGCGCCGTCGACCGTCTCGGCCCACGAGCGCTTGCGCGGGAGGTTGCCGCCGTCGTCGTGCTGCGCCGACGCGGCAGAGAGGCCGCCGTTGGGCGTGTGCGAGGTCGAGAGTGGGTAGGGGCGCGTCGGCTCGAAGGGGGAGGGGGATGCGCTCGCGGACGGGTGGTGGAAGACGGATCCTCGGCGACCAGCGGAGGTAGGCGGCATTGCGAGCTGGTGGAGCTGCGGGTGGCTCGGGTAGCCGTACGGGTGCTGCTGAGGCTGCAGGAGGTACTCGATCAGCGCTGCACGAGCTGGACGAGGTCGCTCGGCTGTAGACGAGGCCAAGGAGGAGGGACGGGGAGAGACCGAAAGGAGGAGGGACGGGGAGAGACGAACCTCGGACGAGTCGTCGCCGCGGTGGAAGTGGCTGCCGTACGACGACGAGGGCCAGGCGTGGCTGCCAGGCCCACCGTCTGCGAGCTGAGGCGCAGGCAGGCTGGCCATGCTCGGCAAGTTGCGCTGAGAAGGTCCGGTCGCCGACGAGGGCGAGTGGAGGGGCGCGGCGAGGCGCTCGACGGCGGCGGCGGGGCTCGGTGGGTGCTGCTGCTGGGTCGGGGTGCGCGTGGCAGCTACAGCCCACGGGTGGCGAGCGTGCATGCAACCGTGGGGAAGAGCACGAGAGGGCGAGGGGGGCGTCGGGACGAGCGAGATCGAGGTCGTCGTCGTTCGTGTCGCTCTCCTCCGCGCGCGCGCGCTCTCTCTCTCTCTCTGGCTCAGTCTCCAAAAGATCTCCGCGCGTGCCGCCGAGAGGAACGCCCGCCCGCTCAGGGACACTTGGGGCCTTCTCCACTCGCCTCACCGCCGAACGCTGTTTTGTCTTCCGCCGCGCCCCATTCCCAATGCTCTCCTCCTCCTCGCGTGGCTCGTCTCGCTTCTTCCCCGCAGCGGAAAGTCTCTGGCCCGAGGCCGAGTCGTCCCAAACACGCTCGAGCTGCGCAAAACACACGCGCACGCCGGTGACGAGCCCGTCCCTGGCGCCGACGCTTGTTCTGCGGCGTTCTTTGACGAGATCGTCGCTCGGCCCCCTCCCAAGCTCTGCGCCGCTCTTCCCGGGCACGCTCGTTCTTCCCTCTTGCCAACCGGCGATCCTTGCTTCGCCCGCTTTCTCGGCGTCTCGCAGCCCAAGCGGTGCGCGCTCGCAATCAACTCAGCAATAGCTCTGCTCGGTTCCCACGGCGCGAGCCCTCGACATCGAGCTGCTCTTCCTCGGGGAGCTCATCCCCTCCGCCGATGCACGAGCCCCGCCAGAGCCGTGGAGGACCGTCGGTCCCCTTGTGCGCGGGGTGCGTTAGTCCGGATCGCCGCCGCTGTCGCCGCCCGTGTCGTGCTCTGCGTGCCGCCCGCGCTCTCAGGGACAGCGGTGCAGGTTCCACTGTTCACGAGCCCTGTCCCACGGCCTGGGATCGACAAGGCGCACGCCGAGAGAAAGCGCTCAGGACGAGGGAAGAGAGGCCCGGGAGCGAGCGGCTTGCCTTGAAAAGCGTCGGGCCAGGGACGTCGACCGTCGCTCGTGTCTGCGACAGTCGTTCCTCGTGCGGGACGGTGTCCAGTGCGCTCCTTCTTCCTCTTCTCCATGCGCGAGACGAAAGCTGTCGCTCGTCCGGCGTCGACGAGCTGCGCACACGTGGCTCGTGCTGCGCACACCGCTCGCACCCTTCTCCGAGACCCGCCTGCTTCGAGCGAGCGTGCTTCTCCGCAGCTGAGCTGGCCGTCGAGCGAGTCCCTGCCTCGAGGTCAAGGCTGGGCGGAGGACGGGCGGACGAGAGAACCTCCTCCTCGGCGCGCGGGCCTCCTCCTCTCGCTCCCGGGCCTCTACCGCCTGGGCTTGAGCGCGACCTTGGCGCACGTTCCCCCTGCTGGCGTGAGCAGCATGCGAGTCATCGGCAGCTGCACAAGCGCGCACGCCCATCGACCTTTCTCGTCGACCTTCCCAACGAGCGCACGCTCAGGCCTCGCGAGGGACCGACTCGCCGCTCGTCCGGGTGACGACGTACGCAGGCCTCGCCTCTGCTCGAGTGCCTGACGCGCTTCCGAGAGAGCAATTTGAGCCTCCCCGCCTTCTCGTACGCTCACCGCGCGGTGCGAGCGGAACTTGGTCACCGGCCGAGCCTGATCGAGCAAGCTCGGCTCTCTCTCTCTCCAGGCTTGCGTTCCCCGTCTCCTTAGCCGCAGCCTCATACGCTCGCATCGAGAGGCAGACATCGCGCCGAGCCGTTCCGGAATCTCCGCTGTGACGCGCCTGCGAAGCGAGCGAGCGAGCGAGCAAGCAAGGAGGTGGATCGCGGCGGAGGTCCGAGAGCAGCTTAAGGCGGAGAGCACGCTGCAGCCTCGAGCGTGCCTCGACCACAAGGTCGGCATCCACGCTGCGTGCCTGCGCCATGGCGAGCCGGCCGAAAGCATGCAGCTCGTGCGAGAAAGGTCGACGTAGGACGCTCGACGCGAGGGCACAGAATGGGAGAGGGCGGTATCGTGCAATGCGAGGATCTGTGCGAGAAGATAACGACGAGGGTATAAGCTACGACGAAGCACGAGCGCGCTCTCAGCGCCGACCGTGGACGTCCATCGACTGCGAGCACGAGGGGCGAGAAGGTCAGCAACAGCTCGACCGCTCGAGCGGGCTCGATAGATCGTCGACGCACCTTGCGGATCGCCTCGTACGGGTCCTCGATCGCGCCGTACCTGCCGCCCGCCGCCGACTCGCCGTACCCCTGGTCCTCGAACGGGTCACGTAGCGGCTCCTCGTCGACCGTCTCGTACCTCGGCGCCGGCACCCTCGCCGACGCCGCGCCCCTCCCGTACCCCGCCGGCTCGTCGTCGAACAGGCGCTCGCCGCCCTCGGCGTAGTAGCCGGCTGCGCTCGGGCGCGACGTCGCGCTCGGCTCGTCGAACGACGGGCGCGCCCACGCCTCGTCGTCGTCTTGCGGGAAGTGGGCGCCGGGAGGCGCAAAGCCGGTCGAGCGAGGGTTGCGGCGCACGCGGGAGAAGATGAGGAAGGTGAGGCCGAGCGAGGTCGACCAGGCGACTGTGAATGAGGAAGCGAGGGAGGGGTCCGTGCGGCGGGGACGTCAGCGCGTGCGCCTCAGCCTGCACAGCCGAACGAGGTAGGTGAAGGTGACGCACAGAAGTTGAGCCAGAAGAAGGCGGCGCTCGCCCGCTTGCTGCGACAGAAACCGGGGAGCTCGTCGACATAGCCCTCGAGGTCGGCGTGGGCGTCCTTGGTCGGGTCCTTGCAGCCGCCGACGTTGGCCGAGACGGTATTGACGAGGGCCATGAGGATCATGCAGACGACCTGGAAGACCTGCAGAATGACGGCGATGCGGATCTGCTTGAGGCCGCGCTCGAGAGGGCGGAGGAAGCGCAGCTGGTCGGCGAGGAGGAAAGTAGCGACTGCGGGGCGGGCACAGGGTCAGTACCTCGACGTAGACATATTAGACGATAGACAAGGACGCACGGACGAGCCCGCCGTGCAGCAAGGCCTCGACCGAGAAGAAGAGCGAGACGCCGACGCGCCCGCTCGTGCCGACGCCCCACTTGGACTGGAAGGCGGCTTGCGAGATAAAGATGCAGAGGGCGACGAAGGGCTGTGTACGGTGCGCAGGAGGTCAGCTGCTCTGAAGCTGAGCGAGAGAGAGAGGGAGCGAGGACGGACGAAGAACGTCTCGAGGACGCGCAGAGCGAGGCCGAGCGGCGAGTTACCCTCCTGCGGTCGTGCGAGATGATCAGCTTTCACTCGATCTGTGAGGCCGAGAGGACCAGAGCGCACCTCGTCGTCCCACCACTTGCCCGCGCCGTCGACTCTCCTCGCTCCGCCCCTCGCCGGCGAGCCGTCCTCGCCCGAGAGCATCTCGCCGCCGTTCTTGCCCTCGATCCCAGAGTTGCTGAAAGGCGAAGGAAGGGTGGAGATGGCGCCCGAGGCGCGGTCGGTGAGGGCGGAGAGGCCTGCGGCAGGGTGGGGGAGCGAGAGGAGGTGCGTGAGCGTGCGAGGTCGACCAGAGAGGGTGGAGGCTGCTGTGAGCTGAGGACAGGCGACTCGAAAGCCATCCTATGGTGCCGCACATGGTCCAGAGCTCCGTGAGAGCCGCTACCGAGGCAGCTCGACCTGGTCCGCCGAGCCCGGTTCGCCGTCCGCCGAGCTGCCACTGGCTGCGCAGCTGAGGGTGGCGAGGGAGGGGAGGGCGTACCTGGTACACGGTCTAACAGTCCCATGGTGGCAGCAGGTCGAGGGTGAGCGCGAGGAGCGAGAGCGAGGTCGTCGTCGCCGAGCGAGGCGGTGCAGGACGAGCCGAGCCGAGCGGCCGTGTCTTTCACTTTCTCGCGCACGAGAGAAGCACGAAGTGAGGCTGCAGCGGGTACAGTGCAGGCTCCAATCTATGTAGGTGAGGCCCTCCTCCAGCGAGACGCGGACTTAGCGCCTCCTCCCCGACTCCCTCACGGCCGCCAACCTCGCCGCGTGCCCTGGCGGCAGCGCGACCTTCCTGCCCGCCCCTGCGCCGCCCGCACCCGCCCCGACACCCGTCGCACCCCCACGCGCCACCTCGTCCGGCGCGAAGCCCGGGACGCGGATGTTGTACGCGCGCTCGAGGTGCAGCGCGAGGTCCTTGACCTCGAGGCGGTCCGACTTGCGGTGCTTGGCGAGCTGGCACCCGAAGCGCGTCACCGAGTCGATAAACTCGTCGGCGATCTCGAGGAGGAGCTGAGAGGGCGGAGGCGGGACGTGTCGGGCGGGCGCGGGGAGCGGCGGGCGACGATGGAGGACGGCGACGAGAGCGCGCGCGAAAGGGACGCAAGGATCGAGGACAGGGAAGAGGGAGAAGGGAAGAGAGTCAGCTAGTGGGCAAGAGCGAGGGAGAGCAGCGAGGGAGAGCAGCGAGGGAGAGACGCACGTCCTCGACCTCGTCGCTGAGGCGCTCCTCCGGGTCGACCGCCTCGACCACCTCGCGGATCTTGCGCTTGCTCACCGTGCGCCCCTTCGAGTCGTCGGCGCGCACGTCCTTGTTGGGCAGCGCCTCGACGCTCGACGCGCCGCCGCCGAGCGCAGGGTCGACCGCGCCGAGCCCGAGCGCCGGCTGCTTGGTGATGGCCGGAGTCGAGACGGACGGGCTGTTGGCGAGGCCGCCCGAGATGGTCGGGCGCGGGGGAGGGAACGCCTCGGGCGTCGGCGCCGCGACGTTGAGCGCGTTGGGGATGCTGAGCCCGGGCGGGACGCCTCCAGGGAACGCCGAGCCGGACGCGCCCGCTCCTCCTGCTGCGCCGGCCGCCGCCGCTGCCGCCGCCGCCGCGCCACCGGGCTTCTGCTGCGCCGCGACCGCCTGCGCCTGGGCCATGGCTTGCGCCTGCGCGAGGGCCTGCTGCTGCGCCTGGGCCTGCTGCGCCTGCTGCTGCCCGAGCGCGAGTACGTCGGCCTGCTGCTTCTTGGTGAGCTTCTTGCCCTGCGCCTGCGCCTGCGCCGCCGCCGCTGCTGCCGCCTGCGCCGCCGCCTGGGGCGAGCCACCGCCGGGCCCGGGCGGCAGGGTCCCGCCGGCGCCCATCGACGGCGACTGGCGCAGCGGCCCGCCCGGCTGCTGCTGCTGGCCCGGGAACTGGCCGGGCGACGCCGTGCGGAACCCGGCGCCACCGTTGGCCGCCTGGGCCTGCTGCTGGGCCTGCTGCGCCGCCTGGATCTTGCGCTCCATGGCCTGGCGCTGCGCCTCCTGCATGCCGAGGAGGCTCAGCCCTTGGCCGCCCGCGCCGCCGGGCACCTGCTGCCCTGCCGCCGCTGCAGCCTGGGCCTGGGCCTGCGCTTGCTGCTGCGCGGCGGCGAGCGCGGCCTGGGCCTGCGCGGCCTGAGCGGCCGGGTTGCCGCCGCCCTGCTGCTGAGCCTGCTGCTGCGCCTGCTGCTGCTGCTGCTGCTGGTGCTGCGCGGCGAGGAGCATCTTGACGACGCGCGACAGGTTGGTGCGCGCGTTGTCGAGCTCGGCCTGCATCTTGGCGCGCTGGTCGTCGTTGACGTCGGGCCGGGCGAGGAGCGCCTCGATGTGGTGCACGCGGTTCTTGAGCTGCTGCACGGCCTGGGTCGCGTTGGGCTGCTCGCCGCCGCCGGGCTGAGGGACGCCGCCCTGCTGAGGAGGACGCTGCGCGCCGCCGGCCTGCTGCTGCTGGAGCTGCTGCGCCTGCATCTGCGGCTGCTGAGGGTGGCCCTGCTGCTGCTGCTGGTACTGCTGCTGCTGCTGAAGCTGTTGCTGCTGCTGCTGTTGGGCTGCGATACGTGAACGAGGCGGGGTCGAGCAGGTCAGCGAGTGCTCGACGGGGAGCAGCGAGGGGACCGACGCACCTTGGGCGCCGTTCTTGAGCGCGACAGCCTGCTTGAGCTGCGCCATCTGCTCGGGCGAGAGGCGGCCATTCTGGGCGAGGAGCATGACCTGCTGGAGGAAGGGCGACTGCTTGGCGCCCTGCTGAGGCGGGAAGAGGACGTTTTGGAGGTGGGCGAGGGCGGCAGGAGGGTTGTTGGCGAGGTGCGGAGGGTACAGGTGGTGGACTGTGACGAAGGCGCATCACCGCGAAGAGGGAGAGAGCACGATCAGCGCTCGCGCTCGCGCCCTCGAGGTCGGAGCACGCTCGACTCACGGACGGCGTCAAGGTTGCCCTGCACCTGCTGCGCCGACTGCTGACCGCCCTGCTGCTGCTGCATGCCCTGCTGTTGCGGCTGGACCTGCTGCTGCTGCTGTTGCTGCTGCTGCTGCTGCTGAGGCGCGCCCGTGTTGATGCCGTTGCGCATCATCCACTCGGTGATCATGATGGGCGTCACCTCCTGGCCGGTCGTGGCGCGCGTCTGGCGGATGTGCTCCTGGAGCGCGTTGAGCTGCTGCGGGTTGAGCTGGGCGATGGGCGAGTTGGTGTTGGGCGGCTGAGGGCCCGAGAGCGACTGCGGCGGGCGCTGCTGAGCTCGAGGCGGCATGGCGGGCGATCGTCTCGGCTTGGGTCGGCGGGAGGATCAGGCGACGAGGTGCGCCGAGGCGAGGTCGAGCGGCTGCTGGCGGAAGGTAAGAGGTAGAGTCAGCAGGAAGGTCAAGTTGAGGAGCTTGAGGCTGTAGGTCGAGTCGAGCGCCGTCCTCGTGGCGTGCGAGTCAGGCGAGCGCGTCCATGCCGGCGTGCTCCTCCCACTCGCAGACCTTGGCGACATGTGCAGACCCAGGAGAGCGCGACGAGGGACACCTCGCGGCGCTGTGCGAGTGGGCCGCCTCGCACGCTCGTCGTCGCGCCAAGCAGGTCAGGGACCCTCTCAGTGGTCCTGATGACCGTGCTGCAGGACCGTCCAGCCGATACCCTCTCCGCCAATGCTCGTAGCAACCCTCCTGCTGACCTCGAGAGTACCGACCCGGCGGCCACCTCGTCACACGAGGAGAGAGGCGAGGGGGCGCACCTGGTAGCCTTGGGCGAGTGCTCGTAGCTCGGTGCGCTTGTTGTACCTTGTCAGGCTTGCTGTGCTGGTGCGGGCGAGGGTCGGGCCGAGAGGCGATGAGGCCGACGAGGCGGGTCGACGAGGAGGGGCCGCGGGCGAGTGCGGCGAGGACTGGCGGGCTCGTGGCCGCCGGGTGAGTGCAGCGCAGCTAGTGCTCGTGTGGGTGTGCTAGGCGCGAGGTGAGCGGTGGTGCGAGAGGGAGACGAGCAGACGAGATCGAGATGAGGAGGTCGCCCTCCTCCAGCCCGCCCACGCCCTCGTGCAGGGTTAGACGCGTCCTAGGCACGCTCAGCAACACTCTACGAGGCGTCTCCTTTACGCGCGACCCCGCTCCAGGTAGCCGACAGCTCGTCGTCGTCGCTCGTCGCCGCCTCACTCGACCACAACCTCTCTCGCTCCTGTCACACTCACCCAGGTGCGTCGGTAGCTCCTCCTGCAGAGGCCCGCCATCTGTTCCGGCGCACTGACCGCTCCTCCCTCCCCAACGCAGCTCGACACGACACGCACACCTCTCGCCCGTCGACCTCGCCCGACTCTCTAGACCGCTCCACCTCGCTCGCTACACCGCATCTTTCCTAGATCCAGCTCGCCCAACATGGCCACCCTCGACAGCCCTGCATGCACCGCGTGCGCCAAGACGGGTCCGTCCTCGACTCGCTCGCACGCCCTCGACCCGGCCAGCTCAGGAGGCTGACCCTCTCTCGCGCGCCGCACACAGCCGATCAGCTCCCGCCGTCGCGCAAGATGCTCGTCTGCGCAAAGTGTCAGAAGGACGCCGGCCGCCAGGTCCACTACTGCAGCCGGTGAGCCCCTCTCCCGCTCGTCCCGCCGCACCTCGGACCCGAGCGCACGCTGACACGCCTCGCCGCAGTGACTGCCAGGTCGGCGACTACAAGACGCACAAGGCGACGTGCGGATTGCGCTTGCGCACCCTCCCCGAGGCGATCCCGCCCGTCGCCGACCCCTCTGCGCCCTTCCAGCCGCCCGCCGCCCTCCTCTTCCACCTCGCCGCCCTGACGACGCTCCCGCCGCCGGCCCTCCCCTCTGCGGCCCCGCCTTCGTTCCTCTACTTCCCCTCGTCGCCCACCGCCGCCGCCACCTCGTCGTCGTCGTCGACCATCGCGACCCCGCAGCCCGTCCCCATCTCGCTCTCGCCCGCGACGCGCAACCTGTTCAACGCGCTGCAGCTCGTCGCCTTCCGCACGGGCAACCCGCTCTCGGTCAACCTCATGTTCTCGCTCCTCCTCACCGAGGTCGAGGCGCTCGGCGGCGCGGAAGAGCGCCTCGTCGAGCAGCTCGCAGAGGAGTACCGCCTCGACGGCATGCAGCAGCTTGTGGACGGCGTCGAGCGCAAGAGCCTCGCCGACATCCTCAAGGAGGAGGACGAGCCGAGGCCCGAAGACCTCGTCGAGGCCATCGGCGGCGAGCAGAACATGGGCCTCTTGCGTGCGTCGCCCCGTCTCTCTCTGCCCGCCTCATTATCTTTCGAGGTCGACGCTGACGGCGCTCGCCTTCACGCCCGCAGTGCAGTGGCAGATGCAGGTGGCGAGCGAGAGCCAGGTCAACGAGCAACCGTAATGCAGGCGCACGTTCCCCTTCTTTTCCGCTCGTGCGCCGAGAATGCCGAGAGGTGCTCTACCTGTCGCGCGATGCAGCTCATCGATGCAGAAAGTCCTCGGCTCGGCTCGCACTGCCGCTTGGGCCCCGGCTCGTCTCGCACCTCGACCTCGTCGCCGGCCTTCTCGCCTCGCGCACGGCCGTCCTCCTCCCTCCTCGACTACCACCTTCTCCCCGGCCCGAGCTGCCCGCCATACCCTGCTGTTGGCGGTGCACCGTATCGCGAGCCGCCGCCGTCGCCGCCATGGTGCGCTCCGCCGTGCCCCGACCCGCCAAACAACCCACCCAGCCCGCCACCTCCTCCTCCGCCGCCGCCGCCAAATCCCGACCCCGATCCCGAGCTCTTCCTCCTCACCGCGTCAAACAGCTTGTACGCGATCGCGCCCGCCCCGAGCCCGCCCGCGCCAGCGAGCACCGACGACAACCCGCCGCGGTCCTGCCCCTGCTGCTGCGCGCCCGCGCCGCCGCCGGGCAGGCCGTTACTCGTCGTGGGCGGGATGGCGACCTCGCCCGAGTAGTACGACGCCGCCTCGCCGCGTCGTGCGCTTGCTGCGCCGCCGTGCGCGACGGGCCCTCCTCGCTGCGGCTGCGGCTGCGGCGCATACCCGTGCGACGGCGGCGGCGTGCCGACGTACGCGGGCGAGTAGCCCGACGGCGAGGGTGCGTGCGGCAAGGCGGGCTGGGCGGGGTGGCTCGACTGAGGGACGGGCGGCGGTGAGGCGAACGACCTCGAGGGTGCGCTCGAGCCCCTCGGCGACGAGGCGGCGGGCCGAGGGTCCTCCCAGACTGCGGATGGATTCGGCGCGGTCGTGTCCTGTGCAGCGCGAGTGTGAGCAGAGAGCGTGAGGCAAGGGAGAAGGAGTGAGAGGCAGACGCACGACGTAGAACGGGGTGCCGCTGCGAGGGTCCACGTCCTGGATCCAGCCAGGCGGCAGAGGGCGAGTATCTGCGGCGGCGTAGCTCATGCTCGTCGAGCGACGTCTAGAGGGCGAGAGAGAGAGAGCGCGCGAGAGGCGGCCGAGGAGGAACGAGCGGAGGCAGGTCAAGAGGCTCTGAGGCTGCGAGGGAGAGGCCAGCTGGGGTCTGGCTGGGACACCATCCTGGAAAGGTCCGTCGAGTGCATCCGCGAACGACTGGGTGCCGCAACTCGAGCCGGAAGAGCGTGAGAGCGGCAAGGAGAGCGAGAAGCGCAGGTTGAGAAGGTCGACTTTCGTTAGTCCGCCACGCGCGAACCGATTTGATTTACTCACGGGCGACGCTGCGTCAGGCCGGAACTTGGCCGGGGAAACTGTCCGCCGCAGCAGCCGTTTCCTTTCCCCGCAGCCGCGGCCGGTTCCTCGTCAGCTCGTGCTCGTCCTCCTCCCTCTCGCCATTCTCCCAGTCGTCCAAGGGCGCGGCTTCTTGATCGCATGGCGCCATGCGCTGCAGCAAGCACCTCAGCACTGCTTCTTCGGCGACTTGTCCGAATCGGCCCCTCGCCTGGACTCGTCGTGCGAGTCGTGCTCGTCTTGCGTTCGCCCCGCTCTCCCTCGTCCGCTCGTCGGCTTCTCTGCGGCTCTCTTTCGCTTCACACACGACGACGATGGTCAGCTTTACCGACGCCGAGAAGCAGGACCTCGCGCGCCTAGACCAGGCGTCGCCCGACCTCACCAACAGCGGGCAGCAGTCGGTCGACTCGCAGCTCGACTACACGCCCGAGGAGGAGCGCGCGATCGTCCGCAAAGGTGCGTGCACGCTCTCTCGATATCTGACTCGGTGATCGAGGCTGACTCTCGCTGCTCCCAGTCGACCTGTGCCTCCTTCCCGGCCTCACGTTCCTCTACCTGCTGAGCTTCCTCGACCGCACCAACGGTTAGTCCTTCTTCCTCCTACGCGTCTCGTGCTCAATCTCGACGGTCCGGTGACGACGTCGCGCACGTCGTGGGGATATGAGTGCGCCCTGACGACCGCTTCCTCCTCCCTCCCTCTCCTCGTTCTCGTCGTCCTTCCTCAGTCGGTCTTGCGCGAGCGCAAGGCATGCTCAAGGACATCGGTCTCGCCAACAAGCCCGAGGTCTACAACACGGCGCTCGCTCTCTTCTTCGTCGGCTACGTCGTCTTCGAGATCCCGGCCCAGCTCATGTGCGACCCTGCGCCTCCTCTCGCTGACGACGACGCACTGACGGTCGCTGTACACATTCACAGCCTCAAGAAGTTCAACCCGCGCGTCGTGCTACCGACCCTCACCATCCTATTCGGCGTCACGTCGACCCTGCAGTGCCTCGTCAAGGACGAGACGGGCTTTTACATCGCTAGGACAGCGCTTGGGGTCGCAGAGGCCGGTACATTCCCTGTACGTGCTATTTCCCGCGTCTGGAGGATGTCCAGGAACGTCGGGCGGACCTTGAGCGGTCTCGAGGGCGACCCGGGCGCTCTCTGGGGCCTCTGTGCTCACTTTGCCCCGCTTTCTCCAGGGAATCGTCTTCGTTCTCAGCACGTTCTACAAGCGCAAGGAGCGCACGATGCGTGTCTCGCTCTTCTTCGGCGGCGCAGCCCTCGCAGGAGCTTTCGGAGGTGCGAGCACCTTTCTCTTCGGCCCTCTCCCTCCCTCCCTCTCCCACCCTCAGTTCTCCCTCTCTCTCCCTCCCTCTCCCACCCTCAGTTCTCCCTCTCTCTCCCATCTTCAGCCCTCCCGAGCCCTCCCACCGCCTTCTTCGCCCTCGAGGCGAGTACGTGGCGCAGCGCCTGACGTCTCCTCGACAGGGATTTTGGGCTATGGATTCTCATTCGCGAATGGCGGCGGTTTGCCTAGCTGGGGTTGGCTCTTTGCGGGCGAGGGCATGTTCACTGTGCTCGTTGGCATCAGCGCCTACTGGTGGGTGCCGTCAGGCGTGCGGGGAGCCAAGGTGCGCTCGAGCCCCTCGTCGACCTTCTCAAACGGGCTGACCCTCCTCCTGCTCCCAGTTCCTCACAGAGCGACAGCGCGACATCCTTGTCGATCGGCTGAGGAGTGACGGCGGCGTCGACGACGACGAGCCGTTCTCATGGAAGGGAGCCTGTGCGTTACTCTCCCTCGTTTCTCTCGTTGAGCCCTCTCTCGGCTCGAGCCGCCCTGACTCTCCTCTCTACCTCCAGGGGATGCGTTTAAGGATCCCTTCGTCCACGGCTACGGGTGGCTCTTCCACTGCTTCGCCTTTTCTCTCTGTGCGTCCCCCCTCGAGTTGACCTTCCCAAACTCGCTCTGACCTCTTCCGCTCGAAATCCTTGCAGACTCGCTCTCCCTCTTCCTCCCGACCATCATCCAGCAACTCGGCTACGCCTCGTGGCGGGCTCAGCTGCTCACCGTCCCCATCTACGCCGTCGCGTTCCTCGCCATCTTGGCGTCGTGCTGGTTTTCTCATCGCATCAACCAGCGCGGTACCGGTATCGCCGTCGCGGGCGGCATCGCCATCGTCGGCTACCTCATCCTCATCTTGACGCACACGGCTGGTGCGCGCTTAGTCGGCGCCTTCTTCGCCGTTGGCGGCTGCTACGCGGGTCCGTCTTCTGCTCTCCCCCTCTCGCTCTCGTGCTCCTTTTATTGACGCTCGACCGCCTGCAGCCAACTGTGAGTACATGATCCACGACCGGAGCCTCTGCAGCCGCCGTGACGCAGCTGCGCGCGCTCGCGACCCGATCGTCCTCGTCGTGCACGGACCCCTCGACTGACCATGACTCTCCGCGCCGCAGCTCTCCTCCTCTCATGGCCGAGCGAGAACGTCTCGCCGCAGACGAAGCGTGCTGTCACGTCCGGGAACCAGATCTTTGTGCGCTGCTTCTTCCTTGCCGAGAACGTCGTCCTCCTGCTGACCTCCTCCTCCTCGCGCTCGTCCAGATTGGCGACATCGGCGCCATCACCGGCTCTCTCGTCTACCGCCCGTCGCTCTCGAAGAACTTCTACCGAGTCCCACACGGCATCGCCATCCTCTTCACCGGCCTCGGCTGCATCCTCGCGCTCAGCCTCTCGCTCGGCATGCGCCGCGCCAACGTGACGGACAACGCCGGACGCGCCGAGTTCGTCGAGAAGAAGGGCGAGGAGGCTCGCGGTGACAGGCGGCGTGGGTACAAGTTCCAGATCTGAGCGGCCGGCGGGGCATACTCGTCGAGCTCGAGAAGGAGAGGGAGTTAGAGGGGCCCGGGGACGAAGACGTGCGGCTGCTGTTGCGATATTTGCAATACCATGGGTTCATGTTCTAGCTCGAGTCTGCTTCTGCAGGCGTGCCTCGGGTCGAGAGAGGAGGGAGGCCGCCGAGAGAAGTCCGGGTCGAGGAGGAGCGGCTTGGTAGGGACGACGAGACCTTGATGCGCCAAGCCACCGTGACGACGCCGGTCCCAACGGTCGAGCGAGATCCGCAGACGGACGACAGCGTAGGAGACCGGGAGGAGGCGAGAGAGAGCGGAGGAGGACGGCAACGACTCGGGGTGGCTCGAGGAGCTCGAGTCGCTCGCGCCGCGCAGTGCTCGCCTCCTCGGCGGGGGTATGCAGCAGGAAGCGGATCACGAAGCGAGAGAGCGCAGCGAGAGCTGCCCGGAAGGGAGCTGCGCCGCCTCGCAGCGTTGGCGACTCGGAGCGGCGAGAACGAGGGGAACGGTCGCGCCACGAGCGTCGTGCGAGCCTCGCGCAGTCGAATGCGCCGTCTGCGAGTGCACTCGAGAGCAAGATTGGCCAGCAACGCGCCGTGCCGGTGGTGCATGGCGACCGACGATGAGCGTGTCGACGAAGGAGGCGAGGAGGGCGAGGACAAGACGAGCGCGGCTCGGGAGCATGACGGGCAAGCTCGAGCAGCTCGCCAGAAGGCTTGTGAGGGCTGACAGGCCGCTAGCGACGCTCCAGCGTGCGGTGATGTCGAGCGGCGGCGAGCGACCTCCAGCTCCACCCGAGCCTCCTCCCCTCTCCCTCCTCTCCTCCTACACGCCCCGGCCAGCCATGTTCGCCTCGCTGAGCCGCACCGCCATCCCGCGCACCAGCACCCGCTGCTTCTCGGCCTCGGCCCGCTCGTCCG
Source organism: Rhodotorula babjevae (assembly GCA_920104245.2). Taxonomy (NCBI): domain Eukaryota; kingdom Fungi; phylum Basidiomycota; class Microbotryomycetes; order Sporidiobolales; family Sporidiobolaceae; genus Rhodotorula; species Rhodotorula babjevae. The sequence continues at coordinate 116,622 of CAKKSZ020000018.1, forward strand.
CCGAGGTCAACGCCGCCGTCTTCCTCGAGGACAAGGCCGGCGAGCTCGTTCCCGCCGCCGCAAACGCCGTGACGGCCGCCAAGAAGCTCGGCGGCAAGGTCACGGGCATCCTCATCGGCAAGGACGAGGCCAGCCTCGAGAAGGCCATCGCCATGAGCCGCAAGTGCGTCCTCCCTCTCCCTCCGGCTCACCGGCAACCTCTCGCGGCGGCAGGGGCAGGGCGTGTGGGCGTCAGCAGGGTCGCAGGAGCTACACGGAGCTGCATGGGGCTGGCGCAGCACGCAGCCGAGCGCGCTCGTCGAGAGGACGAACCCCGCGCACTTCTCGGCTCGCCGTCTCGTCCTCGAGCCGATGTGGCGCGACGGTGGACGAGGACAGTCATGGCGGCGCTCGAGCAGCACACACTAACAGCAGGAGCACTCGAGCTGACCCGCACCGGAACACGCAGGCTCGGCCTCGACAACCTCCTCGTCCGCCACGCTCCTGCCCTCGAGCACGCCCTCGCCGAGCCCACCGCCCCTGTCCTCGCCGAGCTCGTCAAGAAGAACGGCTTCACCCACCTCGCTGGCCCGCACTCGGCCCTCGGCAAGAACATCTTCCCTCGCGTCGCTGGCCTCCTCGATGTCCAGCAGGTGCGGCCGCCGCCGTCTCGCTCGTTCAGCTTCGAGTCGCTCCTCTCGAGACGTGCGAGCTGATGTAGCATCTGCCGGCACACAGATCTCGGACGTCATGTCGATCCAGGACGCGGACACGTTTACGCGCCCCGTCTACGCCGGCAACGCCATCTCGACGGTCCGTTCCAAGGACGCCATCAAGCTCTTCACGGCGCGTGCCTCGACCTGGGAGCCCGCACAGCCGACCGAGAGCGACTGCAGCGTCGATGTCGCAGCGGCCGAGAACGTCGGACCTGGTGCGTCGACTCGCTCGTCGCCGGCTCTCCGTCACGTTCTCACTCTCAAAGAGCGCTCGCTGACGGTCTTCGGTCGCGTGACGGTCGCGCAGAGCAATCGCAGTGGGTCTCGGAGGAGCTCGTCAAGTCGGAGCGCCCCGACCTGTCGTCGGCGCCGACCGTCGTCTCGGGCGGCCGCGGCGTCAAGTCCAAGGAGTCGTTCGACTCGACCATCATCCCGCTCGCCGACGCTCTCGGCGCCGCCATCGGCGCCAGTCGTGCCGCCGTCGACAGCGGCTACGCCGAGAACTCGCTCCAGGTCGGCCAGACGGGCAAGGTTATCGCGCCGAATCTGTACATCGCCGTCGGCATCTCGGGCGCCATCCAGCACTTGGCCGGCATGAAGGACTCGAAGACGATCGTCGCCATCAACAAGGTGCGTCCCTCTTCCGTCTGTAGCGAGGGCTGTCCAGTCGCTGCTCGGCGAGCTGGGAAAGGAGTTGTTGAGGCTCTCGATGCTGACGCTCTCTCTCTCTCTCTCCCTCCCTGCAGGACGCCGACGCGCCCATCTTCCAGGTCGCAGACGTTGGTCTCGTCGCCGGTACGTCCTCTGCCGCTGCCCTCCCTCTCTGCTTGTCGCGTCGAGCTCGAGCGGGTCAAAGTTGACGGACGGCCAAGGACTGACTCTCCTCCTCTTACAGACCTCTTCGAGGCCGTCCCTGACCTCGTCAAGAAGATTGAGGCGGCCAAGCAGTAGAGCTGCGAGCTAGCTCCTCCCGCGTTCCCGTCCCGAGCAGTTGTATCCCGCCGCACCTCGTCCTCTTCCCCTCGCCGTCCCCCTCCTGTCATGATAATTCCGAATCGCTGTGAACCCTCTTCTACATACTCTTGAGAGCAGACGGCGAGCCTGCCGAGAGCCTCGAGCGAGGGAGAGCGGTGAGCGGGTGCTGCGCTAACGACGAGCCGGGAGAGCGACGAGCGAGAGCTCGAGGAGGGGCTGCTTCCTCTCGTTCGCCTCTCGCGGACGAGCAGACGTGCTGGGTACCAGTCTCGATGTCATCAAAGCCCGCTCGACGGGTGACTACGACCAGCGCAGCTCGCCCTCTCGCTCCCTTCCCCGCTCACCACCACTGCGCCTCGCTCGGACCTCCTCCCTGCGCCGGCCCCGACGCGCCGCCCTCGAGCACGTCCCGCAGGCTCGACCTCCTCCTGCCCTCGGCGCGCACAGCGAGCACGGCCTCGAAGCTCCTGACGACGTTGTGGAGCGCCTCGGCGCGGCGGGCCTGAGCGTGCGCGCTCGGGAGGAGCGACGGCAGCGAGTGCGACGAGGGGAGGACGGCGTCGGCGCACGTGGGCCGGATGCTGTACTGGCGCAGGGGCGGCGAGTCGTGCGTGCGAGGCGTGCTGGTGCCGCTGAGGGAGCGAGGGAGGAGGGGCTCGTGCAGATGGTCGTCGTACCGCGGCGAGGGGTAGGTCGGCCCGGGGTGGCTCGCCGAGCGTCGGCGGCCGCCGTGCATGACGTGATGCGGGAGGAGGCTCGGGCGCGAAGGCGACGCGCCGTGCGCAGGGCGGGGCGACGTCCTGCTGCGCTTCTTGCCCTCGGGCTGGTCCTCCTCGTCGCTCGAAAGGACCGGCGCCGGGTTGTCGTAGAACTCGATGACCGTGCCGCCGCCGCTCCTGCGCCGCTTGGCAGGCTGCTCGTGCTGCCGCGCAGCTGCTGCAGCACCCTGCTCCTCCTCGACGCTGCGCCGGCGCGCCTCGAGCGCGCCTCGCGCGTGCTCGGCCGCATGGCGCACGGCCGTCTGCTCGCACGGGGCGAGACGCTCGCGCAGGGCTGCGTAGACGCGGGCGTAAACGTCGGCCGAGGGAGGTGCGACGGGCGCGGGCGCAGGCGTCGCAGGAGGGGTGGGGGACGGCGCGAGGACCGCGGCGGCGAGGGCGTGCGGGTGGGTCGGGCGAGGGTGGTGCAGTGTCGGCGAGGCGGTGCGAGGCCTCGTCGAGATGGGCGAGGTGCGCAGGGAGGAAGGGCCGACGACGGGCGAGCCGGGGAGGGACAGCGACGAAAGCGTCGGGAGGACCGTGTGCGGGCGGTGCTGGTGCTCCATCGTGTCGTAGGCGGTCTTGTGGGCGTGCGAGGCGTACGAGAGGACGGCAGCCATGGGCGAAGGAGGACGAGCAAGGAAGTGAAAGCGCTCCTCTGGCCTCGCTCGGCAGCGAAGGGCGAGGGGAGCGGTCCACGACGAGGGGCGCGGCGCACCGAGGGGCAAGCCTCGGTCCGGCTACTGATGCGGTCGAGCAGCGCATGCGCAGTGCGAGATTGCCCTCCAGGCCCTCGTGCGCGCACGCGGCGAGAAGGCGCGGGGACCGTCGCGGTCCTCGGGGGCGACAAGGCGCGAGCGGGCGAGCCCCGTGAAGGCACTCAGTCTACCGAGCGAGACCTTGCGCAGATCCCAGGGGCGCACTGAGCGAGAGCCGAGAGCGTGAGCGAGGGGGAGAGGGGAGAGCCGGAGCTGGAGAAGACCGTGTCGCGCTCGGGGCCTCGGCCCTCTCTTTGCTCGTCGTCGTCGTCTCGACTTCCTCCCCCCCTCTCTCTCTCGTGTGGCAACGGACGAGACACGCTTGATAACGAGCTGTGCAGAGTGCGTCTCGAGCCACCCCCCGAGAGTCGACCGGAAACTCGCGCGGCTTGCCCCTCAAACGGCAAAAGCGCTCGAGCCCCTCCCACGACCGAGCCTGTCTCGAGCCGGACGCGCATTGCATTTCCGCGCAGAGTGCGCTCATTCGCGCCGACTCGAAAGTAGTCGTCCCTCATGAGCTCGTGAGCTCATGACGACGAGCCGGCGCAAGCGTCAAACTCTCGAGCTCGCGGTCATTGCGCTGCCCTCTCCTCGCGGCGCTCGCCGCAAACAGCTCGGCGTGCTCCATGCGGACGCAAAGGTGAGCTCCCGAGGAAGCTGAGGATGCCGAGGGAGAAGCGCGAGGACGAGGCGAGCGTGAGGAAGGAGGAACCAAGGAGAGACGTCGAGGGAGAGCGCCTCACACACACGCTCTCGCACGAGCCGCCTCTCGAGTAGACAGGACGACGAACAAGAGCGCGCCAGGAAGAAGACGAGGGCAGAGTCGACCATTTGCAGGAACGGTACGGGCGTCGAGCGAGCGAGGCTCAGCCCTCGACGATGGGCTCGAGCGCGTCGCTCAGTTCTGCGGCCTTGCCCTCCTCCTGCGGCTCGACGCCCTCGGCCGCGTCCGCCATCTCGACGTCGCCGGTGCCGGCGCCCTCGGCCGCCTCGCCCGCCGCCGCCTCGGCCTTCTCCGCCTCGACGCGCTCCTTCTCCTCGGCGCGCTTGCGCTTCTCCTCCTCCCACTTGCGCGCAACGCCGACGACAAGACAGTGCTGGCCGCCCGCCTCGGCCTTGATGGCGCGCATGTTCTTGAGGAGGCCGTTGAGGATGCGGCGCGGCGTCGTGGCGCGCTCAGTGTCCTCGAGGCCGAGCTGGCCCATGATGCCGAGGCCCCACGCGTAGACATAGCCGCGAGCCGAGACGGCGATCGAGTGCTGGCCAGCCGACGCAATGTGGATGATGCGGGTCGGCTCAGTGCACAGGCCGGGCTCGTCGTCGTAGTCGTCCTGCGTCTTGCTGCCGTCCCAGGTGGCCGGCTCGAGCGGGAAGTCGACGCGCTGCGGCGACGCGACGTAGTTGTTCGGCAAGGGCGACTTGGTCGCGGCGTCCTGCTCGACCTCGGCGTCGACCTCGGCGACCGACATGAGCTCGTTCTGCTCGTTGTAGTAGTCGATCGTCGTGCCGTCGTCGGTAAAATACTTGCGGCGCTCGGTCGCCTTCCACTCGGCCTGCTTGACCTGGGCGTCGGCGCGGCGCTGTCGCATGGCGGCCATCTCGGGGTGGTCGTCGGCGAGGCCGCACTCGCCCTCGTCGGCGCGCCCGACGGTCCAGACCTCGCCGTTCGAGAAGAGGAAGACGGCGTGGAACGCGCCGCCGGCGATCTGGACGACGCGAGCGCCGTTGTGGTCGGCGGGCGAGAGGCCCTGGACGATGGTCGGCTTCTCGACCTTCATGTCGCGGCCGCTGTCGACGCCCGTCTGGCGGTAGGTGTTGTTGCCCCACCCGTAGACGTCGCCGTTCTGGTCGACCGCGAACGAGTGGAACGCGCCGGCGCCGACGAGGACGACCTTGTTGAGCGAGAGGCGCTCGGGCGTCAAAGTCGCCTTCGGGTTGCCTGCGGGAAGCTGCCGAGTCAGTACCGCGCTCGTCACCTCGTCACCTCGACACGATGAGGAGAGAGGACGCACGCGAGAAGATCCTCCTGCCGAGCTCCCCCTGCTCGCCGACGCCCGCCGTCAAGACGTGGCCCGTCGTCGTGAGCGCCAAATAGTGGTCGTCGCCGCACGCCACCTGGACGAACGAGTGCTTGGCGAGTGCGCTGAGGGCTGTCGGCTGCCACTGGCGCGAGACGGTCTCGGAGAAGCCGAGGAGGCCTTGAGCGTCCTGCAGGGTCGGGGTCGGCGAGCGACGTCAGCTCGCGAGCGACGACGACGAGCGCGAAAAGGCCGGGAGGGACGCACCCGGAACGCGCCCCACATCTTGATGTCGCCGCGCTCGTCCTGAGCGAGCGAGATGCTGTCGCCGGCGTAGCACCGCACCGCCTTGAACGGGTGGCCCTGCGCGCCCGTCGGCTTCGAGTCGACGATGGCGGCGTGTTGGTCCTGGATCACCGTCGGCTTGCTCTCGAGCTCGTCTGAGTCGGGACCGGCAGTCTGGCGGCCGAGGGTGGCATTGTCGTTAATCCTGCGAGGCGAGAGTGAGCGAGGTCAGCTCGCCGCTCATCGGCGTGAGGAGAGCGAGAGCGAGCGCGACGCACCCCCAGCTCCAGATCTCGCCGTTGCCGTCGACGCAGAGGGAATGCATCCCTGCGGCGGTGACCTCGGCGGGCCCGCGCTCCCAGCCGGGCTCCTGCTCCTTGATCTTCTCCTTGATCGTCGTCATGGGGACGGGCTGGTTGGCCTCGGTGCGACTGTCGCCCATGCCGAGCTGGCCGGACATGTTGCCGTCGCCCCAGATGGCGACGTGGCGGAGCGCGTCGCCGTGCGCCGGGACCGGCTCGAACCCGACGTTGCTCGAGAAGCTCGACGGGGCCGGGAACAAGGCCCAGCGCTCGGGGATCGGGTTGATGCCCTGGATGGGCGCTCGGAGCGGCTTGGGCGGGGCCGGCGTCTTGGGCTGGACGACCTTTTTGACGCGAGGAGCCGAGGCGGCGCTCGACGCGCGCCGCTTCTTCTTGGCGGGCCCGGCGTCGGCGCCATCGTCCGAGCCGTTGGCCGACGAGAGGACGCTCGCGGCGCGGCTGGTGCGGCCCGAGGGCTTGGGCGGGTTCTGCGGCGCCTTGGCGGGCGCGGGAGCGACCGAGGGGCGAGAGGAGCGGCGCAGGGCCGGCTTGGCGGCGCCGTCGGCCGTGCTGATAGACGAGGAGCGTGCGCCTGTGTGAGCAAGAGAGTCAGCGAGACTGGACCAGGCTGTGGGCGAGACGCGCGCATTGTTGTTGACGACGAGGACGGCGGGGAGGGTCCGAAACGAGCTCGCACACGCCCGTAGCACGGCGCGCTCGCCTGCCGGACCTCCCAGAGATATCTGCACCGTCTTGGGCCGCACGCGCACGCCCCTAAGATGGCAGACGAATCGAGGACGAGGGTTGTTGGACGGGGTCCACCCTGGCCTTTGCGAGGCGAGCGAGGACCGCGGGGGTCGCGGGAACGACGGCGAGAGACAGTGGACAGGGCTGCTGGACTCACGCTTGGGCGGCATGTCGGTTCGAGCTGTGGTGAGTCGGTGGACGAAGAGCAAACGACGACGACCACCACCGAGGTGGACGACGACGACCGCACCGCCGACAACGCTCTTTCCAGACTTGCTTGTTGCTTGAACGTGTGTTGTACTACTTCATGACAGCTCTCAGCCGCACTCGCACTGCAGGAGTGAGGTGCACGAGGCCAGCTCGCCGTCTCAGCCTCGTCGCCGGCTCCCCTCGTCGCGCTGCGCGGTGGAAAGGGGCAGAGTCGCTGCTGCAGTACCTCTTAGGACAGTCCAAGCTACCTTCGAGCCCGAACGAGGGAGGTCGACACGCTCTCGACGCGTCGACGTCGCCTCGTCCAGCTTTCGCTCCCTCAACCACCTCCTTGTGCTCTGACAGCTCGCAGAGTCACGGAGCACCGAGCACGATGAAGTGCAAGGCCCTCGAGATCCGCTGGCACGAGACCAAGTGCGTCCTCGCCCTCTCCTCCTCCTTCCCCTCCTCCTCCGCTCCCCCCTCATCTCCCAGCCCCGCTCACCCTCGCCTCCCTCGCTGCGTACAGGCCCATCTTCAGCGCAGACCTGCACAGCATCCCGCCGACCCAGCACATCAAGCCCGCACACCCGTACGCCAAGCTCGGCGCGACCGGCGTCGAGCCCCTCGCCGGCGAGGACGACCACGCGCGCAACGAGCGCCTCAAGCGCGAGGACGACTCGAAAGACCGCGACAAGTCGTGGAGGCTCGCCACCTGCGGCGGTGACAACAACGTTCGCGTGCGTCCCCTCTCTCCCCTTCGAGGACGAACCCCGGGCGGCCGCGAGCGAGGTGGGGCAGCTCGAGCGAGCGAGGCCGGACGACCTCTGCGTCGTCCTGCACGGTCCTGAGTGCTCGTGCTCACGACCTATGTCACTGACGCGCCATCTGCATCCGCACGCAGCTCTGGCTCGTCACGCCTCGTCCGCACCCCGACGCGCCCGCCCTCTCGCTCCCCGCCAAGAAGCCCACCACGGCCGCACCTGCGCCCTCGGCCTCGTCGTCCTCCGCACCCCACGCCAACAAGCCTGCGCCCGAGCCCAAGGTCGAGTACCTCGCCACCCTGAGCCAGCACACGGGCGTCGTCAACTGCGTCCGCTTTGCGCCTTTCGGTGAGTCGGCTCGCCATGACCAGCTCGCGCCGGTCCTCCCTCTTCGTCGAGAGCAACGAACGTAGACCCAGAAGACTGACCTGCCGTCTGCTCCCCCTCGCAGGCGAGATGCTCGCGTCGGCCGGCGACGGTGCGTCCCCCTCGTCCTCTCGTCACCCTCGCCGCACTCGCCGGACTGACCCTCACCCCGCACGACACGCAGACGGCAACATCCTCATCTGGGTCCCGGGCGAGAGCAGCAAGAAGATGGGCGAGACAGACGAGGACCGCGCGTACGAGAAGGAGAGCTGGAGGGTCAGGAGCATGATCAGGTGCGTCGCGCTCCGCTCTCACCTCGGCATGCGCTCGACGTCACCGCAAGGTGCTTCCGGCGCTAGTCCGGCAGAGCAACGACCTGACGCTCGGTCACACCCGCAGGAGCATGTCGGGCAAGGAGATCTACGACCTGGCGTGGTCGCCCGACGGCGACCGCCTCCTCGCCGGCTCGGTCGACCACACGGCGACCATCTACGACGTCCTGTCGGGCGCGCCGCTGTACAAGATCGCCGAGCACACCAACTACGTCCAGGGCGTGTGCTGGGACCCGCGCGGCGAGCTCATCGCGACCCAGAGCTCGGACCGGAGCATGCACGTCTACGAGGTGCGCGACGCCAAGAAGGGCGGCGCAGGCGGCGTCGAGGTGCACGCCGTCGGCAAGAACTCGCGCCTCGAGGTGCAGCGCCGCCCGCTCTCGGCGTCGTCGAGCTCGGCGGGCCCGAGCGCCTCGTCGTCGTCTGGCTCGCTCAAGCGCGCGCGCAAGCCGAGCGAGGCCGCCGCCGACCTCCTCACGCCGAGCTCGAGCGCCGGCGCGACGGCGAGCCGCCCGGGCATGCCTGCGCGCGCGTCGTCGACCCGCAGCGACGTGTCGGACCGCTCGACGGCGACGACGGTCGCGACGACGGCCGGCGCGACCGAGGTCACCAAGCCGATGGACCCGCCGACGGGCATCCCGCACCACCCGCCGCCGCCGCCGCCGAGGGCGCACTCGCACTCGCGGCGCAGCTCGACGAGCGGCAGCCAGCCGAGCCAGAGCCCGAGGCTGACGCCCGTCGCGGTCCCTCCCGGCGGCGGCGGCGGCGGCAGCGGCAGCCTCTCGATGAGGAGCCCGAGCCCGGCGCCGCCTCTTCCCGCCGTCATGCTCCCCCTGTCGCCCAAGATCTCGCCCGCTCCTCCCCCCGCCGGCGAGGACGAGCCGTCCTCGGGCAGCGCCGGCTCGCACTCCCGGCAGCAGCAGCAGCAGCCGGTGCAGACGCAGACGATCAAGCTGTACGGCGACGCCAACTCGACGCCCTTCTTCCGCCGCCTGTCCTGGAGCACCGACGGCTCGCTCCTCCTCACGCCCGCCGGCCTGTGGGAGGACCCCTACGCGGCGCCGGCGTCGCTCTCGTCGGCCTCGGGCTCGGGCGTGTCGTCGTCGAAGCTGGGCAAGAAGGACAAGAAGGAGGACCGTGCGGCGCCGGGCGCAGGCGCCGGAGCCGGAGCGGGCTCGACCGAGCCACGCCCGACCGTCTACATCTACTCGCGGGCCAACGTCGCTCGGCCACCCGTCGCGCACCTGCCCGGGCACCGCACAACGAGCATCGCGATCCGGTTCTGCCCCGTCCTGTTCGACCTGCGCTCGTCGTCGGCGTCGTCGGGTCCGGGCTCGGCGAGTGTCGGCGCCGGCGCCGGTGCGGGCAAGGGTAAGGGCGAGGGAGAGGGCGCCGAGGTCGACGGCGAGGACGAGGGCGTCGACCGCGTCGAGCTCGGGAGCGAGACCAAGGATGTCAGCCTCGCCGGCTCGTCCTCTTCGGCGACGGCGGCCGACAAGGGCAAGGCGCGCGCGCTCGACGGCAACGACAAGGACAAGGACAAGGACAAGCCGCAGAGCATGTTCGACCTGCCGTACCGCATGGTGTACGCCGTCGCGACGCTCGACTCGGTCTACCTCTACGACACGCAGCAGGCGGGCCCGATCGCCATGTTCGGCAACCTGCACTATGCGCCCTTCACCGACCTCACCTGGTGCGTCTCCTCCTCTCTCGCTGCTGCTCGACGCCGAGCTCGAGCGAGGAACGGCGACTGACGAGCTCTCTTCTCGCGCGCAGGTCGACCGACGGCCAGACGCTCGTCATCTCGAGCCAGGACGGCTACTGCAGCGTCGTCGCGTTCGAGCCGGGCGAGCTCGGCACGCCGTACGCCGACCAACGTCCGTGGACCTCGCTCGCCGCCGCTCCCGCCGCTATGACCGCCGCTCCTCCCGCCGCGATGACCACGCCTGCCGCGCCGGCCAAGGTCGAGCACAAGCCCGACGCTGCGGGCGCGCTGCCGTCCCTCTTCGCCAAGGTCGCCTCGTCGTCGTCGTCGACGGCCGCCGCGACGAGCACGAGCACGACGAGTGCGCCCGCCGTCGTCGTCGACCTGACGCAGTCCGACTCGGCGTCGTCGTCGCCGGTCAAGCGGCCCTCGTCGGCAGCGGGTGCGAGCTCGAGTGCAGATGGGAAGTACGGAGCGCAGGACGAGGACGGGCCGCCGCCGGAGAAGAAGCAGAAGAAGCGGGTGGCGCCGACGCTGGTGCGGCCGCTTGGGTCGTGACGAGGTCTCGCAGGCGAGGATGGCTTGGTCGTAGACGACGAGCAAGAGCATGAGCTCGGTCTGCTTGACTCTGTGCAGCGTATGGTGCCGTGCGAGAGCTGTGAGAGCTGGATCGACACGGTGGTGGTGGCGCGGGGCGGAGACGCTCTCGCTCCCCCTCTCTCCTCGCCCTCCTCACCTCACACCGCCAGGATGAAGGGCTTGCTCGTGCTGTACCTCGTCGCACTCGCCATCTCGTGGACGACCTTGTCGCTCGACCTGGCGTCGATGATCACGGGCCCGAGATGGTGCGTCCGCCTCTCTCGCATCCTCGGCCTGCGGGCCCTGCTGCAGCCTCGCAGGGTGCAGCAGGGGCTGCTAGGGCCCAGTCAAGGTGGAGGGCGGACCCTTGCTGACCTGCGCTCCCTGCGTCTCCTCCCTCGTCCTCATCCTCGCTCCTCCCCCACCTTCGTCATCTCTCGCCGGCTCTCCCTCCCTCGCCCTCGCCTATACGGACGCGCAGGATCACGACTCGCACCAACTCGACCGTCCCCGTCCAGCTCACCACCTCGTACGGCCTGTTCCAGCAGTGCACCTCGTCGTCGTACGAGCCGGGCGTCGTCCACTGCCGCGCCTTCCCTCAGCGCGGCGTCGACTGCGGCGGCCTGCCCGCGCACAGCGACGACGGCAAGGACGACGGTGTGTGGGCAGGCGTCCTGTGGCTCACCGGCCAGGCGAGCGAGGTGCAGGGCGCGACGGCCGGTGCGGCGAGCGGTGGAGGGAAGGACGACGACGACGAGGAGCTGTTCGGGTTCTGCGACGCGTGGAGGATGGCAGGGTACGTCGCAGTGATCGATGCGCTACTCGTTGTGACGGCAGCGCGAGCGTGCTGTCGACGAGCGAGTCCAAGCGGCGCTCCTGCTGACGGACCTCTCGTGCGTCTGCAGCTACGCCCAGCAGCTCTCGCTCGTCTTCGCCTTCGCCAACCTCATCGCCCTCACCTTGACGCTCCTCGGCACAGCCAACGCCGGGCGCGGCTTCCGCACCGAGAAGCTCCGCAGCGGCTGGAAGGTCGTCGCCGGCCTCATGGTCCTCCAGGCGTTCTTCATGTGCGTCAGCAGCAGCCTCGTCGCGTACGAGTTCCACCACGACTCGAGGTTCGCCTACGGCTCCAAGCTCGGTCCGTCGCTCCTTCCCTCGCGGCGTCTCTGTCGACCGGCGTCGAGCGCGAGCTGACCCCGAGCCCGCACAGACCGCGCCTGGGTCGAGACGGTCGTCGCGTACGCTCTCAACCTCTTCATCGTCATCGTGCTCCTCCTCGCGCGCGTCACCAAGGCGTTCCGCATCGTGCCCGGTGTCGAGGACGGCTACGAGCCGATCGAGGACCGCCGCGACGTCGCCGCCTGAGCCGCCTCGTCTCGCCCCAGCGCTCTCGTCCACCTTCCTCCTCCACCTCCTCCGCACATAGTCGCCGTTCCGTCCCTCCTATGCCCTGTACCTCCTCAGCCTCGTGCCCCTCGCCTTCCGCGCCGTACCCAGTCCTAGTCACCTCGCCCTCTTCTTTCCGCCCTTGTCGTCCTCTTCCTCCCCCTGTTGTCAAGCTCTGCACCGAGTTGTTGGTGATCCTCGTCGGATCTGGTGCGTCGGGGAGGGAGGGTGGGTGTGGAAAAGGTGCGTCACTGATGAGGTTCCTCTCCCCCTCCTCGGCTCTCTCGGCCGCATCATGGCCACGCTCTGACGCCCGCTCCCTCCTCCTGCAGCTCGTCCAGCTTTCTTGCGCTTCTCGCTCGTCCGCTCTCGCCGCCGGCGACTGTCGCCCGCCCCGCTCCGTCCTCGCCGCCGACTCCGCCTCCGCAAACGCAGCTCGACGCGCCAAAAAAGGGTCGAGCGCGTGCCGAAACCGTCGAGAGCTGCGAGGCTTCACGAGCCTCGGGCGTCGCGCCCACAGCGGCCCCAAGGCCTGCGGACGGAGCGGCGGAGCTCCCCACGCCGTGCTCTCGTTCGCGACGAGGCGGGCTCAGCTCTCCCTCCCTCTCGCCCGTCCAGCCGCCGCCTCACCTCGCCCCGTCCCCTCTCTCGGTCCTCTCTCCCTGCAGGACGCCTCTCGACGTTCGCCGACGATCCGCGCTCGCCCAGCACCCTCGCCCGTCGACCCTCGGCAACGCCTATCAACCCCACGCTCGCTTCGCCTCGCACTGCGCCTCGCCCACCATGTCCGCCGCCGATGTCAAGTACGAGGGCACGCACGCCGTGACCGAGAAGGAGCACGCCGGCGTCGGCGCAGGCGCGGTCGAGATCGGCGCGTTCGCGGCGCGCGACCCGCTCAACCCGCAGGAGGGCTGGTCGACGACCAAGCGGTGGAGGGTCCTCTTCGTCGCCCTCTTCATCACGTTCACGTCGACGTACAACAGCACGGCCAACGGCTCGGTCGGCGCAGGCGTCGACAAGGAGTTTGGGGTCAGCAAGGACGTGTTCCAAGTCAGCAGCTTTGCCGTGCGTCGACGTCCTCCTCCTCCTCCTCCCTCCGCCCCATCTCGCTCGCGCACGTAGCTGACGCCCTCCGCGACAGTACCAGCTCATGCTCGGCGTCGGGCCTCTCGTCCTCGCGCCCCTCACCGAGACGTTCGGCCGCCGCGGGCCGCTCGTCATCCTCACGGCCCTCATCACGATCCTCTTCCTCCCTCAAGCCCTCGCGCCCAACTTTGCCTCGATCTGCGCCACTCGGTTCTTCCAGGGCGCGCTCGGCTCGTGCGAGGGCCCCGTCATTGCCGGCGTCGTCGCCGACTTGTTCCCGAAGCGCACGAGGGGCATGCCGATGGCCGTCTTTGTCGCCGCCGTCTTCTGGGGCAACGCGACGGGACCGTCCGTCTCGGCTTGGGTTGTACGTCGCTCGCCCTCTTTCTCATGACGACTTGGGCCGGCGAGGCCTGAGCGTCGCCTTCCTTCCTCGTCGAGCATCCTCCTGACGCCGCTTTCCCCCATCTGCAGGCCTACAAGCTCACTTGGCGCTGGGTGTACTGGCTCCAGATGATCACGTCGGGCGTCAGCTGCCTGCTCGTTGTCGCCTTCTTGCCCGAGACGTGCGTCCCTCCTCCTCTTTGCCACCTTCTTCCCCTTGCCGAACCCGCCTGACCCTCTCCGTCTCCTCTTGTGCCACAGCCGAGGCGAGGTCCTCCTCGCTCGTCGCGCCGCCGCGACTTCGCAGCACTCGTCGAGCGCGCCCCACCGCTACACCGTCTCGGAGCGCGTGGCGAGGTTCGGCCAGGGCGTGCGGGTATCGAGCTCGAGGCCGCTCGTCTACCTCTTGACCGAGCCGGTCGTCTTTGCGTGCGCGATGTGGGTGGGCAGTGCGTGGGGCATCGTGTTCCGTGCGTCGACCTCTTTCCCTCGCCTCCCTCGTCGAGCTGCGCTGACTCGGCCTCTCCCTCCCCTCCTCCTCGGCACCTACCCTCTCGTCCGCGTTCTTCACACCGCCTCGCTCTACACGCTCGGCACCCCGACTCAGTCTGGAACGGCGCCATCTCGCTCGTGTTCAAGGAGACGTACGGCTGGAACTCGGGCCAGGGCGCGACCCCCCTCCTCGGCGGCGCCGTCGCGTCCCTCATCGGCCTCGTCGAGCACAAGTTCCTCCAGGAGCGCCTGTACCGCCGCTCGATGCGCGAGGGCGGCGGCCGCGCCCAGCCCGAGGCGAGGCTGTACTCGAGCGTGGGCGGCGCGCTCTTGTTCGCGGCCGGCTCGTTTGGGTTCGCCTGGACGTGAGCCTCTCTTCCACTTCTCCCGTGTGCGCTGCACCTTGTCGAGCTGTCGAGGTCGAGCAGCAGGTTGCTCGGACGGCAAGCTGACGACTGTCGCTCCTGCAGCGCTCGCTCGTGGATCCACCCTGCGGCTCCCATCGTCATGCTCGTCGTCGCCCAGACCGGGCTGTGGATCATCTACCTCGCGACCTACAACTACGTGCGCCCTCCTCCTCGTCTCGCTGCCGCGCGGCCGAGCTGACTTCTCCCTCCTCGACCTGCAGCTCGCCGACGTCTACGAGCGGTACGGCTCGTCGGCTCAGGCTGCGCAGTCGCTCATGCGCGGCATTCTCGGCTCGGTCTTCCCCTTCTTCGGCAACACGTGCGCCCCTCTCTCCCTGTGCGCGAGGACTCTCCTCGCGAGCTCGAGCTGACGACGGCTCTGCTCTCTCGACCATAGCATGTACGAGCGCCTCGGCTTTCCCTGGGCGAGCACGCTCGTTGGCTTCATCGCGCTCGCCTTCACGGCCGTCCCGATCCTCTTCATCCGCTGTGCGTCTCCTCCCGCGCTCTCTCTTGCCGCGCTCGACGGCTCGACCGGGCCCGGCTGACGCTACTCTCCTCGCGCTCGCAGATGGCGCCATATTCCGCGCACGCTCGAGGGTCGCACAGCAGCTCGAGCAGGAGGAGGGCGAGGTGCTGCGCGACGAGCCGGCCGTCGTCTCGGCATGAGCAGGAGGATGGGTCCGTGCGAGGGTTCGAGCGCACTCGGTCTACCATCCTCATGGGTGACGGGCTTGTACAGCGACTCGGTCCATCGGTAAGACTGCGCCTCAGGTCTGTATCCATGGCAGTGGCGGCCGAGCGTGAGCTTTTTGAGCGAGATGCGCTCAGGGCCTTCCCAAACCTAGCTCGCGTCGAGACCGAGCAAGCGTGACAGCGCCAGGACGTGCCGGCGGCGCCTCGGCGTGCCTACATCGCACAGAGAGCTCGCACCTCGGCTGTGAAGCACGCTGCAGCCGAGAAGAGCGAGCGAGAGAGCTGCGAAGGAAAAGCCGCTCAGGCCCGGTCAGCGACTTCCCCTCGTCGCGGAGGCCGCATGCGCACCGATCGAGCGGTTCGACGAGCCGCGTGCGCACGCCGTTGCTGTGCTCGTCGCTTCCGCCGTTCCGAGGAGCCTCGTATCGCGATTGCGAACGTGTCTCGGCGGCGGAGCGTGGTCGGCGGACTTGAGCGCGCACAGATCCGCGAGGCGGAGGTGACGTAGAAGCGGGTAGATCGAGCGAGGAGGCGGAGGAGCATGTCCAGAAAGGACGAAGGCGAGCAGATCCATGCGAAGCGCGAGGAGCGAGAGTCGAGGAGGAGGAGGTCCGAGCGGGGAGGGGTTGGCTACGGCGACGAGTGCATGCGTCTACGTAGGGACGAGACGCAGAGGCATGAGAGGGTAATGAAGCCGGGTTTCAGTTTGCGCGGCCCCTTGAGAAGGCGCAGACGAGAGCGGGCAACGCGGCCGGCGCAGGTCCGGCGGAGGAGGGGGAGCAGGGCGCGCTCCTCCCCTACTCACCCACCAGCTGTGCACTGCCAGCTTGGCGTCCTCGACTCGCCAGCTACCAGCTCGCACGCGCGCAAGCACCTCGCCTGCGCCCCACCGCCTCCTCCTCGACCGCCTCCAGCCTCGTCCTCACCGCCCGAGGTTCCGGCCGGCACCCGCAACTCGCTCCACGCGACACACGGCACGCGCACAAGGCCTCTAGCAGCTCTCGAGCAGCAGGTGCGCGCGCTCTCTGACCCGGGCGAGCTCTGCCGGAGGAGGACGAGGCGCGGTGGAGGAGGACCGCGAGCGACGCACCCCCCCCCTGACCCTGGCCCCACATCGCTCGAGGAGGGCTGTGCGGTCGCACAGTGCTCCCAAGGAGGACTGGCGAGCTATCGCACGCGCGCACGACGCGCCCGAGCTGGCGGATCGCGCTGGACGGTGTTCCGCTTCCCGTCCCCCTCCTCCCCCTCCCCTTTCACCTCGGACGATCTTATCCACGGCCACTGCGCCCCGCCCGCCCTCTCCTTCTCTGGCCAGGTCCCAGGTCCTGTCATCGCCAACTCTGCGCGCAAGCGCACACGAGCTGACCTTGTTCTCCCCTCTCTCCCTCGCTCCTCCTCAGCCTCGTCGACGTCTCCTTACTCGGGCGCGGCGTTTCCGCACGCAACTTTGTCCTCCAGCCGGTGCGTTCATCTCTCTTTCGCGCCTGCCACGGCTCGGTGGAGCCACCGTTGGGAGCCCTGCCAAGCTGGGTAAATGCAGCCACCGATGACGGAACCGCGGCCTCGGACTTGGTGGCCGTCGATCCCCTCCTCCCAATCGCATCCACGCTTCGCTCGAGGGCAGGCACAAGCGAGAAGCTCGCCAACGCGAAGCTGCTCCGCCACTGCTCCCCCCTCCCTCCCCTCCATCGCGCGCACGAGCGCAGCCACACGACCCAGCCCCCCGCTCGCACAGGGCCGAAGCGCTGACGAGCTCCCTCGCTCTTCCCCATCCTCCGCGCCCTGCCGACCCTCGAACCTCGACCTCGCCCCTCAGCAGCACCAACTCGCCCGAGAAGAGCGCCCCTTTCCTTCTTCCCGGCCCTCGCCCTCCGCCTCGCCGCCGTTCATGGCACCCCTCCCATCCCCGCCAGCGCAGCGAGCGCCCATACCAGACGCCCCCTTCCACGACCACCCTGTCCGCCCCTCGCTCGAGGGCGAGCGCCACAACTCGTCCGACGACAGCGTCGCGACCCTCGCGTCGACCGCATCCAGCGCCTCGTACACGAGCATCTCGACCCTCCAGAGCGACTTTGGCGCCGCCGAGCTCCTCAACGAGCCGCCAAGGCGAGGCAGCTGCGAGGCCTCACTCGCCTTGGCGACGCCGCTCGAGCAGCGCATGGAGGGCCTCGGGCTGCGCGAGCGCGGGTTGGACCAGCCTCACGCCGTTCCGCCGTTCCTGCGGCCGTCGGCGTCGCCGCCATCGAGCGCTCGCCCGCTCCTCCCGAGCATCGTCACGTCGAGCTCCGCCTACGCCGGCATGCACGCCTCGTCGCCGATCGCGCAGTCGTCGTCCCTCTCATCGTCGCCCGGCGTCTCGCCCTCGGTCGCCGTCTTCCCGCCCTCGTCCAGCACCTCGATCGGCGCCGCCGCCGCTCGCCCGCACCGCACGTCGAGCCCGTTCGCCTCGCCGTTCAGCTCGCCGCGCACGTCGACCCTCTCGTCGTCGACGCCGTCGCTGCGCCCCAATTTTGGCGGCGGCGCGTCCGTCATGGGCGGCTCGGCGTCGTCGTCTCGCGCCGGCTCGATGCCGCCGTCAGGAGCTGGCGCCGCCGCTGCGGCCTCGGCGACGCGCCCGTCGTCGGCCGACACGACGTCGACGACCTCGTCGGGCCGGCCCTGGGTGTTCGACAGCGACGCGTCGAGCATCTGCAGCGCGTCGAGCGGCTCGTGCGGGACGAGTGCGCCGACGAGCGGCGACGCCGCGAGCGCGAGGGTCTTCCTTAATGATGACGGCCAGGAGCAGCTCGTCGACGAGGGCGGCGAGGTGTACAAGCCCCAGGGCGACTACTGTGCGTCTACCTCTCCTCTCGTTCGCGCATCTTAGTCGTGCAGGACTGACGCTCCCACTCATGCACGTCCGCAGTCCTCGAGGACCGTCCCGAGCCGCCCAACACGTCGCTCGACATCGACCGCTCGGACCCTGCCCAAGTCGTCGTCCGCGTGCACCTGCCTGGCTTCTCGCTCGACAACATCACGGTCGCCATGCGCCGAGGGCACAAGGTGCACGTCGTCGCCGACTCGTACGGCGAGGGCGGCGGGCACTACGAGAAGCTCGTCACGCTCGGCAGCGACGTGTCGTCGTCGGCGCCGCGCGCCGAGTTTGACGGCACCCTCCTCCGCGTCTTCATCCAGCGCCGCCCGTCGCGCCCGAGCAGCGCCGTGAGCGTCCCCGGCCACGTGGCGTCGTCGCCGTTCGGGTACGTTTTCGGCTCGACCCCGTCGAGCTCGCCGTTCGCCGCCTCGCTCTCGTCGTCGCCCGACCCGAGCGGCTCGCGCGACCACTCGCGCCGTCCGTCGATCGCGTCGTCGTTCGCGAGCGCGCGCAGCAGCATCGACTCGTACGGGTCCCTCCCCGGGTCCCTCTCGCTGTCGCCGTCGCTCGAGACGTACGCGTTCGGCCCGCCCCTCATCCCGCTGCCGCTGCCCGGCGGCGGCGCAGGAGGCGCCGACGGCGCCGCGCTCGACGACGAGGCGCTCCCGCCGCCGTGCACGGCCCGCGCGGGCCCGCCGCCCGACTACCACAAGCGCGCGAGGTGCCTCACTGGCCCCGAGGGCGCTCGCGCGGCGGCCAAGGCGGCGAGGGAGGAGGCGGCGCGCAGGGCGCGCGAGGAGGTCAAGAACCTGCCCAAGGAGGCGCGCGGCGGCAGGAGGTTGCCGTTCCGCCGCCAGAAGGAGGAGATGGCAGGTGCGGCGCCGCTCGCGACGGGCAGCAGCGCGAGCAGCGGCGGCGAGGGCGCGAGCAGCTCGTCGAGCAGCGGCTGGGGCACGAGCGGGTCGAGCAGCCCGAACACGAGCGACGCGGCGTCGCTCGGCGCGAGCTTCGCCTCGGTCGAGCGCAACGGCACGATCAAGGCCTCGTCGCGCACGGCGTCGCCGCTCCCGCTCCCGTCGCACGACGCCCTCACGCGCCCGCCGCTGTCGCACCAGTCGTCCGGCTCGTCGACGATCAAGGGCATCGACGCCGTCACGTCGCACGCGCTCGAGTCGGCTGCCTCGCAGCTCACCGAGCACCTCGAGCGCAACCCGGCGGCGCACAACAACTCGCCGTCGTCGTCGTCAGCTACGTCGGCATCGTCGCGCCCCAAGCTGCGCGGCCACAATTTGACGCTCAGGCCCTTCGACCGCGCCCAGTCGTTCGTCGACGCGGCGGCGGCGGCGGCGGTCGCTGCCGGCGAGGCTGGCGGTGCGAGCAGCCCGAGCGCGTCGAGCGACGGCGGCGGCGCTACGCCTCGCAGGGAGGAGCGCGGGATGCGCTTCTTCACGCCGTTCTCAAGCTAGACGTCGACCCTCCTCCTTCCCCCTCCCTTCTCTTTTCCTCTCCTCGTCGCTTCGGCTCGCCTCTCCGCACTCGCACACCATCGCAGCCACCGTCGCGCATCGCAACCTCGCACCCGCAACCCGTCCTTCGCTCGCCGCACCTGTTCATGTCCCACCTCGTCGTCCCCGGTCTTATCCCGCCACCCGCGCTTCTGTCGTCGTCCTCGTCCTTCCTTGCCCCTCTCTGCAGTCCCTCCTTGTTGCCTGTGCACTCCCCCTCGTTGCTCGTACTCTCTTCTCGTCTTCCTCCCCCTGCACATAGATCCCGCTTCCCCTCTCGCGTGTTTAGCTCTCGCACTGCGTCCCCTTGCTCTGCGTAGCAGGCCTTCTCCCTTGCGCTGCATTCGCAACTGTCCATAGCGCTCACAACCGCTCGCGAGAGAGAGTTCGCGCCCTTCCCCGCCGCGTCGTCGTCCTCGCTCGTCCCTCCCCCCTGACAACCCAGATCACGATGCGCCGCGTCTCTAACCGTGTTTGGGGTGCCATGCTCAGCGTCGGTGTGCTTCTGCTCGGCACCACGTCGTACCTGGGTGCGACTGGGGTCGCCGGGTCGTCGGCCGCCTCGCCTGCCGACCTCGCAGACCTCAAGATCGGTGCGTTGGTCCTGTCCTGCATACTCTGTGTGCACTGTGGCTGACTCTGCTACCCCCTACGACCCGCCCACACGCTCCCCGCCCGTTGCCGCCGTCGCCGTCGTCCCCCCCTTTCCCCTCCTCTCCTCCTCTCCTCCCCACCTCGACGAGCAAAGATGTCACGCACAAGCCCACTCCCTGCATCTTCAAGTCGCGCAAGGGCGACAAGCTCTCCATGCACTACGGTGCGCGCTTTCCCGGGCTCGTCTGGGTTCTCCCCGCTGACCTCGTCGGACCTCGTCCTCGCAGACGGCCGCCTCGCCGCCGACGGCAAGGAGTTCGACTCGTCCCGCAAGCGTGGCCAGCCTTTCGTCTTCACCAGTGCGTCGTCGCTCAGCTCTGTGCTCGCTTTCAAGTCGAGGGAGCCACCGCTGATCCTCCCTCTTCGCCGACTCGTCGTTCTTCCCTCGCTTCGCCTCCTCTCGCCGCCATCCTTTCTCCTTCTTCTTCCTTGCACGCAGTTGGACGTGGACAAGTCATCAAAGGCTGGGATGCGTCGCTTTTGGACATGGTACGACGCTCCTCGTCTTCTCCGCGAGTTGCGGCACGCCCTGACCCCTTGATTCGCGCGCAGTGCCCGGGCGAGAAGCGCAGTGCGTCTCTCTTCGCCCTCTCCTTCTACAACATACCACTATGTACCTACTGCACGCGAAAGCGGCGAGCTGACGATCCTGCGGCGCAGCGCTCACGATCCCGCCCGCCCTCGGATACGGCTCGCGCGGTGCTGGCGGCGTCATTCCCGGTGGTGCGTCTCCCAGTCTCCTTTTCTCCTCCCGTGCATGACTAGATGCTCACGTGGCCCCTCTCACGTATCGCAGACGCTACCCTCATTTTCGACGTGCGCTGCCTTCCTCTCCTCCTCACCGGACCCGGCGCACGGACCGCTCAGCTGACCCTCTCTCGCCCGCACGCAGGTCGAGCTCCTCGACATCAAGAACCGCAAGCCGACCAAGGATGAGCTTTGAGCGTCTGTCGTCGCGTGCCCAAATCTGCAAAGAGCGATCTCGTCCCGGTCGAGACTTGTCCGAGCGGGCGCCTCTCTCAGCGGGCTTCTCGGCTCGAGGCTCGCTCTTCTCGGCCTCTCTTCTCGGTCTCTCGAGAGTTGTCAGAAAGTGGCTTCCATCATGCTACAAGCGCTGCTTCCTCATTGTCGACGCCCCGCTCAGGCCCCCTCGCCCTCGAACCCGCCGCCGTCGCGCTCGACCACCCACCTGAGCCTTTCCTTCAGCTCCTCGACGCCGTCCTGCTCTCCACCCTCTCCCTCAGCACCAAGCTCGAGCCCGATGAACCTCCTCGCGCACGCCTCGGCCTCGCGCAGCTCGTCGCGCTCGGCCATGCTCATCTGCGCCTCGTCGCTGAGCGCGAGCGCGTCGAGCGAGAAGGTCGACACGGCGTGAGAGACGTCCTCGGCGCGCCTGAGGACCTCGGGAGAGAGGCCGAAGAGCGACGCGAGCGAGGTGGCGTGCGACGAGAGGGCGAGGCCGGGTGCGAGACTGCGGGCGGGCGACATGGGCGAGAAGGCGATCTTCGTCAGTTCTGCTCGTGAACGTGACGAACTCGAGTCGCTGATCGAGCTCGGTTCGTTGAAGCACGAGGGAGAAAGAAAGAGAGAGAGAGCACCGGTAGAGGTAGGCGACGCTCTCGACGCTCTTGCTCTCGTCGCTGCTGCCGGCCGACGACTCGTCGACGAGGATCTCCATGTGCGCGAGCGTCGCAGGCAGCTTGCGCGACAGGAGGCCGTTCATGAAGACGTCTGCATGTCGTGGAGAGCTGCATCAGCGACGCGCTCGCACAGAAGGAGAAGAGGCTGAAGAGAAAGGCGGCGAAGAGCGGAAAGTCGCCGACGCACGCTGGAAGTGCGTCGCGACGACGACACGAGGAGCGTCCCGCCCGAGGCCGAGGAGGTGCTCGATGACGCCGCAGAAGAGTCCTGCGCCGTCGTCGGCCTCGGTGCCCTTGCCGAACTCGTCGAGGACGAGGAGCGAGCGCGGCGTCAGGTTGCGCAGGGCGAAGCTGCGACAGGATCAGGAGGCCACAGTCAGGAGCTGTCGATGATACTGATGAGGCGCGCGAGCCGAGGAGAGAGGAGAACGCACGCGATCTGCTGCAGGTCGATCATGAACGCCGACGAGCCCTGGTCGTCGAGTTGGGTCAGTTTCGCCGAGTCACGACGCTCGAGCAGACGTAGGGAGCGAGGCGCACCCTCGTGATCGACTCCCTCGTCGAGACCCTCGTCATGATCCTGTCCGTCAAGCCGACGAGCGCGTCCTCGGCGGGGACGAAGCAGCCTGCGCGCTCGCGGCCGAGAAGATCAGCTCGGGGTCGCTCGTTAGCGCGGACGACGTCGAGCAGACGTATGTACGACGCTGACGAGTGCGCGAGCAGAGGAGGGTCCGAGCGCACCGATGTGGGCCATGAACGTGATGAGCGCGACCTGCTTGAGGTAGACGCTCTTGCCGCTAAAGTTGGCGCCCTGCTCGTGCCGATGCGTCAGCTTCTCGAGAGCATAGACGAAGAAGGGGAGCGTGAGATTGACGCACCGTGAGGATGATCATGCTCTTGTCGTCCCGGTTGCGCAGCTCGACATCTCGCTCCGGGTCCTCCTTGACCGCTGCTTGGCCACCGACCTGTCACCGTCGAGGGGTCGTCAAGCTCTGCGAAAGACGAGACTGTGCGCGAGGCAGGAGGGACGGGAGGGAAGACAGCTCACGAGCGACGTGTGGTTGGGGACGAACGTGTCGACGCACAGCTCGGCGAGTGGGTGACGACCCCTGCGGCGACGGCAAGGTATCAGCGAGAGCACGCTCAGTTGAGTAGCTGCGTCGCGAGCGCACTTGATGATCTTGCAGACGGCGTCCTCCGTCATGACCGGGCGCGCCCAATCGTAAAGGCGCGAGGCGCCAGCGAACGCAGTGAGGCTGCGAGCGACACGTCCATCAGCTCCTGACGTCCTCGCTTTAAGGCAGGAGAGAAGGAGAAGCGCCGCACCAGTCGAGCTCGGCGAGAACGTCGGCCGCGGCGAGCATCTGCTCCTGCAGCTCGAGAACGTGCCCGACGAGGGCGTGAACTGCGTCGGCTCGACGGTTCAGTGCGCCAGGCTCATCAGCATGCGTCAGCGCAGACGAGCGCACGAATCTCGATCTCCTTGTCTGCGCGGCGAGGAGCGCGTCAGCTGAGCGCGCGACGAAGAGGGAGGGGTCCGAGCGGCGACGACGCACCCGAGATGAAGCACTGCAGGTCGCCGATGTGGCGGTCGAGGTCGCGGCACTTGGCGCTCTTGAAGTAGGCCTGCTGCTCGGTGACGAACTGCGCGAGAGGCGAGGAAGCTGTGAGTTGGTCGGCCGCGCTGAGGAGGGGAAAGGGGGAAAGGGGCTCGAGCGCACCTGGAAGTCCCACCCGAACGCGCCGTACTTGTCGGCGTCCGTGACGTCGGGCTCATACGCGATCGTGATGAGGTAGCCGAGCTGAGGGAAGTAGACGAGCGAGAGGTCCTTGGCGAGCTCGCGGGGCAGGTCGTAGGCGACGTCCTTGGCGACGCTTGACTGCGAGCGGGCTCATCATTAGCGCCGCAGCTACGCTTCGAGACGAGCTGGACGCCACGCACGAGGAAAGACTCGAGACCAGCGAAACGGCGGCGCAGCTTGTCGAGCTCGGCGTCGATACCGGGCCGAACGCACACCTTGCCCTGCGTGAGCTGCGACTCTTGCCAGTCGATCTGCGCGCATGATGGTCAGCTTCGACTCGAGACCTCGAAAATGTTGAGAGGAGGAAGCGCACGACGTTGTTGATGATCTCGCCGAGGTCCTTGAAGGCGAGCGAGTCGAACGAGTCGAGCAGCTGCGGGTGCTGCAGCGTCAGGCGCACGTCAAGCACAAGCAGCGAGCAGACTAGGCTCACCTTGTCGACGACCTCGACGCTCTTGCGGTGCTCGAGGCTGAGGACGGCGTCGCGGATCTGAATCGAGCCGAAGACGAACTGGAAGGGAGCAGCGATGACGGCGTCAGAGACCTGCTGCTCGAGGACGACGGCGACGAGACGCACCATCCAGGTCGCCTGCCAGTCCGAGAGCGAGCCGTCGCCGCCCGCGATGGCCTTGAGCACGCGGCGCACGTTCTTGATGTGCTTGAAGTTGGACTCGATGGCGTCGACAGCTGGCTCTGCAAGTCGAGGAGGTCAGCCCCAGTGCGAGAGGGAGGTGAAAGAGCAGGCGCACGGTTCTCGTCGCGCACGAAGCACTCGACGGCATCGTGCCGCGCCTCGATGATGTCGAGCTCGAGCGAGGGCCGGATGAACCACCGGCGCATGAGGATCTTGCCGAGCGGCGTGCGCGCGATGTTAACGATCCTTGCGACAAAGGGAGGCAGGTGAGCTCGAGGAAGAGGGGCGCGGAGAGGGAGGGCGGGCGAGCGCACCAAAGAGCGAGAGCCCTTCCTTGGTCGCCGAGGAGCCCGTTGCAGCGTGCGCCTCGTCCTGGAAGATCTGCAGCGAGCTGTGTGGGTGCACATCAGAGACGGAAGACGAGAGAGAGGCGTCGCTGGGCGAAGCATGTACGTGAGCGCGTCCGAGTTGACGAGCATGATCTTGTCGCTGCACTCGGGAAGGAGCTCAGAGAGTGAGCAAGTCGATGCCGTTGTACAAGGACGATGACGCAGGACACGCACAGCTTGATGAGCTCGAGACCCTTGACCTGGATGCCGTCGTTGAGCTCGCCGAGGTCCGAGCGCTGCTTGTGCAGGCGGTTGAGCAAGGCGCCGGCGCACCCGACCTGCACGAGGTACGTGTCAGCGCCTCGTCGCAGAGCGTAGGAGAGAGAGAGGGCGCACCGTGAGCGAGCTGGTGCAGAGGCTGTTGAGGAACGCCTCGACCCGCAGCTCGTGGTTCCTCCTCGAGGCATCGCCGTCCGGGTCGGCCGCCTCGACCGTCTTCCTGCGCTTGCTCGGCCGGCCGCCAAAGTCGTACGCGTCCTTCAAACCCGAGTCGAGGTCGCCGTCGACGCCGTGACCCGAGTCGTAGCCCGAGTCAAAGTCCTCGCGCTCTTGCTCGCCCGAGGCGTACCAGCCGCCCTCCTGGATGTGCAGCTGCGAGAGGGCGTACTTGCCCTGGCCGGCGTAGAACTCGCGAGCGGGGCGGTACTCGAGGCGGGTGTTGGCCTCGCCGGTGACGCCCGAGGTGGAAGCGGCAGAGCTGGTGCTGGTCGCCGGCAGAGCGGCGAGCTGAGCGTCGAGGACGTCGAGGAAGCCGGCATCGGCCGACGACGACGCGATGACGGTGTCAGGGAGGAGCTGCTCGATGACTGAGTGCGGGACAGCAGCGTCAGAGGAGGCCGCACGACACCCTCCTCGACGAGCGTGAGGACTCGATCGCGTACGGAGGGAGGTCAAGTCCCAGCCGGCCGAGTCGTGCTGGTCCTCGAGGAACGACAGCTTGTCGGTGACCGGGTCGTAGAAGCAGCAGCCGACTCGGCCCTTGGCTGCCGTGATGGCGAGCACGCCGCCCTCGACCGCGTCCCGCTCGTCCTCCTCGACCTGAGCCTGCTCCTGCGCCGCCGCCGCCGCCTGTCCATCTCCCCTGAGCGCTTCCTCGGGCGCCTGCTCGTCGTCCCACCGCAGCTTGCGCGTCGTGTTGTCGAGTTTGCCAGGTGCGAGAGGCGGGGAGGGGAGGGAAGGCGACCGGTGGAGGGGAGGCGTTGGGCGCGCGCTTTGAGGACGAGAGGGCATAGCAAGAGGTGCTCTCCAGCAGCTGTGCTCTTCCCCGTCAGCTCTAGCCGTGAGCGCGAGGCGATAGAGGCGAGGAGAGCCCAGCCTCGTCTCTCAACTCGTCGCTCCCTCCTCCTCCGCGACCGACAGCACTCGAGGGTGGCCAGTGTGCTCGTCTGTGCTGCCTAGACTAGCTCTCCGACGAGTCCATCCAAGCGGCGCCTCGCCCCGAGCCGTGTGCAGCCTCCTTCTCCTCGTCCCCCTCCTCGCTCCCTCACGCGCTCCTCCCTCTCCCCGTCGGGCTCCGTTACCGCGGCCCCGACAGGAGCACCGATGACGGCAAGCGAGGCCGACGTCGAAGCGCGGCCGATCCGGCAGCCAGCGCCTCCTGTCTCTCTCGCTCGCACCTCGTCCGCCGCACAATCCGGACCCCGGACCGGCGCCTCCTCCGCCCGCTTGCGAGGGAGAGAGCGCGTGCGTACCGTCTCCTGAATGGCGGCTATCGGTCGCCTGACGGCAAGTCCGCGCCGCCGAGGCTCTTTCTCTCCTCGTCGCTTCCTCGCTCTCCTCGTCGTCTTCCTCGAGCTCCCTCTCTCCTCGACACGGTCAGCAAGGTCTCGCGACGTCGCCCCGTCATTCGCCATCGACGTTGTACGTCCGCCTCGTCACCGTACACAAGACCAAAGCCGCTCCTCGGAGATCTGCCCGTCGTCGTCGTCGGCATCGAATCGGCCTCGCGTCCGTCGTCCGCCTCCTCGTACCGTCCTCTCGTCAACCTCGTCCGCCACTCTTTCTCCCGCCTTTCACCGTCTCGTCGAACGATGATACCGCCGACCAACCAGGCCGACAAGCCGCACAAGCGCGCGCTCGACGGCGACTCGCCCACTGGCTCGACCGGACGCCTCGCCGACCGGTTCCAGACGCTCGCCCGCCTCTCGTCCGAGGCTCTGGGCGACAATGAGGACGAGGAGGACGACGCGCAGGCGCACAAGCGGCGCAAGGTCGAGGAGACCGGCGAGGAAGAGCCTCGCTGGGTCCCTCAGCGGTCCAACGTCCAGAACTGCGACGGCTGCCGCTCTCGCAAGACCAAGGTGCGTTCGCCTTCCTCTCGACGAGCTGATGAGCCGACGCTGACGTTCCCTGTGAGCGCGCAGTGCGACCGATCTCGCCCGTGCGGCAACTGTGCGTCCTCGCTCGCCCTCCCTCCTCCCGCTCACCCTCACTCACTGACCTCGCTCCTAACGACAGGCCGTCTGCGCGGCAAAGCGTGCACCTACTCGCACTCGCAGCTCGACCCTCTGTGCGTGCTTCGGCCGCGACTCCCTCTCGCCGCGCGCACTGACCCCCTCTCGCTCGACGCCATCTCGCAGCAACTCGAGCCGGCTCGACAAGAACTTGGCCGACACGATCCGCCTCAAGCAGCACGCCTTCATGCTCGCCCGTCGACTCGGCCTCTCGCAGGTCGAGCTCGAGGACCTGAGCCGGCTCGCCGACCGCCTCTTCGACGACGAGGCCAAGCGCACGCTGCCCAAAGGCATGTGGCTCCCGTCCAAGCGGCCCCTCGTCGAGGTGTTGCGCACTCGAGACGCCGCAAGGCGCGTCACGGTGACGACGGGCGCGCCGCCGAGCAGCTCGCCGCCGGTGCCGTCGGCGCACGGACCGCCTATCGCGCCGCCGCCCTCCTCGAGGCCGGCTCCTCCTCCGCCGCCGCCGCCGCCAGCAGTACCGCGTTACGGCGGGTACGACGTCGCGGCGTCCTGGTCGTCGCTTCAGCAGGCGCAGCAGGACGAGCCCGCGCCGCAGCCGGTCGACCGCCCCGAGTCGACCTCGCCGCCGCCACCACTTCCTCGTCCGCACAAGGACGGCGACGACTCGGCCTTCACCTCGGTGCCGCTCGAGCATGCACCGCGGCTCTTCGGCGCCAGGGCCTCGGCGACGTCGAGCTCGTCGACGGCGAGCGGCCTCGTCGGCTCGGCGCCCGGTCCTCCCACCTGGGCCTCGGTCGCGCAGCCTCCTCCTCCTCGCCCGCCTCCCTCCCTTCCTCCGCACAAGCCGTTCTCGCCCTCCCTCGCGTCGTCTATGACGCCGGCGCAGCGCGCCTCAACCCCGACCCTCCCACCGCTCGCCATCCCCGCCCTCGCCTACCGCTCGATGCACCTCTCGTCGGCCGTCACGACCCTCTCGTCGGCCTACTCTCCCCTGCGCACCGCCTCGACCGCGTTGACGACCCCTGCCTCGGCCGCACCGCCCGCGTCGGCCTGCTTCGAGGGCGACGCCGCCTCGAACCTCCCGCCGCCGTTCCGCCTTTCTCCGCCGCGCTCGACGTCGTCGCGCTCGTCGTCGCCGCCGAGCATGGCGCCAAACGTCTCGAGACCGCGACTCGCCGGGTTTGCGAGCCTGAGCGCCATCGCCGGGCTCGGCTCGCCGTCCTCGACAGGCGAGGGTCCGAGCGGCGACGACAGGCGGTCGTCCGTGCTCCCGCCGCTGCGCCTGCCGCCGGTCCTGCACGGCAAGCAGTAGCTCGTCCGAGGGCTCGGCTCAGAGGAGTCGAAGCGGCGGGGAGAGCTCGGCTCTCGTCGTCGTGATAAGGTCGTCGAGCGCGGGAGGGCCGAGGAGGAGGGGGTCTCGCCGCGGTCGTCGTGCTCGTCCTGTTTTCTCTTCTTCTGCGCAATCACATCTCCTCATCGCATCGCTCCTCGTAAGCACAGCGAGCCGATCCCTCGAGAGCGTGTGCGCGAGAAGAGGATGATCTGGGCGAAGCGGCTCTCTGTTCATCCTTTGCGCTCTCCGCCTCCTCGAGCGGGTCGTCGGCGGGCGTGCGCACCAGGCGGTCTGAGCCAGCAGCCCGGACAGAAAGAAGAAAAAAAAACGGGGAGCAAAAGAAATAATCGGAGGAAGCCCGACAGCGCCAACCAGGAGTGGAGTGGAAGGGCCATCGCGGCGGCCAGGAGGGCAAGCCCAAGAACTGACCGCGCCGGCGGCTAAAGATTAATGTGATTGATGAGATCCCCGATGGGGATCTACCAGTAATCACACTGGTAAGAACAGATACTACACTTGATCTAAGCCAATAGGCCAGAAAGGTTAAGCGAGACGAGGTGAAACATCTGCTGTTGCCGAGCAAGGAAGTGCCCACTTTGCAAACCCACGCACGACGCACTTCGCCTGCTCTCTCGTGGCTCTCTCTGTCGCTTCCCGCACTTTCGGGCCTGCAAAACGTGCTCTGCATCTCGACCTTTTTTGTCTGCGTGCGCTGCGAAGAGCGCAAGTCCCGTCTCGTAGCGAGGGCGGGGAGGAGGACCGAGCGGGATGCGTCTCTGCTTTGGATCCTGCCTCTCTCACGGCTTCCACTGCCCCGGGCCTTGGGTCGGCGACTTGCCAGTGTCTTGTGCACTCGATTGAAGCGCTAGCAAGCCCGACGAGTGACAAGGGAAGAGGGAGACGACGCGAGGAAAGCGGCTGACGCCCCGCTCGAGCCTCGTCAGCCGTCGTCTCGCCGCACCAGCCTGCTCACCTTCCTCAAGCGTGGATTAACGCAACTCGGCGTTTGCCTCGCAACGTACTAGCGCTCGCGGCCGGCGACACGTAATAGCGGCAAGCGGGAGCGTCCACGAGTTGCGAAGGCGAGAGGTAGGGTGAGGTGCTCTCTACTGCTTCCTGACCGCTCTGCGCGCTCCTGCAGCGTTTGGCTAGGGTACTGCGAGTGCTGCAAAGGACAAGGACAGTTTGTGGCAGTCTCCTGGGCAAGTCTGCGAGAAGAGCAAAACTGCATTGGCCGGGAATCGAACCCGGGGCTAGGCAATTCAGCAGATGCTGGCAATGCCCAATTTTGCCACTAAACCACCAATGCTTGCTTGTTTCGCTTCGGCCTGACGTGCAACCATGTGGGGCAAGTTTGCGAGGTCGTTTTTTCCCCCACATCGGCCGCCCTCCTCGACGGCGCCGCGGACCTCTCTCCGTCTCTGGCTCGCGACTACCCTCTCGAGCACGTTCGTGGACCTGCTGCAAGACGGAGATCAAGAGCCTCCGAGCGGACCCTCTCGCGCAAGAGGCTCGTGCGCACACGTGCTCGTTCTTCTGCGCTTTGCTCTCGAGACACGCTCTCACGCGCTCGTCGGCGGTGCTGCTTCGCCGGTCTATCGAGTGCTACGTCCTGCCGCTGGAATGTGGAGAGGCGGGAGAACGGGTCGCTGCGCGAGTCGGCGAGAGGGCGGATCGTACGGCTCAGGCGGCTCGTGCGCAGGCTCGCACGGAGCTGGCGGGCGATACGCCAGGGCGGCGGCGACTGCACGAGGACTTCTCGTCAGCAGCCCTTGGTGAAGCGGGTAGAGAGAGGCAAGACGCACGGGCAGGAGCGTAGAAGGCGAGACGAGAGGGTGGACGAGGTTGCGCTTGAGAAGGTCGAGGTGCTCGCGGCTCGTCGTCGACGTGGCGTGCGGGAACTGACGCCACGAGCGAGCGCACGTCTTTTCGAGGTTGAGCAGGAGCTGGAGGCGTCGCTGCAATAATGAGGCGCTTGGGGTGAGCTCGGAGGCTGCGTGCGAGAGGGCTGAGCGGGTTCGCCGGCTCACCTCGAGCTGGACGCGGCGCCTGGCCAGCTTCTGCTTCGGCAGAGCGCGAGCACAGAGGGCTGTAGGAGACCTGTCCTTCTGCATGCGCGCCGATCCAGCACGCCAGAAAGCTAGCACGCCCGCTCGCGGGCGATTTGACCGGCTCGAGCGCGGCCTCGCTCGTCGGCCTTGGTCCCGCCGCAGCCGCACCTCTTGCAGCGCTCGACAAGAGCCGCCATAAGAGGTAGCCGAGGAGGACGAGCACGAGCTGCAGGCCAAGTACGCTGGCGACCGTGATGCCGACGACGGCAAGGGTCGGCAAGGCCGCGTCGCTGCGAGCACGAGCAGCTACTACGTCAGCGAGTCGAGTCTCGAAGCTGGGCGTACACCATAGCGCACCTCATCTTGCTGCCTCAGCTCAAGCACGGAGCGGGCAACAGCACGAGGAAGAGCAGGCGAGCGAGCGGTGGTGCCCCGGCTCACGCACGGAAGTTCCGCGGACGAACGGGCCGGACAGGAGGTCCGAGCCTCGGCGACGTCTCCGCATCGGTCGAGGAGGACGGTACGAGAAAGGATCGGGTCGAGGAAGACGAGGGGCCGACTGGCGAGGAGGAGGCTCGAGACGAGAGCAGCTCTCTCGTTGCGCCGTGAGCGCTCGCGCGTCCCACTGCGAGACGTCCACTTGATCGAGAAGGAAGCAGGTCGGGAGCGGGCGCGAGCGCGACGCGGCGGTGCAACGACGGACGTTCGTCGCGAGGCCATTATTCGGAGGGGCCCGTGCGCCGACTTCTCCTGGCGGGGTTCCTCTCCGCCGGGGCCGCGTCGATTGCGAGTCCGCGCGATGACGTTCGTCCGCGAGGACTGGGCGCGACCAGAGGGGGCGTGCGGACAGACTCTCCTGTTCGCGGCCCCGGAGCCGCACACGCCTCGTCCGCGGCTCGCGCGCCGTCCCCCTCCTCGCTCCTCTCTCCCTCTCCCCCCTCGCCGTACCCTCGCCACGAGCAACTGCTCAACGAGCGGCATTGCCCGAGAACACGCCCAAGCACTCGCCATGCTGCCCACCGACATCCCCGTCGCACCCGCTCCCACCGGCGGCGACGACTCGGCCTCCTACCCTCGCCCCTCTGCGACCACCTCGACCTCGACCTTGGACGAGCTCGAGCGGCCAGGCGAGTCGCGCAGTCGAGGCGGCAGTACCGTCAGGCATCTCAGCTGCGAGAAGTGCGTCGCCGCTCTCCTCGCTCTCACCGCGCCGACGCTGACGACGACTCGCCGTGCTTGACAGCTGCCGGGTGCGCAAGATGAAGTGCAGCCGCCAGAACCCGTGCCTGAGCTGCAGGATGCGTGGCGACCGGTGCGTCTGGATCGGACAAGCGCCCAACGGCAGCGCCGACGAGGACGAGCTCGAGCAGAGCACGAACGAGGTCAACCGCCTCAAGAAGCTCGTCGACCTCCTCCTCGCCCGCCTCGAAGAGCAAGACGAGGCGGAGCAGCAGCTCGAGTTCTACCAGCACGCGCAGCAGCAGCGCCAGCCGATGGCGTCGTTCCCGCCGCCGCCGGCGCACGCTCCGCGCCGCTCGAGCAGCGAGTACAGCACCGGCGGCATCGGCCCGAGCAGTGCGCCCTCGCCGCGCTGGGGCTACGGCGGCGCGCGCTCGCCGCAGGTCGGCTGGAGCGGCGACATCCCCGTCTCGCCGATGCAGGGCGTGCAGCACCAGTCGCCGCAGCTCGGCGGGCGCCGTCCCTCGAACAGCTTCTCTCACTACGGCGGCGGGCGGCTCGAGTCGCCTGCGGACGGCCCGGGGCAGCGTCGGCCGTCTTTCGGCGGCGGGGGAGGAGGCGGCGAGCATGGGCGAGGGGCGCAGGGTGGAGCGATGCTGCCGCCCGGTGCGCGCATCGTGTACGGTGCGCCGGCGGGCGAGTCGCAGCGGTCGGGTTGAGCCGTCAGCAGGAGGAGCCGCGACGAGGAGGAGGAGGAGGAGGAGGAGGAGGCTCGGCGCCGGCGCGAGGAGGAACGTTCCCTTCTCGCGCGCACTTCTTGGTCTCTCCCTCTGCAGTACTTGGTCTCGTGTGTAACTAGCTCTCGTCAATGTCCCTCGCTCACGACCTGCAAGTTGCGAGCGGTCGAGAGGCCTGAGCGATTGCCGATCACCTTCTCCGGACGGCGCCGGGCTTGCCCTCGGAAGCTCGTCGATACCGAGGCGAGGTTCGCTGCGCGAGGGCTCGTCGCCGTGGATTCGCAGCCGCCGCAGAAACGACGTCTCTCAGGTTTGGCGAGCATCGGCGCGTGCGCAGGCCGGATCTGCCCTCGTGGGGCCCGTCTGGGCCGAGCGGCCGGCCGTGCGACGTGCGTCACGGTCGGCCCGCCTCCACTGCGGGCTCACCTCGTTTCGTCGTCGCGAGACCTCGCTTCGCTCTCTCTCTCCCTCACTACACCCTTTCCCTGCACCAGCTACATCTACAGACATGTCCAACCTTCAGTTCCGCGGCTACTCGATCAAGGACACGGCCAAGTGGACCGAGTTCGAGGTCCGCGACTTTGAGTGCGTCCCGCTCCCTCCTCCCTCCCGCTCCTCCTCAGCAGCCTGGCTGACGCTCCTTCCTCACAGGCCCATGGGCGAGCGCGACGACACGATCGACATCGAGGTCAAGTTCTGCGGCATCTGCTCGTGCGCTTCCCCCCTCTCCTCCTCGACCCGCCGTTCCTCGAGCTGACCTGCCGCCTTTCCCGCACAGCTCGGACGTCCACACCATCACCGGCGGCTGGGGCGACATCAACACGCCTCTCGTCAGCGGCCACGAGGTCGGCGGCATCGTGCGCAAGGTCGGCAAGGGCGTCAAGAGCTTCAAGGAGGGCGACCGCGTCTGCGTCGGCGCCCAGATCGACGCCTGCGGCAAGTGCAGGCAGTGCGGCGACAACCAGGAGAACTACTGCCCCGAGCAGGTCGACACGTGCGTCTCGACCTCTTTCTCTCGGTGCGCTCGAGCCGCTCTGACGATCCTCCTTCTCCTCGCGCAGGTACAACGCTCCGGCGTGGGACGGCAAGATCACCCAGGGCGGCTACTCGACGGCCATCCGCGCTCCCGAGAAGTTTGTGTTCCGCGTGCCCGAGGGCGTCGAGCTCGAGGACGCTGCGCCGTGCGTCCCCTCGGTTTGACCTTCTCAAACTCGCCGACCGAGCTGACTCTCGCCTCTCTCCCTCTCCCTCGCAGGATGGCGTGCGGCGGTCTCACCGTCTTCTCGCCGATGCACCGCTTTGGCGTCAAGCAGGGCATGAAGGTCGGCATCGCCGGTCTCGGCGGCCTCGGCCACTTTGGTGAGTTGCTCTCTCGCTCTCGACGCTCGAGCCTCGTCAGCTGACGACGACCCCCTCTCGCAGCCGTCATGTTCGCCGTCGCCATGGGCGCCGAGGTCACCGTCTTCACGCACCAGCAGGACAAGGTCGAGGACGCCAAGAAGATGGGCGCGACGGACGTCGTCCTCACGACCGAGAAGGACTGGCAGAAGAAGTACGCGTTCACCTTCGACTACATCCTGTGCACGATCGACGTCTCGAAGGCGCTCCCGCTCGAGGACCTCACGTCGATGCTGTACGTCAACGGCCAGCTGCACCTGTGCTGCATGCCCGACGACCCGATCGAGGCGTTCAAGACGCAGTCGCTCGCCGCCAACGGCGCGTCCATCTCGGTCAACCACATCGGCAACAAGATTGAGGCCGAGGCCATGCTCCGCCTCGCCGCCGAGAAGGGCGTCAAGGCGTGGAAGGAGATGATCCCGATGAGCCAGGTCGGCAAGGGCGTCCAGGGCGTCAAGAACAACGACGTCCGCTACCGGTGCGTCTTTCTCTCCTCTTCCTCCTACGCTCTTTCTCTTGTCGTCGAGCGCGCGGCTGACTGGTCCTCGTTCCGCTTCCTGCAGCTACGTCCTCACCCAGGACCTCGTCTAGACGTCGTCGTCTCCGTGTACATAGTCGAACTCGCAATGCGATAAACTTCTGCGAGCATCCATTCTGCAGCGAGCGAGAGCGACGCTACAGACCCTGCAAGAAGCCGGCGAGCCCGAGCCCCCCTCCCGCAGCCTTCTCTCCCTGCTCGCGCTTCTTCTTGGCCTCGAGCAGCTCGGCGAGCCCGGACGGCTGCTTGGGCCGCTTGCGCTTCTTGGTCGCTGCGTCGGCGGCGAGAGGTGCGGGCGAGGCGGCGGCGCGAGCTGAGGCGGGTGCGGGCGAGGTAGAGGTCGAGAGGGAGGAGGGGTTCGAGCGCGCGGTCGAGGAGGTCGACGTCGGCCGTGAGGGGGCGAGAGAAGGTGCTGTTGGGCGAGGCGGCGCTACTGCAGATGTCGGTGTCGGACGAGAGGAGGCGGGGCCGGCGGCGAGTGCGGCTGAAAGTGGAGAGGCGGTCGTGGTCGAGGAGGGAGGAGCAGCGCTCGCCGCCGATGCGACGCGTCCAGGTCGCCGCGCTCGCCCGTCGACAGCGTCGGGCCCAGCTGCAGACCTGCTCAAGGCCGCCAGGATGTGCGCCGGTCTGGTCGAGCCGGTCAGCGCCGTCGGGTGGGCCGCCTCGTCTCGCCGCTGGACGGCGACCCGGCGCCGCTTCTTGACCCGCTCGAACGCGCCCTTGCCCATCGCCGTCGCCGAAGCTGCAGTCGACGAGCTCGCCGCCTCGGTCGCACGCCTGCTCACCGAGCCGCATCCGCCGCAGGCCGACCACAGCTCGCCGTGCTCGACCCAGACGCTCGAGTTGACGCCGCCGACGAGCTGTGCCCGGCACGCGCAGCACTGGATGCCCGTCGTGGGTCCCGCCGAGTGCGCTCCTTGCGTCGCTGCGGCGAGGTGGTGTGCGGCGGCCGAGGAGAGTCGAGGGCGAGGAGAGAGGACGAGGGGGAGGCGCGAGAGAAAGGCGAGGGTCGGGGCGTCGAGTGTGTGGTCGGCCATGGTGCTCGTACTCGAGTAAGTGGGGTCCTGGAGCACAGAGCCGCCGACAGCAGTGCAGGACGGAGAGCTTCTCCTCGTCCTCCTCCTCGCCTCCTCTTCCCCGCGGCGCTGCTCTCGGCAGCTCTCGCTCACAGTCCGGTCAGAGCGAGTCCTCTGCACTGCTGTACCCTGCGAGCCACTGGACCCTGCCATCCATGCCCTCACGCTCGAGCTGGTCCCCTCGCGCTTCTCCTCCTCATCTCGCCCGCCGTTGGCGCCTCCGGCGCCGGCTTATCGGCGCGGTGGCGTCTTCTCGACGAGGGCGCGTGCCTCGATCACCGACGGCGACCGCGTGGCTGCGCTTCCATTGCGGGGGCCGGCAGACGAGGGGGTCGAGCGGAGCGACGTCCGTCCCTCGTCTTCGCGACCGCAGCGGGACGGCAGCACCTCGAGCAGCGGTTCGAGGGGCAGCTACCAGCTGCGACTCTACTGCTGTGCCCTGCGAGCTCGTAGGAGCAAGAACGTCCTCTCCTCCTTCCGAGCTCCTCGTCGTCCTCCCGTCGTCGGTGCGGCCCAGCTCGCGCTTGGCCGAACGTGCGCTACCCCCGCGTGCGCACCGATCATTCGGACGAGGAGGAGGAGGCAGCCGGCAGGGCCCACAGTCTCAAAGAAGCTCGGTCGTCGCACCTCCTCGTCGTCGCCGCCGGTCGGCAAGCTGGCACCACGCGCTGCTGCAGCCCGCTCTCGCTCTCGAGGGTTATCGCTGCACGGCGCACTCGATCAGGGTCCCTTCGCGCACACCTCGACGGACGACGCACGCCCTTCCCCCGCCGGCCAACTCGACCCCGCCCGTCGTCTCGAAGCTCCTCGTCCTCTTGCTCTTCCTCCTCGCCCCCTCCTCGTCATACTCTCGCCCTCGACCCTTTACTGCCCTCACGAGCTCCTCAAGTACAGCCTCGACACGATGCCCAAGGTGCAAGGCGTCCTGCGCAAGTCAGCCGGGCGTGTCAATGGAAACGTGCGGCACCAGTCGTGCGAGGGGGTGAGCCTCTCTCTCTCTCTGCCTCGAGTCCTCCGAGAGCTCCGACTGACTCTCGCACGCTTACAGTGCCGCAAGCGCAAGATGAAGGTGCGGCTGCTCGAGCGAGCGCGAGCCTCCTTCTGACGAGCTCTCGAGCTGACGTCCTCCTCTCTCTCCCGCTCGCAGTGCTCGAGGACGATGCCGTGCATCGCGTGCGAGGTTCGAGGCCAGAACTGCGTCTGGCTCGACAGCAAGCCGACGTGCGTCCAGCTCGACTCGTGCTCTCTCGAGGCCCTCTTGCTGACTCTCCTCCCGCATGACGCACAGACACGGTCTGCTCCAGCCCTCGCTCGACGAGACCCAGGCCGAGATCGTGCGCCTCGGCAAGGTCATCAAGCAGCTGCAAGCCCTCGTCACGGAGAAGGACGGCCAGCCGCTCGATCTCCCCAACGACCTCGCCCCGCCGACCCCTCCTCACGCCCTCGACGCCCTGCCGCAAGTCTCGCCGCCTTCCTCGTCGTCGCCGCCGTTCGACATGCAGCAAGACTTCGACCTCGCGGCAGCCGTCGCTCATTTCGGTGGCGCGTCATCGTCGAGCGAGCCGTCGTGGGCCGAGTCGAGCTGGACTCGGGTCGACGGCTCGGCACTCCCTGCGCCCTCGCCGACCTTACTGCTCGAGGACCTGCCCTGGGCTCGCGGTCACGTCGAGGAGCAGCGGCCGCTGTACGACTCGACCGTCTCGTACGCGACATTGCTCGCCCACCCGGTCGCAGCGCAGCAAGGCGGCCCTCTTCCTGTCGCCGCCGCCACCGTCGCCGGCCTCGGTTCGACTGCCTCCTCGACCTCGCCGTCCTCATGGACCATGCCGCACATGCGCACGTCGACCTGGCCGTCGCCCTCGCCGTCGGCGCAAGGCGACTTCCTCGTCGACTCGACGCTCGGACCTCCTCGAGCGTCGTCCTCGGCCTCCTTCTCGACTCGCGCCCTCCCTACCTCGCTCAACCTCTCCTACGCCCACCTTGCCCCTCTCCCCGCCTCGCCTCTCTCGCCACCCCGCCAACGCGGCGCCGAGACGATCTCGGCCATGGTGCACGGCGTCCGGGTGCAGGCGCCGCCGGCTGCGGCGGACGCGCTCGGGCTCACGCTCGAGAGCACGCAGGGCGCCGGCGGTGCGGCGCGCAAGATGGACGCGCACGCCTGGTCGCTCGTCATGGGCAGCCTTGTGCAGTAGGCTCGTCGTCGAGCGGGGTCGCGCCGGTCGGGCCTTCTCCCTCCCTGTCTCTTCCTCTCTCCCTCTCGTCCTTCCCTCGCTCTCTCGTTCTCTTCCTCCTTGTCGTAGCTACGTCCTCTCGCTCTTCCTCCTCATCCTGGTCCTCTTCGTCACCCCTTTCTCGGTCGTCTGCGAATGCCATTCCTCTTCCCGCCAAACGCGCTCGAGAGATCCGCTCGCCCTGCTCACAGTAGAGAGACGAACGGGGACTTGTGATTGCGCAGAATAAAAGAAAACAAGATGGGCGCGACGAGCGCGGCGAGACCCCCTCCTCCTCGACTGTCCCTCGCCCGATGACCTCCTTGCGACGAGCGCCATACCCTACCCGCCGCCTCGACGCGCCGACATCGAGCCCTCGAATACGCTACTGCTCACCGTGCAGCATCGACAGGAGGCGCAGCGGCGGCAGCACGGACGACCGCCTGTCGTCGCCGCTCGGACCCTCGCCTCTCGAGGACGGCGAGTCGAGCCCGGCGATGGCGCTCAGGCTCGCAAACCCGGCGAGTCGCGGTCTCGAGACCTTTGGCGCCGTGCTCGGCGGCGACGGCGAGCGCGACGACGTCGACCGCGGCGGAGAAAGGCGAAAGGGCGGCGGGAGGTTCGAGGCGGCGTCGCCGTCGTCGCAGGCCGACGCGGACGGTGCGGCCGAGGCAGGGGTCGTCGACGCCGTCGAGGCGGTGCGAAGCGGAGAGTAGGCCGACGAGAGGGTCGTGACGGCCGACGAGAGGTGCATCGAGCGGTAGGCGAGGGCGGGGATGGCGAGGGGCGGGAGGGTCGGGGTCGAGGCGCGCTGCGCCGGCGTCATAGACGAGGCGAGTGAGAGCGAGAACGGCTTGTGCGGAGGAAGGGAGGGAGGCGGGCGAGGAGGAGGAGGCTGCGCGACCGAGGCCCAGGTGGGAGGACCGGGCGCCGAGCCGACGAGGCCGCTCGCCGTCGACGAGCTCGACATCGTCGAGGCCCTGGCGCCGAAGAGCCGCGGTGCATGCTTGAGTGGCACTGACGTGAAGGCAGAGTCGTCGCCGTCGTTGTGCGGACGAGGAGGTGGCGAGGACGACTCGGGGCGGTCGACCGGCTGCGGCGCAAGCTCGTCCTGCTGCGCCTGCTGCAGCGACGACCAGGACGCGGCGACGTCGTATCCGTGATAACGAGGCGGTGCTGGCGGCGGCGGCGGTGGAGCCGGCCGCGAGGAAGGCGGCGGCGCGCGAGGCGGTCCGTGCGCCGACGGCACCGGCGGCGAGCTGCTCGGCGGCGCGCCCGTCGTCACCGTGACGCGCCTTGCGGCGTCTCGAGTGCGCAACACCTCGACGAGGGGCCGCTTGGACGGGAGCCACATGCCTTTGGGCAGCGTGCGCTTGGCCTCGTCGTCGAAGAGGCGGTCGGCGAGCCGGCTCAGGTCCTCGAGCTCGACCTGCGAGATGCCGAGTCGACGGGCGAGCATGAAGGCGTGCTGCTTGAGGCGTATCGTGTCGGCAAAGTTCTTGTCGAGCCGGCTCGAGTTGCTGCGAGATGGCGTCGAGCGAGAGGGGGTCAGTGCGCGCGGCGAGAGGGAGTCGCGGCCGAAGCACGCACAGCGGGTCGAGCTGCGAGTGTGAGTAGGTGCACGCTTTACCGCGCAGACGACCTGTCGTGAGGAGCGAGGTCAGTGAGTGAGATGGAGCGGGAGGAAGGAGGGCGAGCGAGCACGCACAGTTGCCGCACGGGCGAGATCGGTCGCACTGCGCGCTCACAGGGAACGTCAGCGTCGGCTCATCAGCTCGTTGAGAGGAAGGCGAACGCACCTTGGTCTTGCGAGAGCGGCAGCCGTCGCAGTTCTGGACGTTGGACCGCTGAGGGACCCAGCGAGGCTCTGCCTCGCCGGTCTCCTCGACCTTGCGCCGCTTGTGCGCCTGCGCGTCGTCCTCCTCGTCCTCCTTGTCGCCCAGAGCCTCGGACGAGAGGCGGGGGAGCGTCTGGAACCGGTCGGCGAGGCGTCCGGTTGAGCCAGTGGGCGAGTCGCCGTCGAGCGCGCGCTTGTGCGGCTTGTCGGCGTGGTTGGTCGGCGGTATCATTGTGCGACGAGAGAGGTGTAAGGCGAGAGAGGTGTAAGGCGAGAGAAAGAGTGGCTGACGAGGTTGACGAGAGGACGGTCCGAGGAGGCGGACGACGGACTTGAGGCCGATTCGATGCCGACGACGACGACGGGCAGATCTCCGAGGAGCGGCTTTCGTCTTGTGTACCGTGACGAGGCGGACGTACGACGTCGAGTACGAGTGTCGGGGCGACGTCGCGAGACCTTGTTGACCGTGTCGAGGCGAGCAGAGAGAGAGCTCGACGACGAGGAGAGCGAGGAAGCGAGAAGCAGAGAAAGAGCCGCGGCGGCGCGGACTTGCCGTCAGGCGACCCATAGCCGCCATTCAGGAGACGGTACGCACGCGCTCTCCCTCGCAAGCGGGCGGAGGAGGCGCCGGTCCGGGGTCCGGATGGTGCGGCGGACGAGGCGCGAGCGAGAGAGACAGGAGGCGCTGGCTGCCGGATCGGCCGCGCTTAGAGGTCGGCCTCGCTGGCTGTCATCGGTGCTCCTCTCGGGGCCGCGGTAACGGAGCCCGACGGGGAGAGGGAGGAGCGCGTGAGGGAGCGAGGAGGTGGACGAGGAGAGGCTGAGTGCACACGGCTCGGGACGGCGCGCAGCTTGGGTAGGTCTATCGTAGAGCTGGTCTAGACGGCGCAGACGAGCTCGTAGACCACCCTCGAGCGCTGTCGGTCGCGGAGGAGGAGGGAGCGACGAGTTGAGAGACGAGGCCGGGCTCTCCTCGCCTCTATCGCCTCGCGCTCACGGCTAGAGCTGTTGAGGAAGAGCACAGCTGCTCGAGAGCACCTGCTGCTATGCCGTCTCGTCCTTCAAGCGCGCGCCCGACGCCTCTCCTCCACCGCTCGCCCTCCCTCGCCTCCCCACCCCTCGCACCCGGCAACCTCGACAACGCGACGCGCAAGCTGCGGTGGGACGACGCGCATGCGCCCGAGGAGCAGGGCAGCGGAGATGGACAGGCGGCGGCGGCGGCACAGGAGCAGGCTCAGGTCGAGGAGGACGAGCCGGACGCGGTCGAGGGCGGCGTGCTCGCCATCACGGCAGCCAAGGGCCGACTCGGCTGCTGCTTCTACGACCCGGTCACCGGCAAGCTGTCGATCTTTGAGAATTAGCACGACTCGTGCGGCTGGGACTCGCTCTCGCGCCAGACGCGCTCGCGCTCTCCTCCTCTCCCACCCTCAGAAGGGTGCAGAGCGCTCTTACCTCCGTTCCTGCTCGGCTGGCTCCGCTCGAGCGTCGAGCAGCTCCCTGTGCCACGCAGGCTGCGCCGGATTTCGGGAGCGGTGCCTCGCGCGCGAGCCGCTCGCTCTCGAGCCCTTTCCCGCCGTTCTTCCACACGTCCTGCTCTTGTCGTCTCTCGAGCGACGCGCCCTCGCTCGTTCTTCGTGCCCTACGGTGAATAGCTACGAGTTATGGGTCGAAAGCCCCGTGCGTGTGACGGCGAGGCGGTCGCGCGACCCGCACAGACGGTCGAGGAGAGTTGCCGGCCCTCAGGATGGCGTCCGCCGCTCTCTCTTGAGAGTCGTTCTCGAGAGTGCTCGAGTGCAGAGCTGTGCGTAGGCGAAGAGCAAGGTAGGCTCAGTCGACGAGGGAAAGTGCGCGACCCCGAGGCGAGCCCCGGCCTTGGCGGATCTGCGGAGCGAGGAGGAGAGGCAGCCTTGGTTCTCGCTCACTCTTCCACTTTGCACCAAGCGAGTGCTTCGCCTGCGAGCTCCTCCGAATAGCCGACCACTGCGCGCCTCTCTCTGCACCGCCCGAGACGCGCTCGCCGTTCCACCCTCCTCCCCCACCGCCGCCAATCGCCTCGTCACCGCTCGCCGCTCTCTCACCCTCTAGAGCCAGCGCCGACCAGTCAAAAGCGCCGCAAGCACCCTGCATGGCTTCATCCGCGCGTCCCCTCGTCGACAGGCAGCGGTCCACCTCGCGCGAGCGCGGCCTCCTCGTCCGACCCAGCCTCTCGTCCTCCAACTCGCTCTCTTCCCTCGGCCCACATTCGCCCATCTCGAGCCCTGTCGGCTCCCCGCCAGCCCTCCACAGCATCCTCAAGCACCACCCGGCCGAGGACGAGGACGCGCGAGGTCGCGGCGGCGTCCCTCGTGGGCCAGCAGCGGGCGGCGGCACCGTCGAGGGCAGCCTGAGCAGCCTCGCGCTCGGCGGCGTGTCGGCTAGTACGAGCACGACGGCCGTCGACGGGTCGGAGCGCACGAGTGCGACGGGCGAGAGCGGCGCGAGGACGCCGGCGAGTGGGAACGCGGGCGGCAAGAGCACCCAGTTCAAGCGCAGGGTCGGGTTCGACACGTGGGGCGCGGGTGAGGAGCTTGCAGACAAGGCGAAGGCGACGGGAGGAGGTACCGGTGCGTCCTCGATCGGCGTCCTGATCGCGCCTGCGCCCGAGGCTGACCATTACCACCTTCTCGCTTAGGCGTCGCCTACTCATTCACGCTCGCTGCAAAGTCGGCCGACTACTGCCGCACTCGGTGGAGCCGCACGTTCCTCGTCGCCACCGACCTCAACGGTGCGCTCGCCCCTCTCCTCGCCGACCCCGCTGGTCGAGCACGCTCTGACGCTCTCGCCCTTCTCTGTCCTCCACCATCCT
Source organism: Rhodotorula babjevae (assembly GCA_920104245.2). Lineage (NCBI taxonomy): Eukaryota > Fungi > Basidiomycota > Microbotryomycetes > Sporidiobolales > Sporidiobolaceae > Rhodotorula > Rhodotorula babjevae. The sequence goes on from CAKKSZ020000018.1 coordinate 158,645, forward strand.
CGCCGTCGTCCTACGTCCTCCCTCTTCTCTCGCAGAGTACTCGGTCAACGCGACCGATTGGCTCCTGCAGTCGTTCGTCGAGGACAGCGACGAGGTCGTCGTCCTTCGTGTCATCGAGCCCGGCTCGTCGGCTCACAACGTCTGGCGGGCGAGCATGGAGGAGGCGCGAGACGAGGCCGAGAAGGTGCTGCACAACCTCATGGAGAAGAACGGCGAGCGGAAACATGTGCGTCGGCTCGCGCTGCTCTTGTCCGCTCCGTCGACGAGGAGATGGCTCTCGACACGCTCAGGACAAGTGCTGACTCCCTTTTCCTGCAGATCTCGATCATCGTCGAGTTCGCCATCGGCCCGATAGAGGAGACCATCCACCGGTGCGCCTTCCTCCACCTCGTCGGCCTTGTCGTCGAGCGCGCGCACTGACCCCCTCGCCCGTCCACCTCTCCCCGTCCTCTCTTCTCCTCGCCGCTCCGCACGCAGCATGATCGAGATCTACAAGCCCGACTCGCTCATCGTCGGGACCCGAGGACGGCCTGACTCGCTGTTCAAGTCGGCATTCATGGGATCCATCTCGCGGTGCGTCGTCGCGGCCCCTTCCCGTGTCCTGCCCCCTCCCCACCACGGAAAGAGGCGAGGCTCTTGAGGTTGATGATGTCGCTGACGACCCGCATCCCTGCAGCTGGGCCGTCGCTCGTTCCCCGGTCCCGGTCGTCGTCGTCCGCCCCGACGCCAAGGTGCGCGAGGCGCTCGAGCGCCGCCTGCAGGACCACAAGCGCGGCCGGTCCTACGTCTCGCTCCTCACCGAGGAAGAGCGCCGCCGCTTCCTCCCGCCAACGTCGACCAACGCGCTCTCGACGACGACGACGCGCACGGCTACGTCGTCGACCGCGGGCAGCGCAGGCGGCGGCGGCGGCAGCGGGCTTGGGCCCCTCGCCGGCTCACCCCTCGAGCGCATCGTGACGGCGCCCGAGGCGCACAAGGCGCGCCGCGACGAGCCGGCGAGCGCGGCCGACAAGGAGAAGGACAAGGGCTCGAGCGGCGGCGGCATCATGGCCGCGTTCGGCCTCGGCAAGAAGAAGGACAAGAACAAGGACCTCACCTTCAAGAGGTTCGGGACGTATTCGTGATCAATGCAGTGTTCCGGATCGTCGTCGTCGTCGTCGTCGGCGGCAGCTGAGCGACTTGAGTCCTGGGTCCGAGTCGTATTTTCCGTAGACCGTGTAGCTCTAGTTCTTTCTCCTTTGCACTGCTCCTTCTTACGCTTCGCAGAGCTCACTGTCGAGAGCTGTGAAGCGAAAGGTGATCGTGCGCGCACTCGGTTTTGAGTCGGGCGAGGAGGCGGGGGAGGAGAAAGCGGCCTTGCTCGCCTCGCTCCTCACACGACGCTCGTTGCTGCTTTTCCTGCTCTCTCTAGCGCACACCGATTGCGCCCAACATGGCACGGACACTACTCAGCGGCCGCACCCTGGCCGTCGTCGCCCTCTTCGCCGTCATCGCCGCCGCCTCGTTCGCAAACGCAACCCCGGTCGACGCGCTCAAGAGCCTGCCACCGCCTGGGCCGCCAGGGCCCAATGACCCGCCTAACCGGGTGTACGGTGCGTCGCGCCCCTCTCAGAGAGCGAGGGAGAGTCGAGCTGACCTTGCTGGGCCGAGCCTGTTCGCAGACGGGCACGCACGGCTCGCGAGCGCAGTGGGATGGGCCAGCATCGCTTCGTGGATCCTCGTGCGTGCCTCCCTGTCCCTCTGTACCCGCGCGCGAGCTGCCGCTGACCTCTCGCTGCCCCCTCCTCCTTCCCATCCTCGCCCCGCTCGTCTCCCTCGCTCACAGGTGTACACTGATCCGGCGCGTCCTCTCCACCTCACGAGAACGGCATGAATGACGGAGAACGGGTTCTAACCGCAGGTCCGTCGATCAGATCGTGCTGTGCTACAAGGAGCAGAGCGGCGAGTCGCTGTCGTTGCTCTTCCTCGCCATCGTGAGTCCTCAGCTCGTGCATCTTCTCGAGCGTGCGAGGTCCCTGTACTGACTCGCCCGATCCTCGCAGTGGCTCACGGGCGACATCACCAACCTCCTCGGCTCGCTCTGGCAAGGCCTGATCCCGACCGTCATCATCCTCGCCTTGTGCGTTCCTCGCTCTCTCCCCCTGCCTGTCTACACGCTGACGCTCCCCTCTCGCCAGGTACTACACCTTCTGCGACGTCATCCTCATCTTCCAAGTGTTCTGTGCGTGCCCTCGCCGCTCTCGCTCGACCAGGATCGCTGACCTGCACCGTCTCTCCTGCCGCAGACTACCGCCGCAAGCGCCGCCAGCACCCCGAGCTGTACGAGTCGCTCGCGACGTCGGACGGCCTCGCCCCGCCCGAGGCCAACGGCGCGCCCTCGATCGCCTCGGAGCAGACGCCGCTCCTCTCGTCCTTCTCGGCGCACGCACCCCTCGAGGCGGCCCTCTCGCCCGCCCTCCAGCGCACCAAGGACGTCCTCAGCTACGGCGGCGGGTTCGTCCTCATCGTCGTCGTCGGCGTCGTCGCGTGGTTCCTCAACGCCAAGGCGGCGAGGAAGGGCCGCGTCGAGGAGGTGTGGGACACGAGCGCCCAGATCGTCGGCTGGATCAGCGCCTTCCTGTACCGTGCGTCTACCCTCTCCTTCTCGTCCTCGAGGGCGACAACGCCGCGTGCGCGAGGCCGTGGCTGACTCGCTTACGAGCTCTCGCCCGCAGTCGGCTCGCGCCTGCCGCAACTCGCCCTCAACCGCAAGACCAAGTGCGCCGGGTTGTCGCTCCTCATGTTTGCGTTCGCCGTCTGCGGCAACGGCACCTACGTCGCAGTGCGTCGGCCCCCTCGTGTTCTCGCTCGTCCTCTCGCTCTCGAAGCTGACTCTCCCCTCCCGCTCGCGCTCATAGTCCATCCTCCTCACGAGCACGTCGCCTCAGCACATCCTCGTCAACGCGCCGTGGCTGCTGGGCTCGGGCGGCACCATCTTCCTCGACCTCGTCGTCCTCGGCCAGTTCGTCGCGTACGCCAAGGAGCGCCGGCTCGAGGCGGCGCAGCAGGACGTCTTTGCGCGCGACGACGAGTCGGCGCTCGCCGACGACGTTGCTGACGAGGCGTGAGTTATCACCTAGACGTGCGCGAGCGGGAGCGAGGTGGCAGCGAGGGCGGGTTTGGCGGAGGGAGGGGTCCGCGCGCGCCGCTGCCCGGACTTTCCGCTCGTCTCTTTCTCTGTAGACTCGCGCCACGCGGTTGCACTCGAGCTAGATTTCGCTGTGCCTCGCTTCCAAGCCTTCGGCCGACTCGCAGGCGCGAGGTGGGAGACCTCGAGACGGGGTGCCGAAGCAGAGTGTGGGTCGGCGCGTCGTTACTGGCTCGTGCCAGGGATCTGCAAACCGTTCGGTCGGGTTCGACGAGGCCGACCCCGTCTCCGCACTCGTCGAGAGAGCGATCCGCTTCATCTCGCTTCGCGCAAGGGTTCGCCGGCTCAGAGCTTTCGCCGCCGCTCCTCCTGCACGACCAAGCTCTCTGTCGCTCCACCGCCGAGCACAGAGCCACTGCGCCTCTCACGCCCGCGGCACAGCTCGAGCGCAGCGCTGCATGAACGTCTCGGGCCCGGGGCCGGCGCACCCTGACGGCGGTCAGCTGGCGGGATGGCGGGGAGGGGAGGGGACAGGCGCAGGCGAGTGGCTCGACGAGCAAGGGCACCAGGTGCGTCCATGCCCAGCTCTGCCCGCTCAGATCCAGTCAAGCTGACCCGCAGCGGCCCTTCCTCCTCCTCGCGCAGCCGTCGTCGGCGTTCTCCGGTCCTGCAGGCGGCGACTACCCGACCTCGTCGCTGTTCGGCCCTGCAGGCAACGCAGGACAGAGCTGGATGGGCGCAGCACCAACGAGCTCGCTGCCCTGGCCGGCGTCGTCGTCCTCCCCCCTCGCCGACCATTTCCCCGGCGGCGAGCCGTCGTCGTTCGTCGGCTTCCCCTCGTCCGCCTACGACCCTCCAGCACCAGCACCTCATGCGTACGACTATCCCCTACCCGACTACGCGCCGCACGGCGCGGCCTATACGCAGCCCTACACGGCGCAGCAAGCCGGCCTTCCCTTCGCCCACCTCCCCTCGCACCCTCCCTCAGCCTCGCATCACCAGTACCTCCATCCTCCACCAACGCAAGATGTCGCCTTCGCCCCGTCGTACCCCAACGAGCTGCGGCGCAGCGTCCAGAAGCGCCGTCACGAGCCCTCCCCGACCGTCGCCGTCGACGCGCCGCCCTACGCGCTCGGCGCTCCCTCGTTCTACGTCGCCCAGTCGGACGGCACAGGCACCGTCAGCACACCGACGGCCTATGTGCACGCGGCGCTGCCGCTCGACGGCGGCCTCGTCAAGCTGCCGCAGGCGGCGACGTTCGACCCTGCGCTGCCGCCCAACCTCGAGGCCAACTACGCCGTGTACGCCTCGCCCGACGGCGCCGCGCCGCAGCAGACGATGTGGTACCTTCCCGAGCCGCCCCAAGCCTACCAGTCGGCGCCGGCTCTCGGCGGCCCGTCGTACCCTGCGCCGTCGCACTCGGCTCTGCCGCAGCAGTTTCGGCAGCCCGAGTCGTCCACCACGTCGGCGCGCCGGCACAGCCACGCACCCGACGGTACGACGTCGTCGATGAGCATGCCGGCGCGGCCGAGCTCGGTCGCCTCGTCGCGAGCGCGAGCGCCGCACGGACCTCCCCGAGCACGACTCGACCCTTTCTCGCTCGCGCAACTCGGCACGCCCACGTCGATCGCACCCCTCGCCCCTCCTCCATCCACCTTCCAGCTCCCTGCGCCTGCCGCACCGACCGCGCCAGCATCCTCGCGATCCGGCACCTCCTCCCCGTCCCGCATCGTTCGCCCCTCTCCAGCTCCTCGACCGCCCTCACCACCGCCCGAGCGCACGCCCTCGCCGCTTCTCGAGCCCGAGACCGACCAGGACCTTGCGCAGGTCGTCGCGCTCGCGTCGATCCGGCGCGCGCTGCACGAGACGCTCCCGCCGCCGCTCGCGTGCAAGCCCGCTCGAGGCGCAGCCGGCCACGCCGCGCGTTCGAGCACGGCCGCCGCAGCGCCCTCGTCCACTCGGTCTCGACCTGCCGCCTTCTCGCGCGCGCCCGACCGCGAGAATGAAGCGCTCGAGGAGCGCGACCTCTTGCGCTCGAGCGGCAAGATCAACCGCAACCAGCAGAAGGAGGTCAGCTCGGTCGAGATCCTCGCGCGCTGCGCGACATGCACGGTCGTCGACCCGTCGGGCGCCATCGAGCCGCGCACCATCGCGCGCCTCGTCCTGCGCGCGCTGCCACCGCAGCTCGTCAACGCGATCGAGGCGGGCTCGCCGCCGACGAGCGTCGTGCGCGTCGCGCGCGCTCCTGAGCGCCTCGACCTCGGCGCGTCGTGCTGGGCGTGCCTCGGCGCTCGTCAGGGCGACGACGGCGTCGTGCGCGCGGGCGCGCAGAGCTACGCCGACGAGGGTACGGTCGCGCGGCAGAGCAAGGTGGCGGTGCGCCAGCGGCAGAAGGGCTACGACGCGACGCTGTCGGCCGCCATCGACAAGCTCGAGCAGCTCGGGCTCGACGGCGCCGAGGCGGGCAGCCCATCAGCGTCGCCGGGCAGCGCGGGCGGCCCCGGCCTGTCGCCGCGGCAGCAAGAGCAGGAGGAGGCGGCACGAGCAGAGCACAACTCGCTCCTCCTGTTCGAGCCGGCGCGAGCGCCGACCGAGTGCAAGAGCGGCTGGCTGCGCTGCGACGTGTGCGACTACGTGTGCGGCGTCGGCACCGCCGTCTCTGCCGTGCCGGCACCGCCGCAGCCGCACGGCTTCACGGTCGAGGTCATCTGCGCAAGGTGCGCGGCGCTCTTCAGGTGCTGCTCGGACTGCGGTGGAGGAGGAGGGAGGCTCACGCCTGGGCGGTGGCGGTGCAAGGAGCTCTTCCGTGCGTCGGCTTCCTCTCCCTCGCTCAGTCTCCTCGCGATACGCTACTGACTCCAATCGTCTCTCTCCTGCAGCTGATGGGCGCAAGACGTGCCAGCTGTCGCACGCCCGCAACCCGGCACTCGGCGAGGTCACGATGTGCGCCTTCTCAAACTCCTCTCCTGCCCTTCTTCGCCTCGCTGACCTCTCTCGACCTTCCCTGCCCGCAGCGAGGTCCTTGCCGTCGCCGGCGTTCCTCCTGCTCAACTCGACGTCCTCGAGTCGCGCTGTCGGGCCATCTACTTCAATTCGCGCCTCGCGGTCGTCGCTCGACCCGAGTTTCTCCTGCGAGGCGACGGCCTCGCTCGGTCGTTCCGCGAGGCAGAAGCCGTCACCGTCGATCATTGGGGCCAACTCGCTACCGTCCTGCGAGAGGTGCGTCCCCTCTTTCATCCCTCGCCCGCAGGAGGGGCTCGAGCGTCGCTGACTCGGTCCTCGCCCTGCAACAGCCGCCGCCCGAGGGCAAGAACATTAAGCGCTACATCACGGGCATGTACTCGACGCCGCGCAAGCGGCACCCGAAGCGCGGCAAGGGCAAGGGCAAGGAGCGCGACGCCGCAGCCGACTCGAGCGTGCGTAAGGCCGAGCGGGTCGCTTTCGGGTTCAGCATCGTCGAGGCAGACGTGCGACTCCTCTCTCCTTCCTCTTGGTTCTTGAAGACGATGCTGACGTTCAGAATGTTCTGCAGTTCGACCTAGGCACCCTCTTCGTGCGTGACCTCCTCATCCTCGCGCTCGGACCCATCTTCCTCGAGCGAGGCTGACCCTCTCCTCCTCTGCCCACCAGTTCTGCTGCGTCATGCCCTGGCCCGTCAACGGCCAAGCCTTCGACGCGACGACTATCCTCGGCGAGGCCATTACGCAGCGCGTCAAAGCCGACCGCGTCGTCCTGAACCAGCAGCGCGCGCTCGCCCGCCCGCCTCTCCCGCCCTTCCCGCCCTTCACCTACAACTACATCGCGTCGCCCTTCCGCGTCGGCAGTCGCGCCAATGCGAGCCTCGCGCGGCGCGGCTTCGAGACGGTCGAGGAGCTCGCAGAGCGAGACCCGCAGATCCGCTCCGACTGGTTCAAGGTCGGGTGGCTGCCGGACAAGTGTGCGTCCTCGTCTCTCTCACACTCTTTGTCACTCTCGATGAACAGCACTGACGAGCTCGACGACCTGCAGATGCAGCGGCGCTGACCATCTTTATCCGCCGCCTCGAGTCCGAGGAGGACCTCGGCGGCCCGCCGACCGAGAACGCGCCGCGCAAGCGCATCCGCAAGTCGCTCGCCGGCACGACGACCTCGTCCTCGTCCGAGCCGGCGTCGGCATCGAGCAGGTCCGCCGAGCCGTCGACGGCGCACGAGGACTCGCCGTTCTACGCGCTCGGACCCCCTTTCGGCGCGCAGGCGCACTTTGGCGCTCCTCTCCCTCTTCCTGTACCGCCGAGCTTCGGCGTGCCATAGACACTCGCAATGCAGTAGTCGTCGGGTCGAGCCTCTTCTGCAGCTCGATCCTCTTCCTCCTCCTCCGCTCTCTCTCTCTCGATCGAGCACGACGACCCGAGAGCGGCTGCAGAGAACTTCGAGCTCGACAGCAACAAGGTAAATATTGCCGCGAGAGCGGAAGAGCGAGCACAAAGACAGGCTACAGTCCCCCTCGCGCCTCGTCCCTCGCGGCCCACTCGTCCACGACTCCAAGCACCCTGCACAAGTTCTCCTCGGCAAAGACGTCCTCGTCTCGCCGCGGGTCGCGCGTGCGGTGCGCGAGCTGGTCGACTGAGCGGGTGAAGGCGAGGGCGCGGTGCAGGGAGAGGAGGGCGGGGCCGGAGGAGGAGGAGGGGTCGCCGGGGGAAGGGAGGGAGGAGGAAGGGAGCGAGGGGAGCATGGCGAGGGTGTGCTGCGCGTCGAAGAGGAGTCAGTGTGCGTACAAGGGGATGCGAGAGGGCCTCGGCGACGAGCGGGCGAGCGAGGCGGAGGAGAGACGCACCTTGACGACCTCGAACGCAGCCTGCGCCGTCTGCTCGACCTGCTCCCGATCCGAGAGCTGCGGGCCCGCTCGGCGCAGCTGCGGTGCGCTCTCGTACTGCTCGAGCACGTGTGGGCTGTCGCGGCGGGCGAGAGAGTCAGTCTGCGCTTCGCTCGAGCTCGAGGAAAAGCGGGGTCCGTGCGCGCGCGCACCTCGGCTCCGGCTTCTCGCGCAGCTGCTGCACGACGTCGGTGATGGCGTGCAGCTCGTGCTGGAGGTAGGTGATGTAGTCCTGTGCCGAGCGGAGCTCTTGCACGAGCTGCGGGTGGACGAGCTGGGTCAGAACTTGAGATCGGCGGGTCGAGGAGAGGAGGGACAGGGCGCACCTGCAGGTTGACGTCCTGAGCGTCGGGCTCGTCTTGTGGGCGCTGTCGTTGCGGCTGAGGTGGCGGCGCAGACGACGAAGGAGGGCGCGCAGCATGGTCGGCAAAGGTCGAGGCGGTCGCGCTGTGCGGTGGCGAGGGGATGTCGCGCATGCGCGAGGCGGGTCGGCCCGGCGACGAGTGGTGCGAGACGATCGTGTCGAACTCCTTCAGGGCCTGTGGGCAACGGGGAGTAGGAGTGAGCCTCGTAAAGAGAGAGAGAGCGAGGGCGAGGAGAAGGAGGGCGCACCGCTTCTGCGACGCGCGTGATCGAGTCGACCGACGCGACCGTCTCCTCGTACGAGCCATCGACCGCCGCGCCCGTCCTCTCGCCCGCCTCGTCGCCGTACGCGCGCTCGCCGCCGCGGAGCAAGCTCGCGTCGAGCGCGCTCGCGCCGCTGCGGTCGGCCTCGCTCCTGCGCAGCGCGGCGACGCTGCCCGGGCGCGGGCTCGGCGAGTCGGGGAGCCCCGCACGGTCGAGGGTGCTGCTGCGCGGTGCGCTGAAGCCGTTGGCGCGCTGGAGGAGCTCGACGGCGCTGGGTGCGCGGCCGGAGAGGGGAGGGCGGAGGGAGCGGGTCGAGGGCGGGGCGACGGGCGAGGCGATGGTCTCGGGGATGAGGAAGTCGTCGTTGATGGGGTAGACTGCTGAGCGAGAGGAGGAGGCGGAAGGGTGAGGGCGAGGGGCGGACGAGGCGTGTTTGCGGATGGTGGACGTGGCGGGAGGAGGGCGGCGCGAGGTCGAGGGGGCCGGCGGTGGGGTCGACATGCCGATGGACCGCGACAGGGCGAGATTGCGGTGCGCCGTGTCCCACGTCTGCTCGTGCCCGTGCTCGTCGTCGTCGTGGCCGTCGAGGAGGTCGAGGAGCTTGTCGAGGTTGCTCAGCTCGCGCAGGTCGGCGTCTTGGCCTCGATCTTCTGCGGCGTCGCTCGCGCTGCGCCTGCTGAGGCTCCACCGACCTGGGCTGGTGGCTGCGGTCCTGCGCGAGAGCGGGGTGTCGCCTGTGGGATGGCGGACGCGGGGGGACGAGGCGGCGTTGGACGAGTGGTCGTCGCGGTACGTGTCGGTGATGTCGGGGTCCGAGAAGGCGAGGTGCACCGTGTGTGGCCGTGGCCGTGGATCGAACGACATGCCTTTGAGCGAGCGAGAGGGAGAGGGAGACCCGAGTCGAGCGACGACGCGACTCTCATCTCCTGCGAGCTCTCTCTCTCTCCCACCTCGCTCTGGTCCCCTGGCTAGACCCCCGAGACAGAGCTGTACTCTGTCTGCACCGGCTCGACCTTTTACAGCCCCGCCACACCGCCAACTCGCCCTTGTCCACCTCGACACCGCCCCGCCCGCCAACCTCGGCTCCTCGACCACTCGTCCTCGCCCAGCAATCCTCGCCATGTTCTTCCGCGTCGCCCATCTCGACGTAGTCATAGCTCTGCATCGACACGGCGGGCCCGCGCCCACCGAGCGGTGTCGGCCCGCTCCTCGCCGCCTCGACGACCTTGCCGCCGCATCCTTCCTGCTCGCCCTGCGAGCGCTCTCGCCTGCGCAGGACTCTCTCTTGCTGCAGGGCCGTTCTCGAGCTAGTTGCTACACTGCACGAGCTGTGTCATGCCGGCCTCGTCCGTCTCGTCGCCTCTCCTCCTCCTCGAGCGCGCGCAGCTCCCTCAGCTTGTCTTGCTCGTTCCCGCACTCATCGGCGGCTCCTTCGCGCTCGGCGCTCTTCCACGAGCTCTCCAGACGCCACCGAGCGACTTGCTCGTGCGGCGCAAGCTGCGAGGTCGCTGCAGAGGTCCGCTCGCCGGCGAGGCTCGAGCGTCGCGGCAAAGACTCGCAGCTTTGCCTCGGCGTCGCTCGACGTTCCTCTCGCTCGCTTTCGCTGGCTTGAGCACGGCACAGAAGATTCGTCTGCAGAAAGGTGGGCTACACAAAGGGAGAGAGAGGGAGAGGGAGGAGGGCGCGCTCACGACCCGTGGACGACCCTCTTGAGCAGGCTGGCGAGCTCGGCGAGGTCCTCGTTCTGCCGCCACGTCCTGATGACGAGGTCGGACATGTCGCTTTCGAAGTGTTCGACGGTGCTGTACCGTTCCCCGACTTGGACGTCGTCATAGAGGTAGTCGTAGCGTTTGACGATCGCCTTCGAGGCGGCGAGGACGGCCTTGGCCGCGGCCCCGAAGCCAGCGTTGCGCTCCTTCTGGTCCTCGACCGCGGCGAGGAAGTCCTGCGCGGCCTCCACCGCCACCTCCTCGCGCTGCTGGGCGACAATCTTCTTCTTGAGGTAGTCGGCCTCGCGGATGAGCGCCGTGATCCGACCCTGCTGGCGCCCGAGCTCGTACTCCTGCCGCTCGGACGTCGCCTTGTAGTAGTCGAGCTGGCGCTGCAGCTCCTCGCACTCGGTGCACTCGGTCTTGCCCGCGAGCGCGGCCGCCTCCGGCTCGAGTGACGGCGCAAGGTCGGCCTGCGAACAAGACAGAGAGCGTCGTCAGCTAGGGCAGGGTGGAACGGGCGAGCCGCCTCGGTGGGCGGGAAGAGAGCGGCGAGCGCACCTGCACCTCGTCCTTGTCCTCGACCTCCTCGGGCGGCGAGTCCTTGACCTCGGCCTCGGGCGTGTCGAGCTTGAGCTTCTCAAGCTGGCTCATAGCGCGCGTAATGCGCATGGGCGTGTCCACGGCCTGTGGAGGAGCAAGTCAGCCGGTGTTGCGCGGCGAGAGGGCGTGCGGGGGAGGACGAGGGTCGTGCGGGCGAAAACGCGAGGACGCACCGGCTTGCTCGACTTCTTCGGCGTGGCAGACATCTCGAGAGGCGCAGATGAAGATGAAGGGTGAGCTAGGTCTGCTCGGTGGAGGGGTGACCGAGAACGAGCGGGTTTGATGAGGAGGAGATGAGGACGAGGGGGGTCAGCTCGCGCGCCCCAGGCCGTGGAGAGGCGGGGGAAGGGCCGCACGGGCTTGAGGTGGTCCTTTGGAGGGCTCTGGCACGCGTTGACAGGCTCTGGCGGAGTGAGCGTGTGCAGTGAGAGGGAGAGCGGACGACGCGCCCAAGGTGGGCGAGGCGGTGCAAGCTCTCGGCTCGAGCAGCGCGAGCGAGGACTCGGGCATCACAGCCTCTCCTCGATGCCGTACTCGACACGCAGAGACGACCCGCCCAATGTGCAGAGAAGTGTCCTCGATGCAAGCTGGCTCCTCCTCGACCTCGATCGGCCCTCGTCCTCGCCTCGTTCAGCCGCCGCTACGGCTCCATGACGCCGCGCACGTCGTCCACGGCGAACAGCATGCCCGTCGCCCCGCCGTCCGTCGTCTTGCGCCACCTGCGCCACCAGCCGGGAGCGACAGCCGGCGCCGAGTCGTGGTGCGCCGAGTTGACGGCGCCGGCGGCGAGGGAGGAGCGGTCGAGCGAGGACGAGGCGGCGACGGCGAGAGGCGCAGGTGCGTAGGCGACGACTGGAGCGGCCGCCATGTCGAGCGTGCGCGGCGGGTCCGATGGCGAGTCCTCCTCGCTCGCGCACGACCCTCCCTCGCCGTCTTCCTCCCACTTCTCCTCGCTCGCCTCTCCATCGCCCCACGCCCACTCGGGCACCGTGTCGACGCCCGCAGCGCGCAGCGCCAGCTCCCGCCCGGCGAGCTCGTCCGCCTGCGCGCGGCTCAGGCCCGTGCACCCAAGGCCCATGCGCTCGTGCACGAGGAGGACGCCGGGCTCGTCGTCGTCGAGGTGCGAGAGGTCGAGCGAGTCGGCGAGGTGCGGCATGAGAGGGTCGTGCAGGTGCGAGAGGTGATGGTACGGCGGCGGGCTGGCGGACGCAGGTGCGGGGGAGGGTGCGGGCGAGTCGGCGAGGGTGGGTGAGCGCGAGGCGGGACGAGGCGCATCGCCGTCGAGGGGCGCGCCATCTTCGAGCGCAGTATACCTCGCGGCGTAGGCTTGTGCAGAGAGCTGAGGGCCGAAGGCCGGGTCGTGCGTCGAGCTCGTGAACGAGAGCATCTCGTGCTCCTCGTACTCGCCGTACTGCTGCTGCGGCTTGTTCGTCTCGTGCTCGTCGAGTCGATCTGCGATGTCGATGCGGTTGAAGCTGAACGGGGCCTGCTGCGGGCGAGGCCAGCACAAGTCGTGCGCCCGGACCGCCGCTGAGCCGGCGGGGGACTCGATCCGAAACTGCGCTGCGGCGGAAGCTGCGTCGAGCGAGGTCGTCCGCGACAGGATGAACGACGGCGGTGTCGACCTCGGCAGGTCAACGAGACTGGCGGACGAGCCGTTGTCGATGCCGTGCAGGACCGACGAGCCGCGCAGGATGGTCGGGGCAGGCTCGCGGTGGCGAGACCAGCCGTGCGGGTCGGGCCGAGGCGAGGGCAGGCGAGAGTACTTGGACGTCGAGGCTGCAGGTCGGCTCGAAGGGAGGAACGAGGGCTGCGGGCGCGGGATCGAGTGCAGCCCGGCCCAGTCGGGGTTGGCAAGCAGTTGCTGGCGTAGAAAGGTGGACCCGCCCGTCGCTGTTCCGTCAAGGACGGCCAGGTCAGCATGCCTTCTCGAGGAGCACCGTCAGGGTCAGGCCACGCCGAGAGGGAAAGCGACGCACCTCGAGAAAGTGGTACCGGCGCCGTCGTCGTCCAGCTCGACTCGACTCCTGCGCGCCTCGTCTCGCTCGCCGCCGGCCTCGTCCAGGTCGAGTTGTCGTTCTGCTTGTTGCGGAGGAAGGCAAAGTCGAAACTCGGGCTCGCGAGCGGCTGCCCCTTCCTGCGACCGCCGAGAAGGTGCGCGGCCGAGTGGTCGGCGAGGAGCGGGCCAGGGCGGACCTGGTAGGCCTGCTTGGCGGCGGCCGAGTATGCAGGCGTGCCCGTGATGTCCTGGCGACTGTGCGCGGGCGAGTCGGAGGGTCAGCTGGCTCGCAAGGACGAGGGGGAGATGAGGACGCACACGCGCCGCTTGGCCTTCCTGCGCCCGACGAGGCCGCCGCCGGTGTAGTTGGCCGTCATCTTGGAGCGAGTCGGAGAGCGCAGCGGTGCACTCGAGGCGAGAGGTGACGGTGAGGCTGAGCGGAGATGGCGAGGCGCGGCCGACCTTGTCGCCGAGGCTCTGGCGGCTCGTCCTGCTCCTGCGGCTTCGTACTAGCCTTCTGCAAGTGCAGCAAAAGAGAAGGACGGCTCGCGGCGGTCTCCTGGGGCAAGCCTGCGAAAGAAGCAAAAGTGCATTGGCCGGGAATCGAACCCGGGGCTAGGCAATTCAGCAGAAGCTGGCAATGCCCAATTTTGCCACTAAACCACCAATGCTTGCTTGTTTCGCATGGGCTTGGTGTGCAACTATGTGGGGCAAGTTTACGAGGTCGTTTTTTCCCCCACATCGGCTCCCCGTCGAACGCACTCTCAGGTTCTCGCTTGCGACTGCGCTCTCGCACGACACCGCCTGCTTGCAGTATACTGCTCCTCGTCGTATCCATCGCACCGACCGCCATCTGCAGCCGCGACCGCGAGGTTTCCGTCAACCCCCGCTCGGTCCTCTCCTCGAGCTTCGCGGCTTCCTCTCGTTCGTCCTCGCGCCGCTCGCCCTATCCTTCTCGCTCCTCGATCGCTAAAGACGGAGATCACGCACGCTGCGGGAACGGCACAAAGCTGCAGTCGCATTTCAGGGGTCCAAGCGCTTCCTCGCCCTCGCTCCTCCCGCTCAACAAGCTGCCTTCCTCGCTCGACGCCCTCCTCTCCTCGTACCTCGCGAGCACCCTCCTCACAGGTCGCCACGAAGGTAGCCGCCGTGCGGGAGGGCCTCGGAGCCGTCGAGCGCGTTGAGCTTGGCGTCGGCGGGCGACTTGGGCTGCGAGCGGGCGACGCCTCGAGCAGGGTCAGCGGGTTCAGCGGGTCCTCCATCCATGCAGATCGTCGAGGAGACGTCGTGCGAGACGACGGGGCCGACGCGTAGCGGCAAGATGGGGACGAGCGAGAGGGCGAGGGACAGGAAGCTGTCGACGCACGTCCTTGAGGATGTTGTCCGCCCTCAGGCGCTGGTCGTCGGGCTGGCCCTCGAAGTGGTGGACGTCGTCGTGCTTGAGCTGCGCAGCCGGGTCGAAAGACTCAGCTTTCGCCCCGAGCGAGGCGAGACGAATGCAGGAACCGCCGAGCAAGCGCACCTTCTCCTCGGCGGCGCGAGCGTCGTCCTTGTGCATGGCGGCGCAGTCGACAGGCTGCAAGCGTAGAGAGAGGGCGAGAGTGTCAGCGAGGCGTCCTGTGCGCCTGCGACGGCGTGCGTGGGCCACTCGCGCTCGAGGAGGATGCGGACGCACAGGAGGGGTCCTCGCGTCGCTCTTGCCGTGATGGTGGTGGTGACCGGCTTGGGAGATGCTCTGCTCCTGTGGGATAGGGTGGCCGAGGTGCGCGAGCCGGGACGGGTCAGCAAACGCTCGGTCGAGGGGGAGGAGGGGAGCGAGCAGTGGCGGAGGACGCACGGCGGGGGAAGGAGCCTCGGTCGGGTTCTCGGTGGTCGACATGGCGGCTAGAAGCTGCTCTTGAGTGCTCAGTGTGGGCGAGAGCTGTCGCGGGCGAGGAGCGAGTGAGCGGAAGGAGGGAGAGAACCGGGACGCCCTCGAGAAGGTCCGGGGTGGAGCTGCAGCTCATCGCTCCGAGGGGCTCGCAGGCTGACCCAGCCCGCGTAGATGACAACTCGACTCGCATGACAGGTAAGCGCGCTCTTCGGAGCGAGCGAGAGCAGCAGGGGACGCCGGGAGAGAGCCGGTGGGAGGTCAAAGCGGCGCGAGCTCCCTCACGCTCGTACGACGGACCCGAGCGCCGCCAGTCTTTGACCACGAGACCATCGAAGCAAAGGGAGGCTCGCGACGGCCGAGAGAGACCTTGGTTACACGCGGAGAGCGAGCAGGAGGAAGAGCTACGCTGCGAAGAGGGGACGGAGGAAAGAAAGGCGGCGTCGACCACCGACATCGCCGCCCTTCCGCCCGCATGCACGCACACCAGACGACGAGCGAGTCGTACCGGGGCCTCGACCTCGTGCTCCTCGCCGCCGCTCGACGGCCTCCTCAAGCCGAGGCGGACGGATCCTCCTCCCCGCCCTCGCATCACGCCAGCCTCGCGCCCTGGACGCACCCGAGGTCGACATGCACTGCATGAGATCTGCTCGAGTGGGGGAGGAAGTGTCAGCTGTCGGTTTTGCGCTGAGAGCAAGCGTGCGAGGGGGAAACGCACTGCCGACGAGGAACGCGCGCAGGTCTGAGGAAGGGCGCCCTCGGCCGGCTCGAGGCGCACGACTGGGAGTCCGAGCATGTCGATGCTGAGCGACGCCGCTCAGGAAATCGCCGCTCGGGGCCTGGACGAGTTGCAGTGCGGGTCGAGGCTGAGAGACGAGGCGGTAGGCGCGACGAGGGCGACCGGGAGCAAGCGCTAGAACTTGCTGCGCGGCACTCGGCCTGAAGAGTGGCTGTAGGAGCAGGACGAGTCAGCAAACCGGTCGCTTGAGCGGCTGCGAGGGCGAGAGGGACGCACCTAGGCCGAGGAAGTGCGGAGGGGGACGACCTCGACAGCACGCCTCGAGCTTGATCGTCGCCGCTCAGAGGAGCTCAGGTGGTACGAGTGCGCGTGTTCACGGTCGCAGCAGCTGGCCATGCAGCGGCGTCGTCGAGTTAAGTCATCGGGTCGAGGCGAGGAGGCGGGTGAGGGTGACCGCGGGTCGAGCTGGCGCGTGTTGGGTGCGTGCGTGGCCGCAGTAGTCTGTGCGAGACCGTGGGAGCTCTGTCGAGACGCCGCGCAAGGGCTAGGAGGGGTGCGACGAGTCGCAAAGAGCTCTCTGTTTCGTGGGAGACTTCCCGGAACTTCCCACGCCTCCCCTCGAGTGAACTTCGCCGCGGCGTCATCAACCGGCCCCCTTCTCTCGCTCCTCCGACCACCACCACAACAGTAAACACACCATGAGCGACATCACTGAGCCCTCCAAGGTGCGTGCTCGCCTTCCAGCACCGACGAGACGCCGCTGACCCTCGTCCTCGTTCCACACTTCTCCTCCCTCTTCCCCACCTCGTCGATCCCTCTCCGGCTCGCCTTGTCCTTCACCCTCGCCCTCTACTCGCCTGTCGCCCTGCACCACGTTCCAACAGACCTCTGGCAACTACGACTACGCCGTCGGCTCGATCAAGGAGACGATCGGCAACGCCGTCGGCGCACAGTCGCTCGCCCAGGCCGGTTCGGAGCAGGCGGCCAAGGGCGACGCCGAGTACAAGCTCGCGCAGACGCAGGAGTACGCCGAGGGCACGGCTGACCGGGTGGGCGGCAAGATTGACCGCGTCATCGGCGCCGCGACGGGCGACCACACCAAGGAGGCGGCCGGCCTCGCGCAGGAGACCAAGGGCAAGGCGCAGCAGGGTGCGCTTCCCCTCGTTCCCTCCGCACGAGCGAGCTCGAGCTGACCCTCGCCGTCTTCCGCAGCCGCCAACTCGTGATCGTCCTCGTCCTTCCCCTCGTTCACCTCCTCTCCCCCTCGTCGTGCTCTCGCCGTAGCCGCATGTTGTCCTGAAACACGCTCCCGCTCGCCGTACTTCTCGCCAGGGCCCGAGACGAGAGACGAGAAGGTACTACTTGCAGAAAGGGAGAAGATACTGCTTGCGAGATCGAGAGGTCCGTGCGCTCAGCCCCGCTCACGCGAGCTCGCGGTGCTGCACCTCGGCCCTGTCCTTCTCCTCGCTCGGGTGGTAGTGCTGCAGCGCGACGCGGTGCACCTTCTGGCGCAGCACGTACTTGCGGAACCAGTACGCCGGCGACGCGAGGCCGTAGCGCGCCTGGCGCGCCGTGCTCATCGAGAAGACGTCGTCGAGCTCCTCGAGCGTCTGCGGGGCGGGTGCGCGCTCGTCAGCTTCCTCTTCGACGACTTCGCGAGAGAAAGAGAGGGAGACGCACGAAGCCCTTGGTCTCTGGGCAGAAGCACAGGACGAGGACCCAGAGGATGGCGTTCCACCCGCCGAACCACGCGAACGCGCCGAATGACGTCCACTTGCGCAGCTGGAGCGGGAAGACGAGCGCGTTGATAAAGTTGAAGAACCAGGTGACGGCCGTCGCCCACGCCATGCCGATCTCGCGGACCTGGAGCGGGTAGACCTCGGCGCTGTAGGTGAACGGGACGGGGCCTGCGCCCGGGCCGTAGAAGGCGGCGAACAGGTAGATGCCTGCGAGGACGAGACGTTGATGAGGTAGGGCGAGAGAGGAGGAGGCGTCAGCAAGGTCGGCGCGAGAGAGAGAGCTGGCGAGCCGCCGCTTGCGAAGGTCGCGAGGAGCGCACCGGTCGTCACCATGGCGAGCTGGCCCGAGTTCGAGCTGATGTAGAAGCCGGCGCCTGCAACGAACATGAAGAGCTGTGCAGATCGAGAGCGTTCACGAGGAGTGAGAGCGCGAGGCGGTCAGGCGAGCCGAAGCTCGATGGGATGAAGCTGGGAGAGACGACGCACCGACAGGAATGGCAACGTGAACAGCAGGAGTGCTCGACGACCGGCGACGTCGATCGTGAAGAAGGCCGGGAAGCTGAAGACCCAGTTGATGAGGCTGCAGGAAGAGAGCACAGTCAGGAAAGGTCCGACCGACCCGGGAGGAAGGGGGAGGTTCCCAACGTCCCCATACCCCAGGCTACCCAACAACGACACGGTCTGCGACTGCCCGCTGGACCGGAATATGGTTGACGAGTAGTAGGCGATCGCATTGATCCCACAAAACTGCTGCATGAACCTGAAGGAGGAGCAGGAGGAGGTTCGTCAGTCCGGGTCGAGACAGCCTCGCCGATATCGGCGGCGTCGATCGTGAGCACTATACAGTGCGGTACCGAAGGCTGAGAGAGGGAGAGCCACGCACATGACGACGGTCGAGGCGAGGACGGCCCGGCGAATACGAGGAACCTTGATCATCTCGGCGACCCTGCTGCGGCTGCGGTGCAGAGCGAGCTCCTCCTCGACCTCGATGCACTTGCTCGTGTAGTACAGGTCGACGGCGGCCTGGAGCGGCGTGCTGCGGAACTTGAGGAGCGCCTCGAACGCCTTGCGGTGGCGGCCCTTACCGATGAGCCAGCGCGGGGACTCGGGGACGAAGTAGACCTGGAGGCACACGAACACGGCCGGGAGACACGCTCTGTGAGGTGCGGCGAGCGAGAGGAGGGGAGGGAGGAGAAAGACGAGGTCAGTGCGTCGACCTTCCCAAGTTGAGGGGGAGCACGCACGAGCCGAGCATGAGGCGCCAGTTCAAGCCCGTGATGCCGGGCTTGTCGGGCACGTTCTGGAAGATGAGGGACGAGACCGTGCCGAGGCAGATGCCTGCAGAAGGGAGAGGAAGTCAGTTCTCAAGACCCTCGCCGAGAAGACGTCGAGGGCGACGCCTCGACGTCACGTTCATGCCCGTCGACGCACCACAGCACGAGCAGAGAGCGCATAGAGAGAGGAGGACGCACCGAACGCCGTCCACGTCTGCCACTGCATCGCGAGGAAGCCCCGGATCCTCGCCGGCGCAATCTCGGACGCAAAGACGGGCACGGTCGCGCTCTTTGGCCCGATGCCGATGCCGAGGAACAGCCTCGAGATGAACAGGTGCCACCACGTGTTGGTAACGGCTCCCTGCGCGCGAGCACGAGGCGTCAGCGGCTGGGTCAAGATGAGGGTCTGTGCGCACGCGCGTGTGGAACGAGCTGGGGACGAGCGACGCACCCAGATGCAGCCGAGGCCGGCGCACAGGGTCGAGATGAAGATGGCGCCGCGACGGCCGAAGTACTTGTTGAGCGGGTAGCTGCGCGAGGAGAGAGAAGGTGCGTCAGGAGAGGGTCGACGAGCACGACGTGCGCCCACGAACGGCTGGGAGGAGGCTGCAGGGGAGAGGGAAGGGGACGCACGTGAGCCAGCAGGAGAAGACGGCCGAGCAGAGGTACGGCGCCGACGCCGTGAGGCCGAGGAGGAGTGTGTCGCGCGTCGAGTCGCTGCCGATGCCGAACTGGTCCGGGTAGAAGAGATTCGCTCCGTTAATTACGGTCTCGTCCATTCCTTGCACGATCGCAGCCATCGAGCACATGAAGACCGTCCAGTACAGCGTCTTCGGCTGGCGGTAGGGGTGAAGCTGCGAGAGGACGAGGAGCGTCAGCGACCTGGTCCGCCTTCCCAGCGACGCGCAGCGCACCTTCTCGTTGCGCAGGATGTCCTTGTCCTCCTCGGTGAGAGCCGACAGCTGCTCAAAGTTGTCGCGATCGCGGCCGACGAGCGCCGCCTTGAACAGGAGCTCGCGCTCGTCCTCGAGGCCGGTGCGCACGACCCACTCGTCGACGTCGCGGCGCAGCTCGTCGTCCGTCTTGCCCCTGCGCACGCGAGAGAGTCAGCTCGGGCTCGGGTGCAGGCGGCGAGAGGAGCGACGCCGAGGATGTGGGGCGAGGACGACGCACGCGAGCGGGTTGCTGAGGAGCGCGTCGACCTCCTTCTGCTTCTTGATGTCGGTGGGCTCGCCGACGACCGTGTCGGAGGCGTGCGAGGTGGAGCGGCGGACTTTCTCGTCGATGCCCATGGCGGCGGCGGCTGCGACGGGAGGTGCGGATGAGCGGGAGGAGAGGGAGCGCGTCAAGGGTCAGCGAGCGCACCTTGCCGACGCGTGGGGGAGCTTCGACGACTTGAGCGCACACGCACTCGAGAGCTAAACGCGGCTCCATCGTCGGGGCCCTTGACTCTCGGCCGGGGAGTGACGCTCGAGGTGGAGGCCGAACCTCTCGAGAAGGGCGAGTGAGCGACTCGGTGCGTGAGAAACGGCAGGTGCGCCGCGCTCCTGCTCCATGATGCGCGGAGAGGCAGCCTGGAGAACCGCTCGGCATGTACCACGGGACGAGGGCGGCAGCGAGAGCCGGAGGAAGCGGTTCCGCGAGCGCGGATGGGCGTGCATCGACGAGATCGCTCGGGCTTGAGGCCTGTCGCCGACGCTGCTCTGCGCGCTCATGCTGTGCTCCTCGAGAGCGAGAAAGAGCCCCTAACCCTGCACAAGGTGCGTCGGGCGGAGGACGAGTTGGAGCCGACCGTCGCGCGCGAGGAGGACGACGGCCGTGAGGGCAGCACGACAGGACAAGCTGTGTCGTCCGTGCAGACCGAAGCTGAAGCTGGACCAGCAGAGGCCTGCGGAAAGCGACACGATCAGCGTGCCGTCGCGAGCGGTCGTGTCGAGGAGGAGGAGGGGGCGGGAAGAGGGACGGCTCACTCGCTCACACACATCGCTGAGAGTCCGAGACTGGCTCGGTGACAGCAGAGTCTTGAGCAGCCACAGCTGTGCGGCTCGGAACAAGGCCAACGCCGCGCGCGAGACGAGGACGGCAACCTGCACGATGAAGACGGGGCGAGGACGAGGGCTCTGGTCGCTCGAGCGCGACTGGAGCGGGGCAGGCGCATGTGCATGGCCAGTACGGAGAGATGCACGGCTGCAATGCAGGACCACGGGGCGAGGGAGACGAGTGGCAGGCGACGAGAGCGACTGGCTGCGTCCTCCCCGTCGCGCGAGCTCGTCGGCATCCTCGCCTCTTCCTCCGGACTTCCTTCTCGATCTCCCGCGCAGCTATCATGTCGACCGGAAAGGGTGCGCACCACCCACCTCGGTACCAAGCCCACCCGCTGACCCGCCCTTGCCCCCTCGCCCCTCCAACTCGCCGCCGACCACCTCCCCGTCGCGCCTCCATTTTCTCGCCTCGACCCCGACCTCGCCTCGCTGCCCCCCTGCCCGCTCCTCTGTGTGCGCAACCGACCCTTCCGTCACCCACCTACGCCGCCATGCACACCGCGACCCGCCCAACAGCTGCCGCTAAGCCGCAGGACGCCAAGGCCAAGGTGCGGCTCGCGCTCCTCCCACCTCGCGCGCGCTCAGCGGTCACGGCGTCGTCGCACGGGTCGAGGCGTGGCCCGGGATGGCTCAGGGAGGAACAGGAGGGGACCGTGAGGGTCAGGCGGGGACGCTGTGGAGACTGGGCGTGCTGACGCCGTCGTGCTGCTCCTCCGTCCGCAGGCGGCCAAGAAGGCTGCCCTCAAGGGCACCCAGGCGACGGCCCTCAAGAAGGTCCGCCACTCGGTCACCTTCCACCGGTGCGTCCTGCCGTCCTCGCGCCCCGGCGCGAGCCGAGAGCGGCGCCGAGTCGTCGTCGCCGTCCAGCGGCACGAGCTGACTGTGTCTCCTCCTGCCCCTCTCCCCCTGCCCCGCCTCGTGCGACGTACACGAACCGCCTCGTCGCCTCCTCCACGTACCTGTGCGACACTCGCGCCGCCGCCCTCGCCCGCCGCTGCCGCCGCTGCACCTCGACCCCGACCCGACCCTCCTCGCGCACCGCCTCACCTCTCGCTCCCCCTCGCCGCGCCCACCCGCCCACCGCCACGATGACCCGCCGCACGCAATGCGCGCACCCGCAGCCCCAAGACCCTCGCCCTCCCCCGTGCGCCCAAGTACCAGCGCAAGGCGGTCGCGTCGCTGCCGCGCATGGACGCGTACCGCACGATCGTGCACCCGCTCAACACCGAGTCGGCCATGAAGAAGATCGAGGAGCACAACACGCTCGTCTTCATCGTCGACGTCAAGTCGAACAAGCGCCAGATCAAGGAGGCGGTCAAGAAGCTGTACGACGTCAAGGCGCTCAAGATCAACACCCTGATCCGGTGCGTCGGTGCTCTCTCTCCCTGCACTCGGGGCCAAGGCGGTCGCGCGCTGCGGCCGTCGTGACCTCGTTCGAGGTTTGGGAGGATGACACTGACGCCGCGCGCGCCCGACCTGCAGCCCCGACGGCCGGAAGAAGGCGTTCGTTCGCCTGGAGGCGGACGTCGATGCGCTCGACATTGCCAACAAGGTGCGTCTCTCTCTCTTCTCTCGAGCTCACCTTCAGGAAGCAGGACTCGCCGCTGACCGAGAGAGTGGGTCTGTGCGCCGCAGATCGGCTTCATCTAAACGACTCGCTGCCTCGCCCGCGGTGTGTGGTTGCGTGGAATCGGAGACTTGTGCGCTGGGCATCCCTTGTGCGAGCGAGAGAGAGAGCAAGAGAGGCTGTGCGAGAGCGAGAGAGCGAGACGACGAACCGAGGAAAAGGCGACTTTGGGCGACGAGGAGTGGTCCAGCTCGCCCCGCCCCTCCTGCTCTCGCACGTTGCTCTGCGGGTCCAGCTCTTGCACAAGAGCACTCGACAGACGACTCGCAACCGTCCCAGCCCCAGCTCGACCGGCCAGACGCCGTGGGCACAAAGGCCTCAGGCTGCTCACCAACCACCCTCGCTCATCGCCAGTCGCCGCACCTCGCTCGTCCACCAACCCCTCGAGGTCCCCTCCCTGACCTACTAGACGCGCACCAAGGCTACCACAAGCCCGCGACACGCCCAAGGTCCGCTCCCTGCCCCCTCTCCGGCGCGCCCCCTCGGTCCCCTCGGTCGCCTCGCGGCTGCACGCCTTTTCTGGCTCGCGTCGCCCTCGTGGTGCGGCACGGTCGCTCTCGAGTGGCAGTGGTGGGTCGTGGGAGGGCAGCAGGTGCACGCTCGAGCGCGGGCGGGCAGCCAGGCGCGAGGTTCGGGGCGCCCGGCGGCTGACGTCCGGGAAGGGCGGGGCGAGTGGCTCTCGGCGGGCGAGGGACTGCGGCCGGTGCCTTCGAGGGTGCGACGGCAGTGCTGCACTCAGCTGCAAGACGGACGAGTGGCGCAGGGCGTGCCCGGGGCTGTGCAGGCCGTCGAGCCTCGGCGGAGTTGGTTGCTGACCGACTCGGTTGCCTCTTCCTCCTCACCCTTCTCTCCGCCTTCGCCGTCTGCAGCTTCGCCTTCTCTAGCCACCGCTGAGCAAGCCCACCCTCGAGCCGTCAAGACCCGCCGCCGCTCAAGCCGCGCTCGTCTCGCACCGCCGCCACCTTTGCCCCCCCCTCCTCCCCGCACGCCTCTCCGAGCCGGCTCCCCCGACCTCTCGTCATCACACCGACAGCCACCACCATCCTCGCCCTCTACCCAGCCCCGACTACCTCCCTCGTCGTCGCACACCATGTCGTCCGGCGCATCCCCTCAACCCGACGCCCAAGCAGAACCCGCCGGCTCGCCCTCCGAGGCGCCGGATAACACGCACCCTGCCTTCCTCGCACCGCCCGCCGCCAACGCCAACGCCAACGCGCCCTCGATGAGCCGCCAGGACTCGACCTCGTCGGTCGGCGTCAGCGTCTCGGCCCCGTCGTCGACCGGCGCCAACACGCCCTCGACCGTGCCCAACACGCCCGCCCTCTCGTCCCACTACGCCAACCCGTCCATCCCGCCCACCCCGTCCGAGTTCTCGGGCGCCTTCTCGGGGCCGTTCGTGCGCAACCCGGCCCTCGCGCTCGACTCGCCCGCCCGCGAGCTCGGCCTCCTCTCGCTCGCGCCGACGCCCTCGCCGCCCCTCTCGGAGCGCACCCCGGCCGCGCCCACGACCGACGCCGCCGCCGCCCCTGCCGGTGCGCCCGCGCCGCACGCGCCCTCGGGCCCCGTCACGGCCGCCGAGTCGGTCCTCGCGCGCACCTCGGCGGGCCAGCAGGCCCTCCGCGAGGGCGTCCTCCCCGGCGCCAAGGCGCTCGGCTCGGTCCCGCAGCCGGGCCCGGCCCCGCCCGCGACGCCCTCGCTCGACGCGGCGCCCGGCGGCGCGGTGAGCAGCACGGCGGCGACGCCGGGCGACACGCGAGCGGGGACGCCGGCGCTGCCCGTCCCGAGGAGGGACGTCAGCGGCGCGAGCACGGCGAGCGCTGCGTCGGGCTCGGGCTCGACCGCCGCCGCCGCTCCTCCTGCGCCCAAGCGCCCGTCGCTCGAGCCGCCGCCGCACCAGAAGAAGAGCGTGTTCGGCAAGCTCTTCGGCGACAAGAACTCGAGCTCGGTCTCGCTCGCGCACTCGACCCACGGCGGCGGCGAGGCCATGGAGCGCTCGGCCGGCTCGAGCACCGACGGCGGCGCGCCGGGCTCGTCGTCGGGCGGCGCCAACGGCGGTGCGCTCCTCGCGCGACGACCGAGCGGCGGTCCGGGCGCCGACAAGAAGCGCGAGGACAAGGAGCGCGAGAAGCGCGAGAAGGCCGAGCGCAAGGACCGCGAGAAGCGCGACAAGGAGGCGCGCAAGGAGGCCGAGCGCGCGCGGTCGGCCTCGCGGCAGCGCACGCCGAGCCAGCAGGGGCGCGCGCGCAGCGAGTCCAAGGGCGAGCACGACGCGCCCGCGCCCCAGCATGGCTCGGCGCACGGCCACAAGGACAAGGAGGGCGGCGGCGTCATGGACTTTATGCGGATCAAGGTGCAGCGCAAGACGTCGGTCACGAGCCGGCGCAGCGACGACGGGCGGTCGGACGGCGAGGGCGCGGGCAAGAGCCAGTACGGCGGGTCCGAGCGCAGCCGCGGCGGGCAGAGCAACGCGAGCCTGACCAAGAAGTACGGCGTGTGCGACAAGGTCATCGTCGGCAAGGGCGCCACGGCCGTCGTCCGCCTCGCGCACAAGTGGGACCGCAGCACCGAGAAGCTGTACGCCGTCAAGGTGCGTCCTCCATCCCTCCCTCCCTCTTCCTCATCGAGGCTCACAGCTGACGTCGCCCTCGCTCGTCGCTCGCAGGAGTTCCGCAAGCGCCGCAAGAACGAGACCGAGAAGGAGTACGTCAAGAAGCTCACGAGCGAGTTCTGCATCTCGTCGACCCTGCACCAGTGCGTCCTCTCGCTCGCGTCCTCCGCTCGACTCGCGTTTCCTCGAGCTGACTCCTCTCCCTCCGTATCACAGCCACAACGTCGTCGAGACGGTCGACCTGGTCCAGGACGAGCAGCAGCACTGGTGCGAGGTCATGGAGTACTGCCCGGGCGGCGACCTGTACGCCGTCATCAAGAAGGGCGACCTCGGCCCCGCCGAGATCAACAGCTACTTCAAGCAGATCTTGAGCGGCGTCGCGTACCTGCACTCGATGGGCGTCGCGCACCGCGACATCAAGCCCGAGAACCTGCTCCTCGACGCCAAGGGCCACGTCAAGATCACCGACTTTGGCGTGTCGGACGTCTTCCGCATGTGCTGGGAGCGCACGACGCACCTCAGCAAGGGTCTGTGCGGCTCCGAGCCGTACATCGCGCCCGAGCAGTTCGAGCAGAAGGGTCTGTCCCTCTTCCTCTCTGTGCACGGACCTCCTCTGTCCTCGTGCTGACCCTCCCTCGCCCTCTCTCCTCGCACCGCAACAGAGTACGACGCCCGCCTCGTCGACGTGTGGGCCGTCGCCATCGTGTTCTACTGCTGCACGTTCGGCGAGCTCCCGTGGCGGGTCGCCAAGCGCGACGACATGTCGTTCGGGCCGTACCAGCAGATCTACCGCACGTCGTCGTCGACGCCGCCGCCGCTGAGCAACATTGTCCCGCGCGAGTGCCGCAGCGTCATCCGGCGCATGCTCAACCCGGACCCCAAGAGCCGCGCCACCATCGACGAGGTGCTCGCCGACGCCTGGGTCCAGGACATCCCCATCATCCCGCCCCTCGTCCTCCCTCCGCACTAGTCGCACCTTTGCTCTCTCTCTCCTCGTCGTCGCTGTGTGTGCCCTATCCCGCCCTGTCCTAGTGCGCCTGCCCTGCCTGCTCGCCCGCCCGCCGTAGCTTGTTGTATCGAGCGACTCGCAGTACACGCCCTCTCTCTGCAGCGTCTCGAGAGTGCGAGGACGAGTGCGAGGAGAGAGCGCGCAAAAGCGGGGACAGTGCGGCGGAGCGAGCAGCTGAGAGTCGGCGAAGAGGAGGGAGGGTCCGTGCGCCGAGGAGAGGGTGGTCGACCGGCTCGAGGGCGCTCTCGCCGCCGTCGCAGATCTCGCGCACGCCCCTCTCGCACGTGAGCAGGGCCTCGCGGCTCGCTGCCTTGGGGCGGTGAGCTCGAGAGCGAGGAAAGGCGAGGCCTGAGCGAGGCTCGGCTTGAGAAGGTCCAGCTCTCGCGCGCTCGCACTCGACGCTCGACGGCACAGCTGCTTTGCAAGCCCCTCAGCTTCGACCACACTCGCCGTCGCGCCCAGCCTGACTGCTCCAGCTCACCGCGCCGCCTTGCGCACGGCGCGTCCTCGCAGGGCTCGGCGAGCGGCCTGTGCGCCGTCTCACTCTCCCGCCGCCCGCACGGCCGAGGACAGACTCGCATAAGCTACCAGCCCCCTGCGTGAGCAGCGAGAGGCTGGGGAGGAGTCGCTGAGGCCGTCGAGGAGGGCGGCCGATGTGGGGGAAAAAACGACCTCGTAAACTTGCCCCTCATGGCTGCATGTCAGGCGGAAGCGAAATAAACAAGCATTGGTGGTTTAGTGGCAAAATTGGGCATTGCCAGCGTCTGCTGAATTGCCTAGCCCCGGGTTCGATTCCCGGCCAATGCATTTTTGCTCTTCTCGCAGACTTGCTCAGGCGACCGCTACGAGCCGTCGCTCTTCTTTTGCTGCACTCGCAGACACCAGGAAACAGCTGGCAAGACTCGCCGAGCCGTAGTGAGCGGTCTAGGAGCCGGCCGAGAGCACCTCGTCCTCTCGCGCCTCTAGGCCTCGACAGCGCTGTCGTCTGAGCTGCGCATCGTCCGCTGTGGCTCGACGAGAGACGACGAGCAGGGCAGACTGGAGGAGCGAAGAGGAGGGAGCATGCGCCGGCGAGGGAGAGGTCGGCGCGTGTGCTCGGACCTCTCTCTCTCTCTCTCCTGCGTCGCCACCACGAGAGAAGCCTCTCGCACGAGCAGCAGCACTCTCGCCCTCTCCGTGCTGACGAGACCGACTGCAGTCGCAGACAGCCGCCTCTCGCAGAGCAAGGAGAACGAGCACTTCGAGGTGGATTCAGCAGGTCCGCGACTGTGTCTAGAGCACGCCCGCCTCCTTGAGCTTGGCGACGACCTCGTCGACCGACTCGACCTGCGTCACACGTGCGAGAGTCAGCTACCGCGAGCGACGAGGAGGGGATCCGGACGGGGCAAAGAGAGAGAGAGAGAGACGCACCTTGGCACCGCCCTTTCGAGGCGGAGGCGCCTTGACGTCGACCTGCTCGAGGCGAGGGGTAAAGTCGGCCTGCAGCTCCTCGGGCTTCATCTTCTTGAGCGGCTTCTTCTTGGCCTGCGAGCGAGCGAGCGAGCGAGGAGGACGGACGAGCGGGATCAGCTGGGTGCGCTCGGGAGAGCTCGAGGGGGACGCAGACGATCGGCGCACCTTCATGATGTTGGGCAGGCTCGCGTAGCGGGGCTGGTTGAGGCGCAGGTCGGTCGTGATGATGGCCGGGAGCGACATCTTGAGCGTCTCGAGGCCGCCGTCAATCTCGCGCGAGACGGTGACCGTCTTGGCCGCCGTGTCGAGGTCGACCGAGCTCGCAAAGTTGGCCTGG
This sequence comes from Rhodotorula babjevae, assembly GCA_920104245.2. Classification (NCBI taxonomy): domain Eukaryota; kingdom Fungi; phylum Basidiomycota; class Microbotryomycetes; order Sporidiobolales; family Sporidiobolaceae; genus Rhodotorula; species Rhodotorula babjevae. The sequence goes on from CAKKSZ020000018.1 coordinate 186,258, forward strand.
GGCCACCCGAGCATGCCGGCGAGCATGCCGCCGACCTGGCTCGAGTCGTCGTCGATGGCCTGCTTGCCCATGATGACGAGGTCGGGCGACTCCTGGCCGACGAGGGCCTTGAGGGCGCGCGCGACGGCGAGCGGCTCGACGACGTCGTCCTCCTTGGTCTCGACGTGGATGGCGTCGTCGGCACCCATGGCGAGGGCAGTGCGCAGGACCTCGGACGCCTTGGCCGGGCCGATCGAGACGACCGTGATCTTCTCGATGGCCTCCTTGGCCTTCTCGCGCAACCGGACGGCCTCCTCGACAGCTGCAGGGGTGCTCGAGTCAGCTCATGCGTGCGTGCGAGTGGCTCGAGGGAGCGCACCGATCTCGTCGAACGGGTTCTGTCAGGCGCAAGTGCGGGCTCCGGGTCAGCTCGCCGTGGTCGGTGAGAGAAAGGGGCGGGAGATCTGCGGCGCACCATCGAGTGCTTGACGCCCTTGGTCTCGACGCCCTTGGGGCCAACGCGGATCTTGACAGCATCTGCAGCGAGGGAGGGAGAGAGAGAGAGCCGGGGGTGAGGACCGGTGGGGGCGGCGGGCGAGCGAGGAGAGGGGGTAGCGCACAGTCGACGGTGCGCTTGACGGGCACGAGGAGCTTGAGCCAGTTGGGAGCAGTAGGGCGCATCTTGTCGCAGCGGGCGTGGTGGTGAGGAGGAGCAAAGGGCGCGGACTTGGGACCGACGACGGCATCCCCGGCGTCTCGGCTCCTCGCCCGCCACTGCTCCAGCGAGGATGAGATGTAGTCTGGCAGCTGTACGAGTACTTTGGAGCTACAGCGAGCCCCAAGCGGAGCCGGTCCCGGTTTTCCTCGCCCTTCTCCTCCTCGCGACGAGCCGGCCGGGGAGCCTGCTCGCGCTCCACCGCGCCGGCGTGCTGTGATACTCGCACTGCATGAGCTCTCTACACGCTCCAAGCTGAGCCGAGGGCGCCCCTTTACTGTCAGACCTGCGCACACGCCCCGCCGCCGAGCCCCGCTCAGCTCGTCCGTTGCTCTCCCTCCCTCTCTCGCTTCTCACGCACCCGGCGAGCACTGCTGCTGCCGCCGAGCCGCCATGTCGACCGAGCCGCACAAGTTCTGGCCACCCGTCGGGTCCGTCTGGCGGCACTGGAGCGACCTCCTCCTCGCGACCCAGCTCGCCGCCCTCCGCGCCGGGTTCAACTACGCCGGCCGCTACTGGGTCGCCTCGCGACCTGCCCACTTTAGCGTGCGCTGCACCTTCTCCCAAGTCGACCCGGCGCAAGACCGAGTGCAGGCACTCGCTCGCGAGCGAGGAAGGCGGCCAAGTGGAAGAAGCCGGCCAAGTAGCGCAGCGAGCGAGCGGCAACGTGCACGTGCCCTCCTTCGACGTCGCTGTATCTTCGAGAGCTGCACTGCGAGCGCGCTCCTACCCACCGACCCTCCTCAGCTCGACCCACCACAAGTACCTGCTCCAGCTGACGAACAGCGTCCTGAACCACACGGCCTGGCTCTCGTGCGCCGCGAACGAGCGCCGCGTCGCGCGGTACTGTGCGAGCGAGTTGATGAAGAGGCCGGGCGGCGGCGAGGCGGACGAGGAGGTCGAGGGGAGGAGGCGCGAGAGGAGGGTGAGGGGAAGGAGGACAAGCGAGGTGTACTTGGCGAGGACCGAGGTCGATTCGACGGCGTAGAGCTGAGGGAAGGTCGGGTCGGCGGCGGAGACCGAGCTGCGTCGGCGGGAGAGCTCGTCAGCTCGAGGGGAGAGAGGTCGAGCAGGGGCTCGTGCGGCTCGGACGCACCTGAGGGCCGAGGACAGCGCGCGGTGGTTGGCGTGGCCCGAAACGCCGTAGTCATCGAACGAGATGATCTGGGGGAGAGGCGATGAGCGAGGCAGCGGTCCTCAGGTCGCGCGAGGAGAGAGGAGAGGGACGCACTGCGTCGACGTCCCACGCCTTGACGTGGCGCCGCACGACCTCCTCGACCTCCTCGGTCTGCCACCACACCTTGGGGTCGTCCGGGAGCGCTCTACGGGCGCGCGTACAGCATGAGTGAGAGAGAGCGCGCACGGCCGAGTCGAGAACGCGAGGAGGACGCACGGCAGGTCGAGCGCCGTGCAGCGGTCCCTCGCGATTCCGAGCGCAGCGCACGACGCGCTTAGCTCTTGTCGCCGAGTGTCGCCGAGGCCGTCGTGGTTGCCTGTTGCGAGAGAACCGTCAGCGAGAGCGAGGACGAGTCGAGGGGGCGCCCGTACCGATGGAGAGGCAGAGGAGGGCTCCCTGGGTCTTGTGCGGCGAGTCGAGGAGGTTGAGGATGGTCGGCGCGAAGAAGAAGGACTCGTCGTCGGCTGGTGTCGAGCGGGCAAGAAGGGGAGCAAGGAGGGTGAGCCGGGTCGGTCCTCTGAGCGGGAAACGAGGGGGGAAGCTAGGGCGCACGGTGAGCCGTGACCCAGAGGACAGAGCGTGCTGCTGCGAGGTCTGGTGGAACGAGGCGCGGTGCGAAGCGGTCCTTTGTCGCGACGAGCAAGACGGCGGCGAGGACGAGGAGCACGAGGCTCCTGGTTGCGGCGAGGCGCAGGGAGCGGCGCAGCCTGGCCATGGGTGCTCAGTGCAGCTGTGCACTCCTCTGGGCGTGCTAGAGACAGCTGTGCGAGGTTGGACGAGAGCGAGAGAGAGGCACGAGGCGGGAACTCGGATTCCTCGGACTTCGACCCGCGCGACCACTTGCTCCTGGCTCACCTGAGCAGCTCTACAAAGTCTCTTGCACACCTCAGGTCCGCCCACACGCTCTTCCCAGCCTCGCCCGTCGAGGTGTCGTCCTCGCAGAGCTCGCCGCCCGATCTCATCTCCTCGCTCGACATCCGCCTCGTCCAGGACTCGCGTTGACCTCTTGCCCGCCCAGACAGACCTCGACAGCCGCAACTCGAGCTACCATGAGCGCCTTCCTCACCGAGAGCCTCGCCGGCCGCGTTCTCTTCGCCATCCCCAAGAAGGGTCCGCTCGCGCTCCTCTCTCCCTCCTCGACCACGCCCAGCTGACCCAGTGCTCCCTCCGCCCAGGCCGGTTGTACGAGAAGTGCCTCCAGCTCCTCGCAGGTGCGTCCCGTCTCGCTCCCACCCTCAGCCGAGTCAAGCTGACCCTCGTCCTCGTCGAACGTGCGTCCAGGTGCCGACGTCCAGTTCACCCGCTCGAACCGCCTCGATGTCGCCCTCGTCCGCAACCACAACATGGCCCTGTGCGTCCCCTCCCTCTCGAGCCGCACACACGACCGCGTCGGCTGACCCGCGCTCCTCGCCCGCTCTCTCTCTCTCTCTCGCTCGCGCGCAGTGTGTTCCTCCCCGCGGCCGACATCCCGCGCTTTGTCGGCGAGGGCAACGTCGACTTTGGCATCACGGGGCAGGACATGGTCGCCGAGGCCGACGTCAACGGCCTCGTGTCCGAGGTGCTCGCGCTCGAGTTCGGCAAGTGCAAGCTCCAGGTCCAGGTGCCGCTCGCGGGCGACATCAAGACGGTCGACGACCTCGTCGGGCGCAAGGTCGTCACGAGCTTTGAAGTGCTCGCCGGGCAGTACTTTGGCGAGCTCGACCGCAAGAGCGGCAAGGGCGTCGAGACCAAGATCGAGTACGTCGGCGGCAGTGTCGAGGCGGCGTGCGCTCTCGGGCTCGCAGACGGCATCGGTGCGCCTCCTTCCTCTCTCCTATCTGTGCTGGACCTGCAGCTGACTCCCTCTCTCGCTCGCCCGCAGTCGACCTCGTCGGTGCGCCTCTCGAACTCACCCCCCCTCGCGCCCTCGTTCCTCCTCCTGACGCCCTCTCACGAACCCACAGAGTCCGGCGAGACGATGCGCGCCGCGGGCCTGCACCCGATCGAGACGATCCTCACCTCGCAGGCCGTCCTGATCCGGTCCAACAAGCCCAAGCCCTCGGCCGACGCGTCCCACTCGGCCCTCATCGACCGCATCTCGCAGCGCATCGCCGGCGTCGTCGCCGCGGGCAAGTTTGTCCTGTGCAACTACAACATCCGCCGCGACATGGTGCCCGAGGCGACCAAGGTGACGCCCGGACGGCGGGCGCCGACCGTGAGCCCGCTCGACGACCCCGAGTGGGTCGCCGTCAGCTCGATGGTGCTCAAGGCGCAGATCGCAGACACGATGGACCGTCTCCAGGTGCGTCTCGCTCCTCCTTCTCGTTCTCGACGGCGCGCTCGGCCGTCGATCGGAGCTGACTCGTCCCCTTGCGCACGGCCCTCTCGCTCCCTCTCTCGCTCGCCCGCCCGCAGGAGATCGGCGCAAGCGACATCCTCGTCGTCGGGCTGCAAAACTGCCGCGTCTAAGCGGGTGCGGTGGGCTCTCTCGAGGGCGAGGGCGAGGCTATAGACTGGAGGAGAGGAGGAGGGAGAGGGAGGACGGAGCGCAATCGAGCTCTCGCGTTGTACAGCTCTCGACCGTACTCGTGCAGAGAGTGAGAGAGGAAAGGGCACTGCTGCATTGCGAGACGAGGCGAGGTATGTACGAAGAGGAGAGGGAGAGGGAGAGCAAGCGGGGAACGAGGATGGACAACAAGGAGGCTCGAGCGCGGACGAAGTCGAGGGGAAAGGGAACGAGGAGGGTACAGGCGGTAGGCGCAGAATCGCTCAGACTGTGCGTCCAAAAAGCGCTCAAATCAGCTCGACGACTCGCTGTGAGACGAGGCGAGGCGATGGGCCCGGTGGACGCACTCTGGAACGTGCTCTCGCTGTATGCCGGGCGCTGCTTGGCGTCCTCGGAGCGCAGGATCTCGCCGATCTGTGTGTGGGCGGGGCAACGAGGGTCAGTTGGCGAGCTCGAGAGCGACGAGACGAGGAGGGAGGGAGAGGAAGCGGCAAGGACGCACCTCGGGGTCCGGGTTGAGCCCGAGCTTCTGGGCGCGCTCGAAGCGCTCGAGGCGGCTGTGGCCCATCGGATAAATCAGCTCAGCTACTCTGCCACGATGCAGAGAGAGCTAGGGCAGCGAGGGGCGAGCGAGCGGCGCACCTGATGCGGCTGCAGGGCCCGTACTCCTCCTCGGCGTCAAACACGCGCAGGATGATCTCGATGTCGTCCATCTCGTCGGCGTGGACTGTCGGCCCATTCCGTTTCCCATCTCAGTCGGGGCTCGCGGCGGGCGCGAGGACAAGAGCGAGAAGGAGCAGAGAGCGAGACGCACTCGGCTTGCCCATGAGGCGCTTGGCCTTCTTGTACAGGCCCGGGTAGCACCCGCTGATGCTCGACGGGCCGAGCTCCTTCTTGGCCTCGGCCGTGACGAGCGGCGTGCCGCTGTTCTGGCGCACGGCGCCCTTGTGCGCCGCCTTGCCGGCGGGGCCCGAGGCGGCGAGGGCCTTCTTGGTGGGGGCACCGAAGGAGGTCTTGGGCTTGGGGGCCGAGGCGGCCTTGGAGGTGCTCGACTTGGTACGAGGGGGCATGGTGGGCTGGCTGGAGGGGCGGTGGGTGGAGCGAGGCGAGAGGAGGCGGGAGGAGGTGGGTGTGGGAGGAGGGTCGGAGGGGCGGGTCGAGGGAGGGTGAGGCTGCAGGTAGGGCGCTGTGTCAGCTTGTGGACCCCAATGAAGCGGCACGCGCATGCTCTGGTGCGCTGGATGACCCTCGACGTCGAGCGATGATGAGGGGGGCGAGATGACGGCGAGGAGGTCGGGGACCGCACTGGACGCGGCGCATGCAGGGCGAGGGGCTAGGATGGGCTCACCTTGCTCGACTGTCAGCTGTCCTGATGCGTCTCGAGCGAGGTGCGGCGAGGGCGAGGTGGTGGAGGAGGAGAGGGGGGACGACTCGACGACGAGCCGGCCCTCGTCCTCGCAGCCCCTCAGAGCGGGGCTGGGAGTGACGGAGAGGCTTCTGTAGCACTGCATCGACCTGTTCCTACCCTTCTCACAGCCCTCTGACCCCTCCTCACCCCCCTCCTCGCTCCTCTCCTCCCCTCACTCAACCTCTGTAGCTCTCCTCGATCACAAAGCACCGCTCTCCATGTGGCCCGATCCGCAGCGTCCAGCGACAGGCAAGAGGAGAGCAATGCAGAGCGCGCTCGACGAACGAGGCGAGGCGAAAAATACGACAACGGCGCGGGGGCTCGAGCGAGGACGAGGACGAGGAGGAAAGGCGAAACGGGCGAGGAGCTGAGGGGGTATCGGGGCGCGGTGGACCGCAGGTCGGGCTTCAGCGGCTGAGGATGCTCGCGTTGAGCTCGGCGAGGGGCGCGAGCTCCTTCTTCTCGATGAGCTTGAACTGCGGGCGGGCGAGAAGGGCGTGAGCGAGGAAGAAGGGAGAGAGGGCGAGCTGGCGACGCACCTCGTCGACGAAGAGGAGGAAGTGCGCGAACGACGTGTTGAGGTGAGCTGCGTGCGTGCGGGAGAGGCGGCGTCAGTCCTGCGTCGAGCGAGCGTCGAGGGCGCGAGCGCGGAAGAGAGAGGGAGGCGGACGGACCCTCGATGCTGAGGGCGCACAGCTGCGCAAAATGGTGGTTGTACAGGTGGGCGTAGACGCGGAACAGGCGCCTGACGATCGACTTGACGGTCGCCTGGAACGTCTTGGGGAAGGGGACGCCTGCGAAAGAGAGCGGGTGTGCGGTCGAGGAGGGGGAGGGGGATGGGGGACGAACGAGGCAGGTGTGAGGGAGACAGCAGGCGTCAGCGAGTCGCACTCTGCGAGACTCGAGCAGGGGGAGTGAGAGACGCACCGATCTTGCTCGGGAAGATGGCCTCGTCGTCGAGCATGCCCTGCGTCCAGTTCATCAGGTGGTCGACGTACTCTGCGCGTCGCGAGGACATATGCGAAGCCGCGTCAGCACCAGCGAGAGGTGGTGGCACGGCGCATGTCGAGGACGCTCGGCGCACCCGGCGCGGACATCTTTGTCGGCTTCTTGAAGTGGACGCCGTCCTGCCAGTGGTACTCGAAGCGCGGGCCGGCGCACATGACGGGGCACTCTTGCGGCGTGCAGAACTCGGTGACGCAGCCGTACTGTGACGGGAGGAAGGGCGCGAGAAGGAGAGTGAGGGTCAGGAGGAGGGCTCGAGGAAGGAGGGTCAGAGAGGGAGGGAGGAGGGACGCACGAGCATGTTGATCTGGTTGAAGAAGTCGACGGCTGCGGTGCGGGCAGGACGTCAGCTCGGGGCGTCATGAGGAGCACGAGCGAGAGAGAAGGGCGCACTGTTGACGGCGAGCCACTCGTTGAGGTCCTCGCCCTCGGGGAGGACGACGGCCATGCGCAGGTTGCCCGAGCCGAGGCTGTGTGTGTGGCGGTCAATGCGGGTCTCTGAGGGTAAGAGCGCCGTGAAAGGAGAGACGTACGTGGCCTCTGCATACCTGGAGGAGGGAGAGGAGACGAGGTCAGCTGGCGCGCCGAGTGGGGAGGAGAGGGGGAGGGCGCACTTCTTGAGCTGGTAGGCGCGGTTGCTGTTGTCGCCGTTGGCTCTGCGAGGCTTGAAGGTGCGGTTCTTGCCGCTGTGGACGCGTAGAGGGGTGGTGCGTCAGCGGGCGTGAACGGGGGGACGAGGACGAGGAGGGAGCGGGGAGCGAGAGGGAGCGAGAGGGGGGGACGGACAGGCCTCCGACGGTGCCGAAGAAGCTCATGACTGGCGTGCGTGTGCTGCAGTAGCAGGTGTTGGTGGCGAGGAGGAGGACGACGAGGGAGAGTCGCGTCGTCGCTCAACTCGGACTCTCGCTCTCGGCATTCTGCGCTCTCATGGCTACCTTGCGCACCCGCAGATCGTTCCACGCTCCACCAGAAGACCCGCTTCTCGACGACGCGGCCCCTGCTGTCCTCGACCACTCGGGTCCGTCCCCCTCTCCTCGTCCTCGTCCCCACCTCCTCCACGCCCCCGAACTCACCCTTGCACGCCACGCAGAGCAGTCTCAAGTCGTCGACAACCTCGAACAACTCGCGCTCAAGGCACAGCGCGAGTACGCCATCGCCGCAGCCGCACTCTCGGCCCTCGTCCTCCTGTGCGCCCCCTCCTTCGGCTCTCGCGCTCTCGCGACCTGGCTGACCTTGCCTGTCGTCCCGCAGCTTCCTCGCCGTACTCCCGCTACCGCGCACCGTCGCGCCGCCCTTCCTCGCCCGCCTCGTCGCCCTTTCGCTCGCCGGTTCGCTCGTCCGCCGCCTGTTCCCTCTGCTCGCCCCCTCAGCCTCTCGCTCTCACCCGCCCGTGCACCCATTCGACGCCCTCCAAACGCTCCCCGCCGCGCTCCTCGCCCTCCTCGTCTGGCGCAGCACCGCCGGCACGGCCCAGGTCCGCCTCTTGTGGGGCGTCGCCCCGCTCGGCGCGCAGCTCGTCGCCGCCGTCTTGAGCTGGGAGGGCGCGAGGGCCGTCGACGAGGCGCAGGGGCTCAGGGGACTCATGTACGATGCGCCAGAAGCGTAGCCGAGCGAGGATGCAGCGTCGTTCGTCGTGATTCGAGCGCGGCGTCCGTGCGAGAGCGAGCGAGTCGTCACTTTGAGCGCAATTGCAGTGCAACTCTCGCGGCGACTTCTACACCATCGAGCAGCTCAGTACAGAGAGCCAGAGCTGGCTGTTCGCTCGTCGCAGAAAGTCGGAGTCACGTGATTTTTAACCTCGAGCTCGAGGACTTCATCGCCCCCGCTCGCTCTCGCCACGCTCGCTGCACACACCGACCATGCAGTTCGAGGACGCAGACGAGGACGCTCTCCAGCCCGCCCTCGCTGCAGGGCAGCTCCCTCCAGCCGCGCCCGCCGCGGCCGCCATCGCCGACCCGCGCACCCCGCGAGCCGGCGCCACCTTTGTCGACGACGAGGCCATGCCCGACGAGGACGACGAGGAGGAGGACTATGATGACTATGACGAGGAGGAAGAGTGGGACGCAGATGCAGGGCTCGACGAGGGCTTGCTCGCCGTCATGGACCAGGACTGGGCCGACGCAGCTGGAGGTGCGCCGCCGCTCTCCCTCTCTCTCCCTGCGGGGCCAGAGCTGACGACGTGCTCGCGCACACAGACTTTACGAAGCGCTACAACCGCATGAAGCAGCAGGTCCTCGTCTCGCACGGCCAGGGCAGCTCGGGCGCGACCAAGGCCGACGGCTCGACCTCGTCCTCGGCACCCGGCGGCGCCTCTCGCCCCTCGGGCTCGGTCCTCCCCGCCACCAACCGCGCTCGACGCGCCCCTGCCGCCTCGTCGTCCTCCCGCGCGGGCCCGACCAAGGCCGACAAGGAGGCGGGCGTCCACCTCGACAAGGTGACGGACCAGCTCGCGCACTACTCGCGGTTCGCGTCGCGCATCGACCTCGACCCGCTGTGGCAGGCGCCGACGAGCGGCACGGCGACGCGCAAGGGCGGCTCGGAGAAGGTCCTCGTCAAGGACAAGAGCGACCGCGCGACCAACGAGCAGGTGCTCGACCCGCGCACGCGCCTCATCCTGTTCAAGATGCTCGGCCGCGGCCTGATCGACCGCATCGACGGCTGCGTCTCGACCGGCAAGGAGGCCAACGTGTACCACGCCGTCGGCCCGCCGCCCGAGGGCGCCGAGGTGCCTCAACTCGTCGACGTCGAGTCGGCGGCGGCACCTCCTGCCGACGCCGACGCCGGCGCCGCGCCCGCCGTCCGCTTCGCGCCCGACACGATCGCCGACGACTCGACGACCGCACCGCTCGCCGACCCCTCGTCGCAGGTCAAGCACATTGCGCTCAAGATCTTCAAGACGTCGATCCTCGTGTTCAAGGACCGCGACCGCTACGTGACGGGCGAGTTCCGGTTCAAGGGCGGCTACGCGCGCTCGAACCCGCGCAAGATGGTGCGCCTGTGGGCCGAGAAGGAGCTGCGCAACCTGCGCCGCATGCGCTCGGCGGGCTTGAGGGTCCCCGAGGCGATTGAGGTGCGCGAGAACGTCCTCGTCATGGACTTTCTCGGGCAGGGCGGCGCAGACGAGTGGCAGTGCGTCGGCTTCTCTCTCCCTCTCGTCCCGCTCCTGCTCTCGACCAAGAGGAGGACTGGGTTACCTGCGGTCGTGCGGTCGCTGACGCTCTCGATCTTGCAGAGCTTCGCCTCGGCTCAAGGACGCCCAGATCCCGCCCGAGCAGAACCACGCCCTCTACATCGAGATCCTCGTCATCTTGCGCGCCATCTTCTACCGGTGCCGCCTCGTGCACGCCGACTTTTCCGAGTACAACATCCTGTGCGTCGCCCTCCCTCTTCCTCCTCTCGATGATCCCTCCCTCCCTCTCGCACTCCTTCCGCACCTTCCCTCCGCGACCCTACCACCTTCTCGCTCCCTCTCGCGCTCGCACTCGCCGTCGCCGCCCTCGCACGGACCTCTCCTCGACCTCTCGAGCGCCGAGCTGACTCTCCCTTCTCGTCGCCCTCCCACCCGCAGCTACCACCAGGGCCACCTGTGGGTCATCGACGTCTCGCAGTCGATCGAGCACGAGCACCCAGCCGCGTTCGACTTCCTGCGGTCCGACCTCAAGAACGCCGACGACTTTTTCCGCAAGCGCGGCGTCGACACGCTCGGCCTCACGCGCACGTTCGCGTTTGTCACGCGCGACGCGTCGCTCGCCGCGTCGGGCAGCGCCGCCGACGAGACGGACGCCGACGCGGCGCGCGAGGTCGAGCGGCTCCTGAGCCTCGCGGCCGACGACGCGGCGCGCGAGGAGCGCGAGCAGGCGGCGGCGCAGGCGCGCGGCGAGGAGGAGCAGCAGCGCCCGACGGCGAGCGACGAGGCCGTCTTTGCGCAGGCGTACATCCCGCGCACGCTCGACCAGGTGTACGACGCCGAGCGCGACGTTGAGAAGGTGCTGCGGGGCGAGGGCAAGGGGCTCATCTACGCCGACATCACGGGCGTCGCCAACATCCACCTCGGCGGCGGCAAGAAGGGCGAGGAGGAGCAGGGCGACGAGGCGGCGGCGGCGGCGCCGGGCAAGGTGGAGGGAGCGCCGGTGCGCAAGGAGGGCGAGGAGGGGCCCGAGCGCTCGGGTGACGAGAGCGAGGGGTCGGACGACGGCTCGGACGATGGCGAGGACGGCTCGGATGACGACGAAGACCAGGAGCGGCGGCCGAGGGGCAAGAAGCACGAGGACAAGGACGACAAGAAGGTGCGCTCGAGCCCCTTCCTCTCCCTCTCTTCCTCCCTCTCTCCCTCCCGACTCCCTCGCTGATCCTCGCTCTCTCTTCCTCACGCTCGCAGAAGCGCAAGCAGGAGACCAAGGAGAAGGCGCGCGAGAAGCGCGCGACCAAGATGAAGAAGTCGGAGAAGGCGAGGCGTATGAAGAAGTCGAGCGGCAAGCGGTGAGGGCGACGACGCTCGGCGCAGCACCTCCTCCTCTCTCGCATTCTGCCGGGCACTAGATCTCGGGCGTCTCTGCGTCGGTCCTTGTTGTGTATCTCTCCTTGCAAAGCACCTCGAGCTCGTCTCCTCGCCGGCGTCGTCGAGAAGCTGATCCTTGAGAGCTCTCCTCGCGCACGGGCTCGTCTCTCTGCTCGCGCTCGACATGGTCGCACAGCAAGCCGTCGATTCTACGCTCGGGACGCTACGTCACGGGCTGGGCCGCGACGGCTAACCGGGCCCCGAGGGCGTCACTCGTCTGCGCGCGGACCTGGAGGCGCTGCGCGAGCTGAGGCTGCGTCGGCGCGATCTTGACTCGCACAAAGTCACCGTAGCGAGCGAAGAGGCGGTCGAACCACTCGACGGGCGGCTCTCGTCCGACCGAGCGGTCCCACAGGTCGAGAAGGAAGAACTGGATGAGCGTGAGGTGCCGGTGCTCGGGACGCCATGGCTCGAATAGATGATGGTCGCGGCTCGCGATGACCATGTCGTAGAAGGCGGTGACCGTGAGGGGATCGAGGCCCGGCCTGTTGGGCAAATGCGCGCTGGTGCCGATGCCGAGACGGATGGCCTCGAACGAGCGCACCACGCCCAGCATCGTCTGGCGGAGATGAGGAGTCAGGAGCACAGGATCGGCCGAGCCCACCGTACACTCGTGGATGACCGTCTGCAGAAGCATTGATGAGCGCCAGTCAGCCGGTGTGAGCTCGGGAAGGCGATGAGCGGACGTGTGCGACGCACAGTGAGCTGCTCCGCCTGCAGTTGGAGACGAAGGTTCATCCCCTCTCCCACAGACGTGAGAGGGGGAGCGTATGTCGTGATGTGGTCGCTCGGCTCGTGCATATGGGCGATGATCTCGTCGGCCTCGAGCTGCGAAAGGAGCGGCCACGCGAACAGGTTGGCCTTGCCGGGGCCGCAGACGCGGCGGTGCGCCTTCCAGACCTGCAGGGCAGTGTGCGAGTCAGCTCGAGGTGCTCGGGCGAGGCGAGGAGGAGGAGAGAGGGGACGCACGAGCTTCTGGTGGTCGGGCGAGCAGAAGAAGAGGTCGATGCCGGCCTTTGCGCAGCTCGAGCACCGGTTTTCGGTCTTGATGCCGCACACGAGGCACGTCTGGTCCCACTCGGAGCTCATCTCGGTGCTTGAGCGAGGTGGGTGGTGTCGTGGAGGGGGCGTGTGCTCGTGAGCTGATGAGGCGGGGTGGAGGGTGAGGGAGGGCGTGGAGCGAGGTGCTGGTGCTCTTGGACGGGCTTGCAAAGTCTGTCGAGCGACCTGGATGCGTCTCTGAGCCAGCCAGAGGCGAGACGAGTCCAGAGTCGGAGCGAGAGGGACGATTCGGCGGAGGCGGCTCCCCCTCATCCTCCTCGCCCTCTCACCACCACGAGCCGCACCGCTGCGTGCACCAGACTTTGCCCAAACTACTCGAGCAAACTTCCGCCATGCCCGCCGAGCCAGTCGCGCAGCCGTGCGAGGTCTGCGGCGTCAAGACGATCCAGCGCTGCTCGTCGTGCGTCAAGGCCGGCATCAACCTCTTCTTCTGCAGCAGGGAGCACCAGAAGCTCGTGCGTCCCCTCTATCGACCTGTCTCTCGAGCATGAGCTGACCCGCAACTCGCTCGCAGGTCTGGTCGGCGCACAAGCCCGTCTGCGGCCCCGGCAAGGCGCACCCTTTCGCCGTCGCGCCGCTCTCCGAGGACGAGCTGTCGCGGACCCTCCGCCGTCTCGACACGATGGAGCTCTACGAGGAGCAGACTATGCGCGAGTGGATCGAGTTGGGCCACGGGACGCGCAGGTCAGCCGAGGTGCGCAAAGTGGCTCGTCTGACAGGCTCGTGTTCGCGAACGCCCTTCTGACGCATGTCGAGACCTTTCTGCAGTGGCTCCTGCGCGAGATCACCGAGGCCAAGTACCGCAAGAGCTCGCTGCCGACCAAGCTTTCCCTCCTGAGCGACGTCCGCGCCCATCTCGAGGACGTCGTCGGTCCACCCACGGCGGTCGAGGACTGTGCATTCATGATCACGTGCATCCAGGACGCCCTCGAGGACTCCAAGCTGGTCCTTAGCCATGACTCGACCTGGGTCAGCCACGTCCTGCACAAGGTGCTCATCGTTCATCGCCTGCGCGAGCTCGCTGAGGACGGCGACCAGGATACGCAGCCGTTCAACCACCAGGTCGAGCGCCTGGATGACTGGATCAGAGCGGGCGCGGGCAGCGACAACCCGAGGATCCGCCGCGCCCTCGCCGGGTTCCAAGGTCCGACCGAGATGGATCCGGATCCGTAGACGAGGCAGGGTGAGGTCTGTGCGCAATGCAACGACGACGGACTACAGCTCTGTGCGCCCGCCCCTTGGCCGAGAGCCCTCGAGAGCCCGAGTCTCTGTCACGCGAGAGCCCCAAAAGCTGCTTCTCGCGCACCTTCTCGTTCCAGCTCTATGCTCCTCCCTCTCCTCGTTCCTCGCTCTTCCTCCCCATCTCCATCGCCGCCCCCACCCGGCTCAGCACCTCCCTCACGACGAGCCCCGCATCCCCGCCCGCGACCTGCGCCACGCGCTCGAGCCTCCTCTCGAGCCTCGCGCGCGCCGCCCGCTCTCGCTCCTCCCCCTCGGCGCCCTCGCCCACCTGCGCGCCGCCCGACGCGCTCGACGGTGAGAGCGCGGCGAGCTTGAGCGCCGGCGGGAGGTGCAGCGTCGCCTTGAAGTGCGGCGGCGCGCCCGCCTCGGCGGCGTACGGGCACACGAGCTCGAGCGCGATGGGCGCGCCGACGAGGGCTGCGGCGTACGACGAGGGCGAGGTCGAGGTGAGGGCGGAGGAGGAGGAGGGGATCGGCAGGGGGACGGTGAGGGTCGCGCCTGGGCCGAGGGGGGACGAGGTCGGGTGGACGGAGACGGGGAGAGGAGGCGGGGGAGCGTCGGGCGAGAGAGCTGCAGCGAGTTGCGGGTCAGTGTGCGTCTGAGTGCGAGAGGGAGCCGACGAGGCGGAGGCAGAGAGAGCGAGACGCACGCGCAAAGAGCTCGTCGAGCGTCATCCCGCCCTTCTTGCCGCCCTGCGCCCGCGCCCTCTTGGCCGGCCTCGCCGCCGCCTCAGCACCCGCACGTGCACCCGACGGCCCTCGAGGCTCGACAGCGCTGCGCACGAGCGCGTTGGCGCGCACCTGGGCGTCGAGGATGCGCAGCGCGGCGACGAGCTGCGCGGCGTGGGCGAAGCGGAGGTGGGTCGCGACGAGGCGCGGTGCGGGTGCGGGTGCGGGGGAGGGTGCTGAGGGTGCGATGGAGGACGAGGGAGCGAACCTCGGAGGCGGCAGGGCGAGCGTGAAGGAGAGCGGCGGGCAGTCGGGGTGGGTCTGTGCGCGGTGAGGGGTCAGGCCTTGTTCTGCACGAGCGAGGGAGAGAGAAAGCGCACGCACCACCGTGTTTGCCTCTGCTCGAGCGCGCTCGAGCCCGCCCGGAGCGCCGAGCAGCGCCCCGACCCACCCCTCGACGTCCTCTCCGTCGTCGTGCTCCCGCTCGCCCTGCGCCTCCTCGTCCCCGCTCGGCGCCCCCTCGAGCCCGAGCCCAAGCGCCTCGCACACTTTCCTCGCCGTGCACCTCGAGAGCGACACCGCAGGGCTCAAGAGCGCGACGTACGGCCGCGCGGGGTCGGGCACGGACCCGCCGTGACCCGCGAGCGGCGCGTCGACAATGGCCGAGAGCGAGATTGTTGCCGTGTAGGTGCCGTCGGCGGCGGCGGACGTGGGAGAGGAGGGTGGAGGGAGCGGCGGCGAGTGGTAGATGAGGCGAGGGTGGAGCGAGGAGGGAGAGGGGAGGAGGCGGAGCGAGGTCGAGGAGCTGTGCGCGCGCAGTGCGTCAGGGCTGCGCCGTAGCGAGGACGAGGAAGATGAGAGAGCGCACTCGAGAGGACCATCGGCTGGTCGAGGGAGCGCCTGGGCGAGCTCGTCAGGCAGCTCGCGCGTGACCCTCGCAAAGCAGTCGTCGCCCGTGCGCTCGGTCGCCTCGTCGAGCTCCTGCAGCTCCTCGAGAAGCGTCCTCACGCCGCGCCACCGCACCTGGACCTGCGCGGCGTCGGCGTCGGCGTCGGCGGTCGAAGGAACGGCGAGGAGCGCGTGCAGCTTGTCGGACGCGGCGGGGCACTGGGCGTCGTGCCCGGCGACGACGTAGGCGACCTTGGTGCGCTCGACGCGCTGCGCCGGTGCGCCCTCGGTCGACGACGTCGAGGGCGACAGCTCGACGTCGACGGCCATGAGCTTGCCACCGAGCGACAGGACGACGGGCCCAGCCTGGTCGGCGCCCGCCTCGAGGGCCGGGTCGTCGCGCAGGTGGACGAGGCCGAGGTCGGCCGCGACGCGCTCGAGCGTGTCGAGGATGGCTGTCGCGCCCGATCCAGGTGCGGGCGTGCGTGCGGGGAAGAGGGCGCGCGAGGACGAGTGGGCGCGGCGGCGGAGGTGGGAGAGGGCGGCGAGGGAGGCGGTGCGGGCGTCGAGGAGGGGCTGCTCGGCGAGGGCGGCGTCGCGGAGGAGGGTGAGGAGCTTGTCGCGCTCGCGAGGGTCGGGCTGGCGGGGCGGCGGAGCTTGTGCGGGTGCGCCATCTGCCGTGATCGAGGTCGAGGTGGACGAGGGGAGGGCGAGGTTGGAGAGGGCGGCCAACCCGGCGCGCAGCTGGTGAATCGAGTCGTGGGTGCGTTGCTTGAGGTAAGGGATGGCGGCTGGCGGTACTTGGCCCAGGGCGTGGTGCTGTTGCGAGCTCGAGTCGAGGGACGAGAGGGTCGCTCGGAGCGAGTGTGCGACGGCGAGCAGCGACTCGGACGGCGGGGTCTCTGGTTGTGCAGAGGCCATGCCGAGTGTGGCCTGTCAAGCTCGTAGGTCCAGCCGAGGGACGTGAGGCGAGAGGGACCTTGTCCTGGTTGTTGGTCCTGTGGCTTCATCTCCCTTGACCTCCTCGCTCTCGCCCACCTCGCCTGGCTAGCTCGATACCACCTGCAGCGCACAACAGCAGACTCAGGATCAGCGCCGGCCAAGTCCCATGTGCGCCCACCCTCTCGTCGCCGTCCTGTCGCCTTAGTCCGCCGTCCCCGCTCGCCGCTGTTGTCCTCGTCGTGCTGACGCCCTCGTCGCGGCACTCGGCGCCTCGCAGGGCACACTGGGCACACTCGCCGTCCTTTGACACCCACCCGGCCCAACCCCTCTCGATCCACGCCCTCGCCACGAGCCACCACCACCACCACCACCGCGACCTCCCCACCTCGCCGCCGACTTCTTCCCGCCTCGACGACGACGACCTCGAGCTCAACCATGACGCCTCGTACCCTACCACGACCGCCTACTCGGTCCACACGGCGACCAGCTACAACGATCCAGGCGAGGACGCCGTCATGCGCACCCTGAGCCCCGAGCCTGTCGCCGCTCCGGCTCCCGACCGCTACCGCCACGCCGACGATGCCTCCATGCGCGCACCCAGCGAGGTTCGTCCCCTTTCAGCCTCCTCCCCCTCTCCTCACCGCCCCACGCTCTTCGAAAGAGCGGCCGCCCCCCACCCGCCCAGTCACCTGACCTCCCTCTCGGCTCGAAACGTGCACCAACCCTAACTCTCCTCGATCGCGCCCACAGGAACCTCTCGGCACCGCCTTCACCATCGGCTCGTCGTCGTCGTCGTCGACGCCCGCCAAGGCCGGCGCCCAGTCGTCGCTCGGCATCGCCTCGACCGCCGCCGCGCCCGCTACCTCCGGCGCCTCGGGCGTCACGCGCAACCCGTCCCTGCGCGCGCGCGACGCCTTCTCGCGCCTCCGCATCGGCTCGTTCGGCGCCGCACCGCGCCCGTCGCTCCCCGCCGGCCCGGGCAGCGTCGGCGGCGGCTCGTCGGCTCCAGGCAGCCCGACGACGAGCGACAACGGCTCGACGTCGTCACACCGGGCGACTGCCGTCCCCGACACGAAGCACCAGACGCCCGCCGCGAGCTTCCTCAGCGCCTTTTCGCCCCCCTCGAGCGTCGGCAGCGCGCGCTCGCGCTCGCCCCCGCTCCCCGGCACGCGCTCGCGCCTCGCCTCGCCCGCCGGCGCGCCTTCTTCCTCGCGCGCAGCGTACTCGCACGCCTACGCGCCGCTCGTCCTCCCGCCACGCGGCGACGAGGAGGGCTACCGCCTGTGCGCGACGCACGACGGCGCCGCCGACGAGTGGGAGTACGAGCTCGGGCGCGAGCTCGGCCGCGGCGGCATGGGCCTCGTGCGCGAGGCCGTCCGGCGCCGCCGCATCTCGCCCACGCCCACGCCCACGAGCGACGCCGGGCGCGAGCGCGACGAGACGCGCGTCGCCGTCAAGATCATCCCGCGCCGGCACCCGCACTTTGTGTCGCTGTCGGCGATGCGCGAGAGCATGGGCGCCGGCGGCGCGCTCGACGGCGACTACGCGCACAAGACGGTGCACATGCACCCGGCGCCCGTCTCGGGCTCGGCGGCGCGCGCGCCCGGGCTCGGGCTCGGGCCTCCTGCTGCTGGGGCAGGGTCCGGGCCGCGCAGGGCGTCGCTCAGGGGCGCTGCGCTCGGGCTCGACCGCGGGCGCCTCGACGACGGCGGCGGTGGCGGCGGCGGCAGCGGGACCGATCTCGAGCGCTCGCGCAGCACGAGCAGCCCGATCCGGCCGAGGTTCGCCGGCATGCGCGGCGTCAGCATGGCGCCGCTCGAGAGCCCCGCGCCGAGCCCGCCGGCGATCGACGAGGCGCTCCTCGGGACGAGCGCGCCGCGCCTCGACGGCGGGCCCGTCGGCGGCGGCGGCGGGTTCTTTGCGGCGGCCGAGCGCGAGCGCGAGAGGGAGCGGGCGCGCGCGGCGACGCAGGGCGGCACGTCGGGCTCGGGAGCGGGCGCGACCGAGGGTGCGGCGGGCGGTGGACCCGACGGCGAGGTCGACCTGCTCGACCTGCTCCTGCAGCGCGAGATCTCGCTCTGGCGCCAGCTGTCGCGCCTCGTCCCGGCCTCCTCCTCCGCCGCCTCCCCTTCCAGCACCGACCACTCGCGCCTCGTCACGCGCTGGACCGGCCGCGGCGGGCACCCGCACATCGTCGCCCTCCTCGGCACGCACCGCACGGCCGAGTTCGACTACGTCTTCATGCCCCTCGCCGAGGGCGGCACCCTCCTCGAGTACGTCACGCGCCCCGAGACGCGCACCCGCGAGCCGACCGACCCGGACTCGGCGTCGAGCTCGGCTTCCGCCGCGTCGAGCGCGAGCGGCGGCGGGCGCAGGTCGGCGTCGCGAGGCCGCGCGGCGAGGAACGGCGCTGGCGGCGCTCCTCGGCGCGCGCGCATGTCGATCCCGATCGCCGGCACGGCGTCGTCGCTCTCGCCGCCGGCGTCGGCTGCTGCTGCTGCGGCGGCGGCGGCGGCGGCGGCGTCCAAGGGCCTGCCGCTGCAAGAGGCCGGCGAGGCGTTCCTCCAGGTCGCCGAGTCGGTGCGGTGGCTCCACCGCGAGGCCGGCGTCGTGCACCGCGACCTCAAGCTCGAGAACGTCGTCGGCTGCTGGGAGGTGCCAGTCGCCGGCGTCGGCGCCGCCGCCGCCGTCGTCGGGTCGTCGTCGTCGACGTCTCGGTCTCGAGGCCGATCCTCGAGCAAGGCCAAGTCGAGCGCCGCCGCCAAGCCGAGGACGCGCCGCGTGTGGAAGATTGCCGACTTTGGGCTCGCCGAGGTCATCCCGCACCAGCAGGCGCCCGCGGCCGCGACGGGCGCCGTCCAAGGCGTGCAGCCGCTCGCCGCCCTCGCGCGCGCAGGCTCGCTCTCGCGCCCCGGCGGCGCAGGCGACGGCGACGAGCACGGGCAGCCGCACGCTCTCGCGGCGTCGGTCGGGCCCGGCGCACCGCTCGCGAGCGCGGCGCACCCGCCGTCGGGCCTGAGCGCGTCGGCGTTCCTCCCCTCGCCGCACGCGCCGGCCATCGCCGCGCCGCCGAGCAACTCGCCCCTGTCGGCGCTCTTGCACCCGGTCGGCTCGCTGCCGTACTCGTCGCCCGAGGCGATGCGCTCGCCCGTCCCGATCGTGCACCCGTCGATCGACATGTGGGCGCTCGGGTGCGTCCTGCACGCGCTCGTCGCCGCGCGCCTGCCCATCTGGGAGGAGTGGGAGCTGCGCCTGCGCGTGCGGCTCGTCAAGGGCGAGTGGGACGTCCCCGCCGAGCTCGAGCCGGACGCGGCGCCGGGCGAGGGCGGGCCCGCCGACGACGACGAGCGCGAGGAGCGCGCCATGGCGCTCGAGGTGCTCAAGGGGTGCCTCGACAAGGACCCGCGCTCGAGGTGGGACATCCAGAGGGTGTGCGACAGCGCGTGGCTGCACCGGGTCCGTGCGCGCGAGGCCGAGGCGCGCTCTGTCGCTGCTGCCGCCGCCGCCGCCACCGCCGCCTCGACCTCGAACGGGCATCAGCAGCAGCACCTCGCCGCGACCTCGCCACCCTCGACTCGGCAAAACTCGCGCGGCCGCCCCTCGACCCGCACCTCGACCGGCTACACATTCCCGCCCTCGCCCTCGTCCGCCTCCTTGACCCTCACGTCCGCGTCGGGCCCTCCTCCCGCGCCCTCGTCCGGCGCGCGCGAGCCGTCGACCTCGGGCGCCGGCGGCAAGAGCTCGTCACGCTCCCGCACGCGGCTCACGACGCGGTCGAGCTCGCGCTCGAGCGCGTACGCGCACCAGATGGGCGCCATCGGCGGGTCCGAGGCGCAGGACGCCGAGCGGCGCGAGCGCGGGCGGAGCGAGCGGCGCGCAAGGTGGGACGAGGCGGGGACGGGGACGGCGAGGATGAGGAGCTCGAGCCGGGCGAGCGCGGTCGAGGACGAGGCGGCGCTCGCGATCGCGCAGGGCTTGCGCAGGGGGAGGAGCGCGAGCCGGACGGGCGCAGGGGCGAGTGCGGGGGGGTCGCATGGCCGCAGGAGGAGCAGCGCGACGGGGAGCAGGGACAGCCGCGAGGGGAGGGAGGACGGGACGGGGACGCCGACGGTGCTCGAGACGGTCGGCGAGCCGTACTGAGCTGTCGAGTAGGACCACTTGCAGTGCAGCTCACGTCGCCGCTGTGCCTCCGCGTCCGCGACGTGACAGGGCGAGCTGAGAAGGAGCCGGAGAATCTCCTTCCTCGACCGCGCTCGCTCTGGTCGCCGTGACTCGCAGAGAGGGGTGCAGCTGCCCGGACAGGAAGCTCCTGCAGCGAGGCTGAGCTGAACGCGCGGCGCGCCGGGCAGAGTCTCGAGCACTCGCAGGAGCGGCTCGTGCGTCAAAGGGTGCTCAGGCGGGCGTCGCACGCCGCTCGGCGGCGAAGCGAGAGGCACTCGTCGCGAGCTCTTTAGTAGGTTGCTGCAGCTGATCGCGAGCGAAGGGAGCCGGGTCAGTCGCGGCAGCTTGACAGGCCGTGACGAGGTCGAGCGTCAACGTCGAGAGTGTCGCTCACTGCCGGCTCGACTGCGGCAGCACGAGGCGCGGCTCAGCTTACAGCGACAGCTCATGAGGAGGAGCATAAAGACTGTCGGTCTCGCGCTCTGCAGCTCGAGGCGCGTCAGAGCAGTCGGCGATGCCGCGGGATTGACCCGGAGCGAGGCTGGCGTCGCCTGCGCCGAATGGCTACGAGCTCGGCGGGCCAAGTGCGCAGCTCGAGGGCGTGTGCGAGCTGCCGAGCTGCCGCTCGAGTCGCTCGGGGGAGCGCACGAAAGCCGAGGCGGACGGGTGAAGGCGGGGAGCGGAGCGAGGGAGGAGGAGAGCGAAGCGAGGAGCGAGAGGCCGGGGTGGAGCGCACGCGGGTCTGCAGCACAGAAGCAGGGCTACCCAGCGAGTGGCTGCAGCTCTTGAAGCGGTGCGAAGCGGAGGACGGAAGAGGCCTTTCCGCCTCCTCGCTTCGTCGTCGTCGTCGTCGCTCGCCTCGTCGTCTCCGCAACGACGCTCCTCTCCGACCCTCGACCCTCCCCGCCAGGCCCATGCTTGCGTCTGCACGCGCCCTCAGGGCTCTCCCGCGCACCCGGCCCTTGGCCGCAGCCCGCCGCTCGCCGGCTCTCGCGCGCCCCTTCACCGCCGCCACCCCGCGCCGCGAACCCCTCAACGGCGGCAGCGCCAGCTATGCCGAGGCCATGCTCGAAGAGTGGAAGCAGGTGCGCAACCTCCCGTCCCACCCTCGCCCGCCCTCGCTGCGTCCTCGTCCTCGTCTCCCTCGAGCTCGTTCGGAGAAGGCCGGACCGCGGACCTGACAGAGACCACCTGACTGACTCTCGCCTCGCGCGCCTGCAGGACCCGTCGAGCGTGCACGCGAGCTGGAGGGCCTACTTTGAGCTCACCGAGGGCGGCCTCCCCGCGAGCCAGGCCTTCCAGGCGCCGCCCATCGCCATCGGCGACAGCATGGAGGGCCCTGCGCCCGTCCTCCTCAACATGGGCGGCGGCGGACAGATCGAGGACCACATGAAGGTCCGTCCTCGCCTCGCTCTCCTCTCGACCGTGCCCCGGCGAAGGGATGACGAGCAGAGGCTGACCTCGCCCTCCTCCCTCCCTCCTCCCGTCCCGTCCTTCCCGCCGACTGCAGGTCCAGCTCCTCGTCCGTGCGTTCCAGGTCCGCGGCCACCACATCGCCAAGCTCGACCCGCTCGGCATGAGCCACGCCGACCTCGACGGCACGACGCCCTCGGAGCTCACGCTCGAGCACTACGGCTGGGCCGAGAAGGACCTCGACAAGGAGTTCGAGCTCGGCGCCGGCATCCTCCCGCGCTTCAAGAAGGCCGGCACCGACAAGATGACGCTCCGCCAGATCATCGACACGTGCAAGAAGATCTACTGTGCGCCCTCGGCCCTCGTTCGTCGCACGAGTCGGGCGCGTCGCTGACTGACCCCTTACCCTCTCTCGCAGGCGGCTCGATCGGCATCCAGTACATCCACATCCCGAACCGCGACGAGTGCGACTGGATCCGCGAGCGCATCGAGATCCCCAACCCGTTCAACTACTCGACCGAGGAGAAGAAGGCCATCCTCGACCGCCTCGTGTGGTCCGACTCGTTCGAGCGCTTCATCGCGTCCAAGTACCCGAACGAGAAGCGCTTCGGCCTCGAGGGCTGCGAGTCGCTCGTGCCCGGCATGAAGGCCCTCATCGACCGCTCGGTCGACCACGGCGTCAAGTCGGTCGTCATGGGCATGCCCCACCGCGGTCGCCTCAACGTCCTCGCCAACGTCGTGCGCAAGCCGACCGAGGCCATCCTCGCCGAGTTTGCGCCGTCGCAGGACCCGAACGAGGAGGCGGCCGCCGACGTCAAGTACCACCTCGGCGCCAACTACGTCCGCCCGACGCCCAACGGCAAGCGCGTCGCCCTGTCGCTCGTCGCCAACCCGTCCCACCTCGAGGCCGCCAATGGCGTCGTCCTCGGCAAGACCAAGGCGCTGCAGCACTTTGAGGGCGAGGCCGACCCGTCGACCGCCATGGGCCTCCTCCTCCACGGCGACGCCGCGTTCGCCGGCCAGGGCGTCGTCTACGAGACGATGGGCTTCGCCGACCTGCCCAACTACGGCACGGGCGGCACGGTCCACATCGTCGTCAACAACCAGATCGGCTTCACGACCAACCCGTCGCAGGGCCGCTCGACGCCGTACCCGTCCGACATTGCCAAGGCGATCGACGCGCCCATCTTCCACGTCAACGCCGACGACGTCGAGGCCGTCACGTACGTGTGCCAGCTCGCGGCCGACTGGCGCGCCAAGTTCCGCAAGGACGTCGTCGTCGACCTCGTCTGCTACCGCCGCCACGGCCACAACGAGGGCGACCAGCCCATGTTCACCCAGCCCAAGATGTACGACACGATCAAGAATCAGCCGACGACGCTCTCGCTCTACACCAAGCAGCTCGTCGAGGAGAAGTCGTTCACCGACGAGGAGACCGAGAAGCACAAGTCGTGGGTGTGGGGCCTCCTCGAGGAGTCGTTCGACAAGAGCAAGGAGTACAAGCCGACGTCCAAGGAGTGGCTCTCGTCGTCGTGGGACGGCTTCCCCTCGCCGCGCGAGCTCAAGGAGAACGTCCTCGAGGCGCGCCCGACCGGCGTCGACTTTGACACGCTCAAGCACGTCGGCAAGACCATCTCGTCGTACCCGGACGGCTTCAACGTGCACCGCAACCTGCAGCGCATCCTCAAGACGCGCGGCACGTCGATCGAGGAGGGCAAGAACATCGACTACTCGACGGCCGAGGCGCTCGCGTTCGGCACGCTCGCCCTCGAGAAGGTGCACGTCCGCGTCTCGGGCCAGGACGTCGAGCGCGGCACCTTCTCGCAGCGCCACGCCGTCCTGCACGACCAGAAGACGGACGAGCAGTACGTCCCGCTCAAGCACCTCGGCGAGGGCCAGGGCCCGGTCACCGTCTGCAACTCGTCCCTGTCCGAGTTTGGCGTCCTCGGCTTCGAGCTCGGTTACTCGCTCGTCGACCCGGCGCTCCTCGTCATCTGGGAGGCGCAGTGTGCGTCGCCCTCGCGTCCCTCTCGGTCGCCTCGAGCACGTCAAGCTGACTCGCTCCCTCTCTCCCTCCCTCCCTCTCGCTCTCTCGCACGCACGCAGTCGGTGACTTTGCCAACGGCGCCCAGATCATGATCGACCAGTTCATCGCCGCCGGCGAGCGCAAGTGGCTGCAGCGCTCGGGCCTCACCCTCTCGCTCCCGCACGGCTACGACGGCCAGGGCCCCGAGCACTCGTCGGCGCGCATCGAGCGCTTCCTCCAGCTGTGCGACGACCACCCCTTCATCTACCCGACGCCCGAGAAGCAGGCGCGCCAGGTCCAGGACTGCAACCTCCAGATCGTGTACCCGACCATCCCGTCCAACATCTTCCACGCCCTGCGCCGCCAGATCCACCGCGACTACCGCAAGCCCCTCATCGTCACCTTCTCCAAGAACCTCCTCCGCCACCCGCAGGCGCGCTCGTCGCTCGACGAGTTTGGGCCCGACACGCACTTCCAGCGCTACATCGCCGAGGCCGAGCCCGAAGGCTTTGCGGCGCCGGACGACGTCGTGCGCCACATCCTGTGCTCGGGCCAGGTCTACTACACGCTCCTCGCCGAGCGCGAGAAGCGCGGCCTCAAGAACGTCGCCATCTCGCGCGTCGAGCAGCTGTCGCCGCTGCCCTACGACCTCATTACGCCGCACCTCGACCGGTACCCGAACGCGACGACGTACTGGGTCCAGGAGGAGCCGATCAACAACGGCGCGTGGACCTACGTCCAGCCCCGCATCGAGACGGCCATGCGCGAGACGCAGCACCACAAGACGCGCCGCGTCTACTTTGCCGGCCGTGGCCCGACCTCGTCGGTCGCCACGGGCTCGAAGAAGCAGCACGCGCTCGAGATTGAGCAGTTCTGCGCCGCCGCGTTCGACCTCGAGGCGCACCGTGTCGAGTTTGACAGCCAGTGCGTCTCTCTCTCTCTCTCCCCCTCCTCTCGCTCTCTCCTCGCCTCTCGGTGCTCGACGCTGACTCTCGCTCCCACCTGCAGGTCTGCGCACAAGAAGGGCGACTTCTAGATGTCCCTCGTCGCCCACCTTCTCTTTCCGTCGGACCTCTCCTCCCCTCCTCGCCCACCGCATCTCGCACCTCCCCCTCTCCTGAATATGCCCCCTCTCACGCACCTTCACCCTCGCCATCTTTTTCGACCGTCGTCCCAAGCCTTCTCACCCATCTGTGCCCACCGCCGCCCCCACCCTCTTGCCCTTTCTCCTCCCTCGCCCTCTCTTAGGCTCACCCACTCTTCCTCCTCTTCCTCACCTGTGATCATCAAAGACGAAGCGTTCTCTCCCGGCCTCGCTCTCGGACCCCTGCGACTCGGCGTGAGAGCGAGAGCGGATTTGCGGCGAAAATGATCACGAGAGCTTCGCCTCGTGCGGCTCAGCGTGGGGGAAGAGTTGAACAGCGAGCTGCTCGATCTACGTACAGCTGCCGGAGCGGAACGGGTCGGAGAGAGGAGCCTGCAGCTCGTTCGACGTCGACGAGACGAGGCGAATCCCCCTGAGGCAGAAAGAGCGCAGCGAGGGATCGTGCACGAGCCGGTCGTCGGCGACCCAGAGCCTCGGGCTCGAACGCCGCAGCCCGCACGTCGTTACGAGCTCCCACCCGGCCGCCCGGCCGTGTCGACAGCCGAGAGCCTCCCTCGCGCGCGGTGCACGACGCACGGGCCCCTTCCAGGGAAGAAGCGCTCAATGGCCGGCGCGCGGCTCGCAATCTAGGTACGCAGTCGGGAAGCCGCAGCGCCGGGTCGCTCGTCTTCGAGGTTTCGTCCGCTCGCAGTTCTCGAGAGGGCTTTGATAGCAAACGCTGCTCAGATTGCGCCTCGTAGCGAGCTAAAAAGCCAGGTGCCCCGGGCTCTCGAGCCTTGTCAAGTTTCGAGCTGCAGCTGAGAGTTTTGCGGAGGAGGCGGTCCGGGCGTCGATCGTACGTACCGGAGCCGTCGGCCTTCCCAAGTTGGCCTCTGCGCCGGCGTCCACGCCCTCGTGACCGGTCCTGCTGCAGCGGAACGAGTCGGACGCACAAAACGAGCGCAGCTTTGCACGTCTGGTGATCTGCGCGAGTGCGGCACGCCGCAGTGACCGGGCTGGGCGGTCTGAGCGTCCGGCGGCGAATCGGAGGTCGAACCCCTTCGTGGGCGTCCACCCCGCGCCTTTACCCACCCGGGTGACCTTGAAAAAGCGCGCTTAAAAGGCTTGGCTCCGCTCGACCGTGATCGCGCCGAGAAGGGAGCACCGCACGAGGAGCGAGCCCTGATTGCGCCTTGTCGCCGCCGGCGAGGGCGAGGCTGGACGTCCCCTTTCTCCGGCTGTCGCTCTCCTCCCTCTCCTCAGTCGCGCCTCACTCTCCGCCAGTGACGAGCAGAACATCCTCGACGAGCTACACACACTCGAAGAGCTACACGCACGATGCTCGACAAGGACATCGACTCGGAGAAGGGCTTCAACGGCGGCGGCAGCGTCAACGAGCGCACTTCACCGCAAGACCCAACGAAGTGGGATGGGCAGATCGACGAGGGCATCGCTAAGGATGAGGACCTGCACCGTGGCTTGAAGGCCAGGCAGATTTCGATGGTGCGCGCCCCATGCGCTCGACCCAGAGGGAGCCTCGCTGACCTCCTCCTCCTCGCAGATTGCCATCGGCGGCTCTATTGGTACCGGCCTCGTCATCGGCTCTGGCTCTGCGTTGACTCGCGGCGGCCCTGTCGGCCTGCTCCTCGCCTACGTCGTGCGTCTGAGCCCTCATCGAGGAGAGGACCGTGCGCGCTCTTGCTGACCTTCTCCTCCTTGCCATAGATCATGGGCTTCTGCGCGTTCGCTACGATGATGTCGCTCGGCGAGATGGCGACCTACTTGCCGTCGAAGAAGGTGCGTCGCCCAGCTCAAAACGCCGCGAGGCGGACCTGAAGCTGACCCTCTTCTTCCTTCTTCTCCTCCTCCTCCTCCACCTCCTCCTCCTCAGGGCTTCGGCGGCTACGCCTCGCGCTTCGTGGACCCGGCTCTCGGTGTCGCCGTCGGATGGTGCTACCTTGCGAAGTACCTTGTCGTAACGCCCAACAGAAAGTTGCTCCCTCGGCGGCCTCTTTGCCTTCTCCGACTGACCTCGCATCCTCACACAGACGTCGTCGCCGGCAGCCTTGTCGTGACCTACTGGACATCAATTATCCCCACCGCCGCCTGGATCACCATCTTCATCGTCCTCATAGTCGTCCTGAACCTCCTCGGCATCAAGCTCTTCGGCGAGATCGAGGTGCGTCCTCCTCTACACGAGCCCGCTTCTCTTAAGCACACGGACTGACATGCGCTCTCTCCCTCGACGCTGCAGTTCTGGGCGTCGTTCATCAAGATTGTCGTCCTCGCCGGCCTCATCATCCTCGGCCTTGTCATTGACCTCGGCGGCGTGCCCAATGTTGACCGCATTGGCTTCCGGTACGTACACCCTACAACGCACTTGCTCGACGGCGCCGCCAGCCCTGCCGGCGAGCTGTGTCGAGCCACGCTCATCGCCGCCTCGAGCTGACCTTCTCTCCCTCCTTCCTCCCTCGCCCAGTTACTGGAAGCAAATGCCGTTTTCGCACTACATCTTCCCCGACCGCGACGTTGGCGTCTTCCTAGGCGTCTGGAGGTGCGGCTTACCGCTCTCCTCGGACGAGGGCGTCTCCCCAAGCTCTCCCACTTACCCCACCCGCTTCTTCACCCACAGCTGCATGACCTCGGCGCTCTTCGCCTACATGGGCATCGAGCTAGTGGG
The DNA here is from genome assembly GCA_920104245.2 of Rhodotorula babjevae. Taxonomy (NCBI): domain Eukaryota; kingdom Fungi; phylum Basidiomycota; class Microbotryomycetes; order Sporidiobolales; family Sporidiobolaceae; genus Rhodotorula; species Rhodotorula babjevae. Next base: position 213,751 of record CAKKSZ020000018.1, read on the forward strand.
CGTCACTTTCGGCGAGGCGAAGAACCCGCGCAAGACCGTCCCCGCCACCATCCGCCGCACTTTCGCCCGTATCCTCAGTGCGTCGCTCGTCCTCTCTCAGCTACTCGAGGAGGGCTCGAGGAGGACCTTGCTGACTTTCTCTGCTTGTCCCTCTTCTCGTTGCTTAGTATTCTACATCGGCAGCGTCTTCGGTGCGTCTCGCGCTCGAGCCCCTCCCGAAATCGCGACCTTCCCAAGTCGAGTCGCGCTGACCCCGCTCGATCACCTTCAGTCGTCGGCCTCATCCTCAAGGCGAACGACCCGGGCTTGATCGCCGTCACCAAGAAGAAGACGTCGGCCGCCGCCAGTCCTTTCGTCCGTGCGTCGCTCCCGCCTAACCGTCCTCGCCTGGTCGCCTCCTGACCGTCTTCCTGCCGTCGTCCCTACAGTCGCCATTGAGCGTGCGGAGATCCGTGTGCTTCCGTGAGTCCTATCTACGATCATGACGGTCGAGGGGGATCCGAGGCGGAGCGTCGGCTTCTTGAGCTGCGCGCTGACCTCGCCGTCTTCCGCCGTCCCTCCCTGCGCCCTGCGCCGTTCCAAACACGTGCAGGGACCTCTTGAACGCCTGCATCTTGCTCTTTGTGCTCAGCGCCGCCAACAGGTAAGCCCGCCGTCCGATTCGAGAGCGTCGCGAGCCTGCGCTCGTCGGCGCGGCGAGCTCAAACTGACTTCCTTCCCCCCCTGCCCTCCCTCTGCCTTGTTCTCTCCCTCTACCTCGTCTACAGTGACCTGTATATCGGCACGAGGACGCTCTACGCTCTCGCTGCTCAGGGTCAGGCGCCGCGGATCTTCATGCGCGTGAACCGCTACGGCACGCCCTACTGGGCGACGGCATTCTGCTCGATCATCTGCTGCATCGCGTGCGTCCCCTCTCTCACCGGTCGCACCTCGTCAGTGCGCTCTGGCACCGCGCACTGATTCTAGGCTGACTTGTCCTTCCTCGACGACCTTCCCAAACCGCCTCTTCCTCCTCTTTGCAGGTACCTTGCGGCGGGACCCGGCTCTTACGTTGTCTTCGGCTACTTCACGGCGGTTTGTCGTCGTTCCTCTCGGCGATCCCGGACCCGAGCTGACCTACCTGCACCTTAGACTGTGACCCTCCTCGGCGCCCTGACTTGGATGGTCCGTCCTCCCTGCTCCTTATCGCTGCCGGACCCTAGCTGATCTCTCCACGCTCACAGGGCATCCTCTACTCGCACATCTCGTTCATGAAGGCGCTCAAGGCCCAGGGCATCTCGCGCGACACGCTGCCGTGGAAGGCGCCGTGTCAGCCGTACGCCGTGCGTCGCTTATTCGCTCCTCCCTCGCTTCCGCTTTTACTCACGACCGCTCCACCCGCAGGCCTACATCGCGTTCGCCATCACGGCCATCGTCACCATCTTCAAGGGTGAGTGCTGCCGCTTAGTCCGTCGTCGTCGTCGTCGTCGGCGTTGAGCGCTGACAAGAGAAAAAACGCAGGTTTCGACTCGTTCACGCCCAAGTTCAACTACAAAACCTTCGTCACCAACTACGTAGCCATTCCGTTCTGGTTGGCGCTCTTCTTGTGCGTCTTTCCGCCTGCTCGAGCAGCGCTCAGCTCCCCTCGATCTCCTCGCATGGACCCTCGCTGACCCTCGCTGACCCTCTCCCTGTTGACCACCTCGCAGCGGCTGGAAGTTCGTCCACAAGACCAAGTTCATCCCGTCGGCCGAGGTCGACCTCATCAGCGGCCGTCGCGAGTTTGACGAGGACGAGGCCCTCTGGGAGGAGAAGGAGGCGCTCAAGGGCAAGCTGCCCTGGTGGAAGCGCGCCTGGGAGGGTGCTTAGACGATCGACGACGCACTCGAGTCGATTCGAGCCGTCGTGCGAGGCTGCTGAGGGAGGGAGGGACGAGGGGAGGGTCGCGAGGGGTCCGTGCGCGTGTACACTGGGGTCGGGGCCGTCGAGGCTCGATAGACTGCCGCTGCTAAAACAATCTGTTCTCGTTCTGTGCTTGTCGAGACGGCGATCGAGAGCTCTCCAACTCGAGAGAGAGCGGCCTGACGAGCTGAGGCAGGGCCCGCTTCTCCTCCTCGCCCGCCTTCTCGACCCAGAGTCGTGTGGCGGGCCTCGCTCTTGATCTTTCCCGAGGCCCGCATTCTCGAGTATCCGTCTCAGGACGACGAGCGAGAGCCCCTCAGGCCTAGGAAGAGCAGTATCGCGCTCTCGCGGTCGAACCTCCTCCTCACCCTCACCTACCTTCTCGGCTCAACGTCGTGCTGTGAGGCTCCTCAGCTCGTCGCCGAGGAGCTCTCGCTGTCCAGTACTCGTCTCGAGACAACGATTGTGCGCTCGTCGAGGTCCGGAAAGCGCTCGACCGTGAATTTGCGGTCGAGCCTCCTCTTCCTCCTCAACCATCTTCTCGGCTCAAGGCCGTGTGGCGAGGCTACCCAGCCCGTCGCTGAGAGGCCCGCACGTCGAATGCTCGTCTCGAGACGACGATCGAGTGCTCGTCGAGATTCAGGAAGAGCGGCGACACGGCGCTCGCGCTGCCCGAGGAGGCCGGCAACGGGTCTAGTCAGCCGCTCTCTCGCGCGGGCCGATGCAGACTACGTCGATAGCACAACCTCGCTCGATACAGTACAGCTCTAATCGCTCCCGTCGTCCGACTCGCCGGACTGCGACTCGTCCTCGTCCTCTTCGTCCTCCTCAAAGTCTGCCGCGCTCCTCGTGCTGCGCCTGCTCACCCGCCCGACCGAGCTCCTGCCGTCCGTCTCCGTCTCAGCGTCCGACGCAGATTCGGCGCCGTCAACCGCCCCGTCGCCGTTGCGCGCCGGCGTGTCGACCTCCATCATCGCCGCCTGCTCGACCCGCTCCTCGAGCTGCGGCTCGAACCGGTCCCACTCGTCCCTCACCGCCTCGCCCTCCTCATCGAGCGCGCCAAGAAGCGCGCCCCTCGCCCGCTCCGTGCGCGGCTCGAACCGCTCGTCGCCGCCGAGCGCGCCCGCCGCCAGCGCGCCGAGGAGCGAGTTGATCGGCCTGAGGCCCTCCTCGACGGCGCTCAGGTGCGGCGCCGCGCTGCGCAGGGGCGAGAGCGTGATGCGCGCCCCGCCGCCGAGGAGGAGCGTCGTCGGCGTCGTTGCCGAGCCCGAGGTGGGCGTCGCCGCCGACGAGGGTCCGTGCGCGCGAGGCTCGTGCGCGCCGAGGTGGAGGTGCGCGCTCGGCGTGCGCAGGAGCGCGTGGTGGTGCAGCGCCGACGCGGAGAAGGCGCCCTGGGCGTCGAGGGAGAGGATCGGGCGCTGCGAGAGGCCGAGGGAGGGGAACGAGGTGGACGACGAGGGGTTCGAGGGCGAGGTCGAGGACGAGAGGGGGCCGCGCAGGGCTTGCTGGCGGTTGATGGCCGACGCTACGAGGTCCTTGGCGGCGAGGCTGAGTGTGCCGGGCGAGCGCTGCGGCGCGAGCGCCGAGGGCGGCGGGTCCTGCGCGACGACGCCGCCGGACGAGGCCGTCCCGCCCGCGGTCGGCGCGCCGTCGACGTCCATCTGCGCCGTCTCCTCCCCCCTCGGGCCCCTCCCTGCTGCTTCCCACTCCCTCGTCACCCTCTCGACCTCCTCCCTCCCCCTCCCCTCCTCCTCGTCCCCCTTCTCCCCCCTCGCCTCGCGCCTCCTCCTTTCCTCCAGCCTTCTCACCGCCCCCTCCCACCGCTTCTCGTGTGCGCTCTTGCGCGCAGCGAGCACGGCCGGGTTGCCGCGCATGACGAGGGCGGCGACGCGCGTCGCGGCGAGGTGCGAGGCCGTCGTGGGCGACATGAGCGGCGGCGGGAGGGCCGGGTAGAAGTAGGTCGGGCCGGGCTCGAGCGGCGCGGTAGGGGCGGAGGAGGGTCGGGCCGCGAGGGGGAAGGACGGGTGCGCGGGAGGCGCGCTCGAGGGGATGGCGGCGGCGGGCGCGGGCGCGGGCGAGGCAGGAGCTGGCGCGGCGGCGGGCACAGGCGCAGGCGGCGGCGGCGACACCGACGATTGAGCGACGATCGGCGGGTACCGCAGCGGGCTCGGCGCGTGCGGCGTCTGCTGCAGGTGGCTGCGCGCCGACGAGAGCGGGCCTGTGCGCCCGGCCGCCGCCGACGCGTGCGGGATTGTGACGCGCAGGCGCGGGACGAACGTGGCGCCGTGCGTGTGCGGCGTGGATGTCGAGCGAGGCGGGGCAGGACGAGGCGGCGCCGGCGAGGTGCGGCCTGCGTGCCGAAAATCGTCGGCCCGGCTCGACGCCGCCAACGACGAAGGCCTGTCATCGTCGACGAAGACGTCGTCGACGAGGATGTCGCCCATCCCGCCGCCGTACTCGTCCTCTCGCCCGTCGCGCTCGTCCTCGCCCGCCCGTCCGACCGTCGGCGTCCCGAGCGAGAGGAGCGCCTCGGCCTCCTCGAGCGCCCTGCCCTCGCCCGCCGCCGCATCGACGCGCTCGGCCTCGATGACGTCTGCGAGCGACGGTGGGCGGCGCGGCTCGCGGGCCTCGGCGTGCGCGAGGACGGCCTCGCGCTTGACGTAGCGCGCGGCGAGGAGGCGCGTGAGGCGCTCGAGGCGGGCGAGCTCGCGGCGGGTCGAGAGGATGCCGTTGCGGACGTCCTGGGGCGTCAGGCCACTGCGTAGCGATGTCGGAAAGAGTCAGCAGGCCTCGGGAGAGCACGTGAGGGACGAGAGCGAGACGCACGAGGCCGGCCGGCCGCCTTTCCAGACGCACGGCTCGCCGCGCTCGACGCACGCGATGCAGTTGTGCTGCCTCGAGCACCTCACTGTGAGACGAGGAGTATGTCAGCCCGTCAACATCGAGATGCAGAAGGACAGCGAGCGCACGCTTGCGGACGCGACAGCCCTCACCTGCGAGCGGCCCAGTCAGCACGCCGTCACGGGGCAGAGGCGGAGAGAGGCACGCACAGCTCATGTGGCCCGACTTGCGCGAGTTCTTCGAGGCGTCCTGGACGAGGAGCTTTGCGAGGCCGCGGCGCTGGCGGCTCTCGATGTTGCTCTTCCTCGAGAGCAACTTGTGCTGGTGCTGGTGCCCGTGGCCGGGCGGGCCCCTCGTCGAGCCGACGTGCGAGCGGTCGAGCTGGGGCGTGCCAAAGGTGTAGGGCGCGGTGCTGGCGGCGGTGCTCGGCGGGGGAGGGTTGTGGGCGGGGAAGGGGAACGGGTGCTGCTGCTGGGCGAAGAAGGTCGACGGCGAGGGCGAGGGAGGGGCGCGCGGGTGGTCGACACGGATGTCGGGTGCGGTGACGGAGCGGACGCGCATGGTGGCCATGGTGCTGGCTGCGCTGTTGAGCGCGAGGGTGGGGCGACGAGGTCGAGAGACGAGGTGCGCGAAGGCTTGACGGCGACGGCGTGGGCCGGCGACAGCGCGAGAGGGGCTGCAGCAGTCTGCTGTGGAGACCTGGAGCGAGCGTGCAGGCGCAGCTGCGTGTGGTGAAGAGCGAGAGCGGGAGGACGACGCGGAGGAGGACGAGGTGCCGGCTCGGGGGCCGAACCGAGGCGCGTGCGCAAGACCAGTCGCGCCTTTTCTGCGTCCGTCAGCTCTCACAGGTAGCACGGCTGCGGCACCCATGCAGACAGGCTCGCTCAGCTGAGCGGATCAGAACCGTCGAGACGGAGCCGACTCGGAGCGGAGCTCCCTCGAGGAGGAGGAGATGGGGGCGACTTGCTCAAAGGCGTGCGCCCGTGTGCTCGACCTCTGAAGAGCCGTGGCATGCAGCGCTCGAGCATCTAGTAGCTGCGAGGGAGACCTGGAGCGAGACGGTGGTCGTCGCTCTCCTCCTCGCTCGCGGTTGGCTCGCGATCAGCCTCTCGTCCTCGTCGTCCCGCAACCATGCTCTCTGTCCGCCTGCCTGCTGTCCGTGCCACTGCGCGCACCTTCGCCACCTCGGCTCGCGCCGGCACCAACATCCCCGTCCGCGCCGTCGAGGCAGAGGGCCGCGCCCAGGTCCCCGCCGAGCGGCCACAGGGCGCCATCACCCAGGCCGGTGTCGTCAGTGGTGCCCCTGGTCCGTCCCTTCCACCCTCTGCTCGACCCTCCCGCGCCCGCGCTGACCCTCGGAGCCCGCGCCCACCCCCCGCCAGACGAGATGCACCGCCGCCCCGTCCGCATCTACCGCCCGGCGCCGCCCTCGACCTCGTCCGCAAAGACGACCTCGCACCACTGGCGCATCGACTGGGACATCCTCCAGGGCGCCGGCCGCTGGGAGAACCCGCTCATGGGCTGGGCCAGCTCGTGCGTCTCCCTCTCCCTCGCTCCCTCCTCCCCCCTCTCGCGACTGCGGCCTCTTCAACGAGCCCTGAGCCGGTCCACAACGAGACGAGGAGCAGACAAGACGGTGCAGCCACCCGCTGAGTACGGGAGAAGAGCGCGCTGACGTCGACCCTCCTCCTTTCCCTGCCCACCTTCCCTCTCTCGCCTGTCTACCTTCTCACACGCAGCGGCGACTACGTCCAGGGCACCCACCTCAAGTGCGTCTCTCCTCCTTGTCCCCCTGGTCGCCGTTCCTGCGCACCCGCTCACGCTCAGCCCTCGTCGCGCAGGTTCAACTGCGAGGAGGACGCGGTCCACTTTGCCGAGAAGCAGGGCTGGGAGTACTACGTCCAGCGGCCCAACGTGCAGAAGTTTGTCCCCAAGAGCTACGCCAAGTGCGTCCCTCGCTCCTCTTGCCCTCCCTCGTCGCGCTCGTCGACGCAGCGCGACTGACCTCTGCCTCCTTTCGCCGTCCCTGTCCCTCCTCTGCCCGCCCTTTACCCACTCTACCTCTCGCGCAGCAACTACGACTACACGTCGAAGCCCCTGCGCATCCACCACACGTGCGTCCTCTCGCCTCTCGGGCGCGATCCCGCTCGCCGCGACTGACCTCGTTCCGCCTGTTCGCCGCGCGCAGCAAGTAGAGCGTCGTCCTGTGCCCGCCTGCCAGTGTGCGTCTGTAACTCGTGGCATGTTTCTGTTCTTCTTGCCCGAGACAGAGTCGGGCCTGGGGTGCGAGAGCGAGAGCGAGAGCGAGGCGGGTTCATCAGCTGGCTGTCGTCCTCTCGACCCTCTCCGTCCTCGCCCACCCTCGACGCGGCTCCGACGACAGCACGCCGAGCAGCAAGAGCGACTCTACACCTGCGCGCTTCTCTGTCGACCTGAGCCGCAGCTCTGCCCAGCCGTGCCTCCTCCCCCACAAGCTCGCCTCCTCGCCGCCTCGCTCGACCTCGTCGCCCGCGCTCCCGACGACCGCCGTGTGGGACAGCGCACCTCGGCAGGGCCATGAGCAGCTCGACTCGGGCCCTCACCGGGGCGGCCAAGCACGCGCACAAGTCGAGCGACCACGACCTCGTCGCCTCGCTCCTCCCGACGACCTCGACCTCGGCCGGCGGCGCCAGCACGGCACCAGGCCGACCGCTGATCAGTGTAGCCGACGCGCTACGACCACGGCACGCGGCGCCTCGACTCGCACGAACACTCGCCGCCACGACCTGGACGACCCGCCTCGTCCTCCTCACGCTCGCCTTCCTCATCGTGCGCGTCCTCCCCTTTGCCCTCCCGCCCTTCACCGCCCCGCTCTCCCTCCCGCACCCCATCCCACACCTCATCGCCGCCGCCGAGCGCACCCACGCCCAGCGCCTCTCGTCCGCGCCGCGCACCCTCGCCGACGCCGCCGCGCGCTACTCTGCGCACCCATCCGCAGCAGGCCGCCGCCCACCCAAGGGCTACGACGCCTGGTTCAACTTTGCGTCGCAGCGCGGCGCGTGCCGCCTCGACGGGTTCGACGAGCTGCGCGCGTCGCTCGGCGCGTGGTGGGGCCTCTCGGGGCGCGAGATCCGCGCGCGCATGGAGCGCATGGGCGACGCGGGCGACGCGGCGAGCGCGCTTGGACGGGTCAGGGTCCGTGAGGGGAGGATCGTTAGGTGGGACGAGATGCGGCGCGAGGGGCTTGGCGTCGGCGCGAGGGACATGGAGCGCAAGGACGCGAGGAGGGCGCTCGAGGACATGTTGCAGGCGCTCATTGACGAGGGCGTACGGCTACCTGACGGTGCGCTCGACCTTCCTCTCTCCTCTCGCTCAGGTCGACGTGCACGGGCGGGCTGTAGGCTGACGCTCTTCGAGTCGTGCTGCGCAGTCGACCTCTTCGTCAACCAGCTCGACGAGCCGCGCGTCGTCATGCCGTACGAGACCCGCACTGAGCTTGAGGCTCGAGGACGACGACGACAACGTGCGTGCTCGACTGCCTCGTCCTCTCGGTCGCACGGCTCGAGCGAGTGCTGACCTCGAGTGTTCCCACTTCTTGCGCGCACAGCTCGACCGTACCAGCTCGACGACTTTGTCCTGCACGAGGCGAGCGCACCTGGAGCTCGACCCGCCTACGACGTCATCCGCCAAGCCTGCCCGCCCTCGTCCCTCGCCCGCCGCACGCCCCTCTCGCCCTCGCCCGGCACCAACCCGCACGTCTCGCAGCGCCACACGTCGCGCTTCACGACGCCGCCCTCGCTCGGCTCGTTCCTCGCGCACCCCGACCTCGAGCGCACGACGTGTTGCGACCAGCCCGACCTGCAGGAGCTGCACCAGACGTTCATCCGGCCGCTCAGCTTTAGCTGGACCGACGGCGTGTGGCCCGTCTTCAGCAACAGCAAGCTCGACGGCTTCAACGACGTCCTTGTCCCGGCGTGGTACACGTGGTACGACCGCATGCCGTACGACGAGGCCAAGGACGTCGAGTGGAAGGGCAAGGCGAACCAGGTGCGTCGTCGACGACGAGCTCTCCTGTCCCCTCGCCCTCGCCCTCGCCTTTGCCGGGACTGACTCTCCCTCTCTCGACGTGCCTGCAGCTCTACTGGCGCGGGACCAACACGGGCGGGCGCTCGGTCGGGCTCGAGTGGATGGGCTGGATGAGGAGCCGGCTCGTGTCCAAGGTCAACCGGCTCATCGAGTGGCGCCACGAGGACCGCGTCCTCGTCGCGACGGCCGACAACCGCACGCTCTCGGCGACGCTCCCCTCGTCGGCGCTCAACGCCGCCCTCGCCGACGTCGCGTTCGCCGCGCCCGACCACCACGGCGACGCCGACTCGCTCGAGTCGCAGCGCACCGAGCCGTCGTTCCGCTTCACCGACGGCGGCAGCTACGTCCCGTTCGAGAACAACTACTTGTTCAAGGCCGTCCTCGACCTCGACGGCACGGCCTACTCGGGCCGGTTCCCGACCCTCATGCGCTCGCGCTCGGCCGTCGTCAAGGCGCGCCTCTACACCGAGGCCCTCGACGACACGCTCATCCCCTGGTACCACTACGTGCCGCTCTCGGTGCGCTACACCGAGCTGTACCACGTCCTCGCCTACTTCTTCGGCCTCGCCGCCGTCCCCGCCGCAGCGCGCGAGCAGGGCCTGCCCGCCCTCGCGCCGCGCGACCTCGATGCCGTGCGGCGCGGCGTCGCGCACGAGGAGGCGCTCTTGGACGTCGCCGAGCGCGGGCGCGCGTGGGCGGCCGAGTGCGCGACGAGGGACGGCGCGCTCGTGTACGTGTACTTGCTCGTGCTCGAGTGGGCGAGGCTGTGCGCCGACGACCGCGAGGGCGACGCGTGGAACCTCGTGCTGTAGCTGTAGCTGAGTGGAATTAGACTGTGCAAAGAGTCCTGCTCCACGGGCACGGCGAGCGAGCGGGTCCGAGAGCCAGAGAGCTTCCGAGACGAGCTGACTCTCGTTTCTGGCTCCTCTCTACCTCGCTCGCAGCCTGGCTTCTCTTCGGGACTCGTGCAGCTCATCGCGCTCACACGCTCTCGAGGAGCCGGCAGGCAGAGAGGGCGGAGCGAGACGAGGCGAGGACGAGGTCCGTGCGCCGAGAAGGCTCCGGTCACGCCACTTGGGAAGGCTCGTCTCTCTCGAGGACGACGCTGAGGGACGATAGGAACGGCTTGTGCTCAGAGCTCGAGCTACGAAGAGGTGCCGTCCTGCCGCCCCGCCGCTGCCTGCGCCGCCTTGCGCGCCCGAGCCCACTGCCAGAACTCGAGCGAGGCCGCCTCGTGCGGATCACTCGGCGCTCCTCCCGCATCGATGACCCACCCACCGTATCTCCAGCACATAGCCTTGTACTCCCTGACCCCGGCGGCTATCGCAGGGTGCGTAGACGGCGTCACCTGCAGGAACTGCGGGAAGACGATGACGAACGGGTCGCCGCCGTCGTCCGGCTTGCGCAACGACGCCTCGACGATCTCGCGCGCGCACTCCAATCGCCTCGACGCGTACCCGAGGCCGCCCGACAGGAGGAGGGAATGCCGAGGGAGAGGCTGGGGCTGGTCGCTGAGCTCGAACAGGATCGGCGGGGACATGCCGCGCGCGAGGACGCTGTCCGGGTCGAGGTTGGACCAGCACGTCTGGACGAAGTCGAGTTGCGCGAGGAGGTCGGCGGCGAGGACCTGATCGAGCTTGAACCGCTCGGGCGAGTCGACCTCGTTGAACCCGATGAGACGAAGCGCTCGAAGGCTCGGGAGGTGGTGCGGTCGCAGCCACTCGGCGGGGAGGGACGACGGCGCCGAGACGTTGTACATGCTGAGGCGCTCGAGGTGCGGGAGGGTGCAAGGCGCAGTGCTGGCGAGCCCGACGCAGACGAGCAGGAGGTGGCGCAGACCTGGAGGCGAACGGAATCGTCAGCGGAGCTCGACAGCGCTGAGCTCGAGAATGCCGAGACGCACTGGCATAGCGTGCTACGAGGGTGAGGTCCAGCTGCCTCCATGATCCGTGGATCTGGAGATCTGCGACGGCTGGCAACGAGCTCGACATGTCGACGACCTCGTTCAGGGCCGCGTTGGCCGTCCACGACCACCGCGCCGCGTACGTGCGGGTCCGTCTGCCGAGGTTCTTGACGGCTGCGCTGCGCTTGAGCGCTAGCACGTGGCCGTTCTTGGACACCTCGATGTGCTGCCACAGCCGGGGCTGCGCGAGGCTGCACAAGGCGCGAGAGGCGAGGCAGACGCGTGCGAGAGCGCCGTTCCTGGACGAGAGCCCACGAGCATTGTCGCTGTACTCGCTGAGCTCGTCGATGATGCCGAGCAGGACGTCCTCGTTGAGCTGGGCCGGCATGTTGAGGGCGAGGGCTGCGCGCTCGGCAACGTCAGCTGAAAACACGCGATCCTGAACAGACGGCGACACGCACTGGCGAGTCGGCTGGCCTCTGGTCGAGGGAACTAGGCGTGGTGGGAGAGGAAGAGAGGGACGAGAGCGAGCAAGGCGGCGACAGCGGAGGAGGCGCGTGCGCCGTCCGCGTCCGCCGGACAGGGGCTCAGGGCTCGAGCCCTCGGTGACGCCGGAGAGTCCGCTCCATGCCGAGCGCGATCGCGCCCGGGCGCAAAGCCGGCGGGCGTCGGCCTCGAGGCGGAGGAGGCGCGGAGACGGTAGCAGGAGGTGCGCTCAGCAGGAAGCTCAATTGAGGGCCGCCGCTGCACGCAATCGCTGCGCAAGCGGTAGAAGCAAGAACTGAGCCAACGACGAGGTCGCCCGTGCAATGTGAAGAGTGTGAGAGGCTCATCAGCTCGTCGGCTCGAGCCGAGATCAGGAGGAGGCGAGGGAACACCTCCTCAACCTCCTCACGAGCGGGTTCCACTGCCAGAGACGGCGCACACAGGCGCAAGGGGAGAGCAGAAGGCAAGCAGTGCCCACTGTGCGGCTCGAGAGGACGAGAGCAAGAGCCGCGAGCTGGTGGCCGGGGCAAAGTTGGCGGGCGAGCTCGCCTCGCTCCTCGTCTTCTCCTCACCTCTAGTCACCTCTTGGACGTGCCAGTGTTCAGCGTGCGTTGCTCCTCTCCGCTCTGGCACCCCGTGCGAGCCAGTCTGACCCTCCCCCGTTGCCCGGCCGCGCAGGTTTGCTCCCCCTTCTCCCCCTCCACCACCAAACGCCCAACCAGCCATGTCCAACGTCGCTAAGGCCGACAAGGAGTTCGACTCCGCCGCTCCTGCCGCCAAGACCCACCGCATCCGCATCACCCTCACCTCGCGCAACGTCAAGGCCCTCGAGAAGGGTGAGCTCCCCTCGCCTCGTCCTCCCTCTCCCTCCTCCCCTCCACGCACAGCTGCGAGCACAGCGACTGACCCGTCCCCTCACTCCCACAGTCTGCTCGGACCTCGTCAACCGCTCGAAGGACAAGGACCTCCGCGTCAAGGGCCCGGTCCGCCTCCCGACCAAGCGCCTCCACATCGTCACCCGCAAGACGCCTTGCGGTGAGGGCTCCAAGACCTGGGACCACCTCGAGATGAAGATCCACAAGCGCCTCATCGACCTCGACTCGCCGGCCGAGGTTGTCAAGCAGATCGTGCGTCGCTCGTCCTCCTCGCGACCGCTCCCTTTCCTCCGAATGCGGCTCCTGACCCGTCGTCTCCTGCACGCAGACCTCGATGTCGATCGAGTCGGGCGTCGAGGCCGAGGTCACCATCCAGGCCTAAGCGCCTTGAGAACTCGGTGCGCGTCCGCGAGTGAGGCGAGACGAGGGGGGTCCGAGCCTGTGCGAGCCCTTGATTGGGCTTCGTGCGCGCGCGCGCTCTCTCTCTCTCTTCCCTGCGCTCGTGGGCGTGTACCCGTTCCTAGCTCGCTCGTGTGCGTCGTCGTTAGGGCGTCGTGTGCGAGATGTGGTTGATCGAGCCGGGATGAGCGTGTGCAACGTCGTCCTCTTTGTCTCCGCGCACCTTGCTGCTCGTGCCCGTGACAGCGAGAGAGAGTCTGTAGTAGTGGTCCTGCGAGCATGCTCATGCGAGAACTGCGAGCGTCTTGAGCTTTCGAGGGCCCGAGTGAGCCAATCTCGCCAGAGCCCTTTTCGCCTTCGTCCCTCTCCTCCTCAACCCGCTCCCTGCCGCCCTCCAGCCCCGCCGAATGGGTATACCGAACTCCTACTGCCAACATATGATCCAGCTCTCTGTCGCTGCCCCCTGGTGCGTCCCCGCCCGCCCTCTCGCTCTCCCTCCTCCTCCGCTCCCCCCTCGTCACCCCGCAGTCAACTGGTCGCTGACCCAGGCGACCATGGTGCAGCGTCAACATCACCTGCCCCTCGCTCGAGACCGAGCCCTCTGGAGACACGCCTGGTCGCCCACCGTAAGGACCGCCCTCGCCCCATCCACCTCCGCCGACCGACCCCGGCCTCCCGTCATCCACCCCGCCCACGTTCGACCCTCTCGAGCCCGTCTAGCCCCACGGCACCGCACACAAGATGCTGTCGCTCAAGACCAAGACGCTGTCGCTCCCGCACCTCTCCCTCTCGCGCAACTCGTCCCCCTCGCGCTCGCACCCTCCCACTCCTTCGACCGGACCCGTTTCGCCCGTCCTCGTCGACCGCTCGACCTCGACCTCGCCCCAGCACTACGCCCTCGACCCGTCCGTCGAGCAGCCACCCGCGCCCGCGCCGGCGCAGCCAAAGCCCTCGCGCCGCAGCTCGATCGGCGCCTCCCTCTCGGCCCTCACCTCGCGCTCGTCGTCGCCCGCCGCCGGCGCACCCGCACCCTCCACCGCCCCGCTTAAGTCGCCCTCGCTCCCCTCGAACCTCGCCCTGACGCCCGCCGCGCCCACGGCCGCGACCGCGTCCGCGCCCGGCTCGCTCGGCGGCGCGCGCCCGCACCGCTCGTCGTCGGACGACAAGTCGGCCCTGCGCCCGCAGCGCTCGGGCCGCTCGACCTCGGCCGTCGCGTCGTCGTCGTCCAAGAAGCAGCGCAGCAAGTCGTCGGACCGCGCCGTCGAGGTCGCGCAGCTCGCCGCGGCGGCCTCGTCCTCGTCGATGGGCCCGCCCGCGCCTGCGCCTGCGGCGGCGGCCGCCGCCAAGGCCAAGAAGCCCGGCCTCATGGCGTCGTTCGGCCGCGGGCGCGGGCTCGCCCTCGGCAGCTCGCAGAGCCAGCCGGGCACGTCGCGCGCGACGGCGACGGCCGTGCGCGCCAACTCGCTCGGGCCCGACGTCGCGCTCGGCGGCGGTAGCGGCGCGTTCGGCAGCGGCGGCGCACCGGCGTCGCGCAGCCCTGTGCTCGGCGCGACGCCGCTCGCGCACTCGGGCGCGGCGACGCCCGTCACCGCCGTCGGCGGTCTTGCCGGCGCGCACGGCCACGCGCACGCGCTCGGCTCACACGCCAACGTGTCGGCCAAGGGCCAGAACGTCCAGCTGCACCAGCTCGCCGAATCGTACGTCGGCAAGGTCGGCCTGCGCCTCGGCGAGGCCGTCAACAAGGTGTTCCTCCCCGTGCCGACGGGCCCGGGCGGCATTGTCGACAAGGCGGCCGACAAGGCCGAGGGCCCGTTCGGCGGGCATGCTGTCGTGTGCAAGGGCAGGGCAGCGCCTCGACTCGCGAGGGCAAAGGAGGTGGGCGAGCTCATCACGGCGTGCGTCCCTCTCGCTCCCTCTCTCTCTCTCGCGCCGCGGCGACTGACTCGGATCTTCCCCGCACACAGCGAGCTCCAGGCTGCGTCACACGACCCGTACCTCCTGCGCACGCTCTTGCGCTCGTCGGTCCTCAAGGCCCTGTCGCTCTTCCTCACCCGCCTCTCGGCCCTCCTCCTCGTCGCCTCGCCGACCGACCCCGCCCTCGCTCCGACCCTCTTCGCCGCACCTCGCACCATCAAGGACGCCGACTCGCTCTCGATCCCGCTGCGGTTCAACCTCCAGATCGTGCGCTGCGCCTACGAGGTCAAGCACGCCCTGCGCCTCGTCGCCGAGCCCGGCGGCGGGTTCCCGCACTTTGTCGACGAGACGCTCAAGCCCTGGCGTGTCAAGCTCGCCGAGCTCATCAACCGCGTCATGGGCCCGTTCGTCCAGAGCGCCAGACTCGCAGTCGGTGACGTCTGCGCGCGCGCCCGCACCGAGGGCGCCGTCGGGTCGTCGGGTGAGCCGCTCGCCGCCGGAGCTGCAGCTGCAGCTGCCGCCGCCGCGGCGTCCTCGTCGCTCGGCCTGCACGGCGTCGCGCACCCGGTCCCGCCGCCGCTCAAAACGAGCGCGACGTCGCAGCTGCGCTCGCTGTCGCTCGGCCGCACGGCGCCGCAGCACCTCGCCGTCTCGACGCCCGTCACGGGCCCGAGCGGCGGCGTCCTCTCGCCGTCGGCGGCGGCTGCCGCTGCCGCAGCTGCGACGGCCGGCCCGCCCTGGCTGAGGGACCTCTCGGCGCAGCTCGACGCCGTCGTGCGCGTCGTGGCGCGCCTCGAGGGCGGCAGCGACGCCGACAAGTGGGTCGTCAGCGTCGCGACGGCCGCGAGCTGGAAGGGCATGCTGCACCTCTCGGCGCGTGCCGTCGGCGTGGTCGGCGGGTCGGCGACCGCGAGCACGGGCGGCGAGGCCGTCGAGAAGGGCTCGAGCGCGGCGGGCACGGGCGAGAAGGCGCTGCCTGCGCCGGCGCACCAGCTGCCGGTGCGCAGAGGCCTGCTTGGCGGCGTCGGAATCAAGAAGACGCCGTCGCCGCCGCAGAGCCCGCCGCTGCCCGCCGCCGACCTCGTCGGGCCGCGAGCCTCGGGCGCCGCCGGTCCGTCCACCGCGGCGGCTCGTGCGCCCTCGGCCGCCGACATCGCCTTCGTGCGGCTCCTGTCGGACCTCGAGCTGCTCGAGGCGCGGCTCAAGGCGTTCCTCGTCGCGGGCCTGTCGACCCCGGCGACCGTCCTGGCGCCCTCGACGACCGCCGCCGCCGCCCCGTCATCCTGCCCCGCCTCGAGCCGCAACACGGGCTGCGGCCTGTGCCGCACCGGGCGCACGTTCGACGACGAGTCGAGCGACTCGAGCAGCGACGACGACGACGAGGGCGAGCGCGACGGCGGCGCGCGCCGGCCCGACCCGAGCAGGGAGAGCCGCCTCGCGCTCAGTGCCATGCGCGAGGCCATGCAGGCCCTGTCGGCCATGGTTGTCGTCGTGCGCGCGAGCAAGGACCTCGGCGTGCTCGGGCGCGCCATCGAGGGCCCGCGCCACGTCGCCGCTGCCGCCGTCTCGAGCGACGCGCAGGCACGACTCACGCCCTCGGCGCTCTTTGCGCTGCAGGCTGCGCCGGCAACGCCGTCGGCCGGCTTGAGCACGCCCAACGGCGCTGCCGCACCGCTATCGTCGCAGTGCCCGACGCTCCTCAGCGCGCTCGTCACGCTCCCACCCATCCTCCTCTTGCACCTCATCGCCGCGCGCCTCTCTCCCTCGCCCTCCTCCTCCTCGTCGTCGTCGTCGGTGGCGTCGACCCTGCGCCTCCCGCACGAGCTGTGGGCCCTGCGCGGCGGGTGGGACGAGTACGCCTCGGAGCTGCGCGGCTTTGCCGCCGCCGAGGAGTGGGAGCTCGAGGTCGCGGCAGAGTTTGCCGCCGAGGCCGAGCGCGTCCTCGCGCTGCGCGGCGAGCACGACAAGGAGCGCGGCGCGGCGACGAGGGCGGCCGACGACGAGCGCGAGAGGGAGGCGCTCGAGGCGCTCAGGGCGGCGGCGCGGCGCACGGCGGGCGCGCCGCAGGGCGCTTGACTCGCCGGCGGCGAGTTCTCGTGCACGATTACGGACTGTGTCTCTTCTCCCTGCCCTTTCTCGACGCGGCGTCTCTCGTCGTCGCCATCGTCGTCACCTTCTTGCCCTAGACCTCTCTCTCTCGTCTCTCTCCCCGATACCCCTTCTCCCCGGACTCGCACGCGCCCAAAGACGGATAGACCTGCATTTCATTGCGTCTGTGCACTGCTAGACGAGGACGAGCAAAGCGAGAGAGAGTGCGAGAGCGAGCCGGCGCTCCTCGGAAAGACGCCCGACTCGAGGCCTGAGCGCGCCCGGCCTGAGGCCTCAGACTTTGCCGGTAAGAGCGGCGCCGACAGGCTTGACCTCGGGACTGATCGTCTCGCCTTTGCTGCGGGCAGGGAGAGCCTGAGTGAGCTCGCCGAGGCCCGGGGAGGAGCTCGAGGGGAAAGTACGAGGAGGGAGAAGGGAGGAGGACGAGGACGCACGCGAGAGCACGACCGTACGCCATCGCCGTCACGAAGTAGAAGAGTGCAGGAAAGGCTGTCTGGTAGACGAGGGCTGCGAGCGAGAGGCGGCAGCGTCAGCGACTGTCGCCCGCCGAGAAGCTCGCGAGCTCGAGAGGGCGAGGCTCACAAGCTGCGGCAGTGCACCACAGGTACAGCGCGACGCGGAGGGCCATCCAGCCGTGTAGCTTGAGGCGGGCGACAGGCGGGAGCGGCCACTCAAGCGCGAGCGTGACGAGGGCGTTGACCTGGAAGAACGCCGAGGTCAGCTCGAGTGAGGGGGTCGAGCGCGACGGCACGGCGACGCACGACGTTACCGATCTGCAGGACGGGGAACTCGACGATAACCTTGACGAAGATGGCGGCGCCAGGCGGCGGACTGTGCGCAGGGTGAAGCGAGAGGGTCAGCTCGTTGGCGAGAGGGGAGGAGGGGGCGGCTCAAGGACGCACACGAGGCCGCTCGGGCTCAGGGTCGCGCCGACAAAGTCCCAGAAGAACTTACGGTAGAAGAAGGCCCACATGGCGGCCCAGCCGACGTCTGTGGGTGCGAGGGAAGGAGGAGCGTCAGCGCGGCTCAGGTGGGGAAGCGCGAGGACGAGTCGCGCGCACAGGCGGCCGAGGTGAGCGCGAGGAGGCGAGCCCAGTCGTGCCAGATGAGCTTGCCCATGTTGACGAGGTGGCTGTGCAGCGCGAGATCTAGGCGGAGCGGCGAGAGGCGGTTGGTGCTTGCTCGACCGGCGAGCGGCGAGAGGTGCTGGATCCCGGCGGAGGGTGTGGGCAGGAGGACGGGCAAGTACAGTCGATGCTGCTGAGTATCGTAGCGGTAGCTGCTCCTCGGCCGGCGAGGTACGCGGGGAAGCGAGTGAGGGGAACGAGGTCAAGAGGTGGGAGCGGCGCGCGCTGCGCGGTCGGCGACGACTTGTCATGGTGCTTCCGCCTAGCTCGCTCGCGTGCTCTCGGTGCCTCATGGGCGAATGCTCGTGAACGGGTCGACATTGCAGTCCTGCTCAGAGCGAGAAGAGCAGCCGGGCGGCGGCCGCAGGCGAGAGCACTCGGCCGGGCGGGCGGCGCACCCTCTGAAGGGCGCTGCTCCTGCCATACATCTGCTACAAAGTGCTCAGTCTCGCCGGCGAAACGAGCTCCATGAACGACGAGGCGACGGTTGCTGGGAAGGGTGCGAGGCAGAGCAGCGCGAGCGAGGACGAGAGCGAGAACTTCACGCCCGCCCCCCCGCGCAGCTGGGACCGCCCAGCCGGTCGAAAGCTCAAATCTGGGGGCCGCCGATTTGCAAGCGCGGCTCCTCGAGGGGGACGCACGGCTCAGAGCTGCGAGAGAGATGAGAGAAGGAGACCGCGACGACCACGACGCACACGCAGCGGGCAGGCGCGCCGCTCGTGAGCCGAGCTCCCGAGTGAAGGCAGAGCAGATCTGACGGGCTCGACTTGCAGCAAGAGGGCGACGAGGCGAGGGGGTGAAGAGGGGCTTCGGCCGACGACGATGGCGCTTCTCATCCACCCCACCCCACCCGCCCTGCGCCTCGAGCCAGGCGCGACACAGCTTGCTTGGATTCTGCAGCGCACACGACGCGCCCTGCAGCGCAACTCAGCCATGCCCGCCATCCCGCCAGCAAGCCCTCCCGACCCTCGTGTTCGTGCGTCGAACCGGCTCTCGCTCTCGCCGCAGCCCCTCCAGAGCTGACCCAATGCCTTCGCCAGAGTACGCCACCTTTCTGCACCCCAACTTCGAGGCCGACGCGTTCGCGCATGCCGTCCTCAACGGCGAGGACTACCCTCCGCCCGCCGAGGGCGAGGCGCCGAGCGGTGCACCAGCAGGCGGGACGGGCTTCATGAAGGGTCTCGTCGGCGAGAACGGGCAGGGCGATGTGTCGGCCGCGCTCGCGAGGCTCAACTTTGGCATCGAGGACCTCAACCGGCAGCTCAAGGGCGAGGTGCGGCCCCCCTTCCCTCTTGCTCTCTTCGAGCCTGAACTGACGCTTCTCTTTCCCCGCGCAGGTCACCAAGCATCACTCGTCGCTGCTTCTGCAGGCTGCGAGCCTCGGCGGGCTCGACAACGACCTCTCGGAGGTGCGACGAGGGCTAGCCGAGGTCGAAGGTGGGGTGACGAGGTGCGTCCCTCTTCGGCTCGCGCCCCTCTCACGAATAGAGCTGACTCGCAGCATCCCTCAGGCTGCAGCGCAAGATCGCCACCCCGCACCAATCCCTCGCCTCGTCGCTCCTGCTCCTCACCCGCCTACGACGCGCCGCCTCGCTCGCCCGCCGCTCTCAGCGCTTCATGGTCCTCGCGCGACGCCTCGAGGCGCAGATGGCCGAGATTGACGGTGCGGCGTCCGAGGGAGGGAAGACGGACAGGGGAGAGCGGGTCGGCGAGCGACGAGAGAGGGCGATGGCAGAGGCGGCCCTCACGCTGGCGGAGATTGGTGCGCTCGCTCCTCTTCCTCCCCTTGACACGACCTCCCTGACCCTTCTCTTCGTCACAGAGACGCTGGTGGCGGCAGGAGAAGGCGTCGAGCCGGCAGAGGACGACCCCGAGGCGCTCTTGCCGATTCGCTCGCTCGTCGCAGTCGAGGCGGCGATCCCTGCGGTCGAGCTGTCGAGGCAGCACGTCGTGCAGGAGATGGAGACGTCTGTGCACCGAGGACTGTCGGACCTGGTGCGTCTCGCCTCTCCTTCGTCTGTGCATGCGGCGGAGACTTGACGCTCGGACCCCTCGGCGCAGGACCACCCTCTCCTCGCCTCCTCGCTCCAGACCGCCCACAACCTCCTCGTCCTGCCCTCTCTCGTCGACAGCCTCCTCGCCGACCTCAACGACCTCGTCCTGCGCTCGGTCAAGGCGTGCTTCGACATGGCGTCGCTCTCGCGCGAGGTTGGCGGCAAAGGTGCGCACGAGCCCCTCCCGCCGTCTCGCTCGCCGGACACCCTCTGACATGCCGCGCGCGACAGACGGGCCCGTCAACGCCGCCTCGGCCTTCGTGTACAAGTCGCGCACCCGCAACGAGCCGACGCAGGCGACCATGCCGCAGTGGTCGGCCGTCTTCTGGGGCCGGCTCGAGAACCTCGTCACCGACCTCGGCAGCGTCTGCATCAAGGTGCGGCTCTCCTTCTTCCTCTCCTCTCTTGAGGGTGCGAGCGCTGACGATGGCGGCGAGTCCTGCAGGTCTACACGCTCGAGAAGGTCCTGCGGCTGAAGAAGGACCAGACGACGCAGACGAGCTTCCTCGACGACGCCATGACGGTGCGTGCTCCTTCTCGTCTCCATCTCTGAGTGCGAGTGACGACGAGCACGGGCTGACGAGCACGCGCCCGCAGGTCCTCGACAACAAGCCGAGCGCGCTCTTCTGGACGACGCTCGCCCGAGCTTTCGAGACGCAGGCAAAAGAGTCGGCGCGCTGTGAGCTTCTCCTGCGCCTCCTGCTCGACGCTCATCGTGCTGACGTCGCGTCCCCGCAGCCTCCTCCTTCATCCAGACGACCCTCAGCACCGGCTACCCTCGCCTCCTCCGCCTCTTTCAGGAGTTCTTCTCCAAGATCGCCGTCCACACCGACACCGTCTACACCCTCGCCCAGCAGAGCCCCGAGACGGTCCTCGTCCTGCGCGCCATTCAGCCGTTCGAGACGCTCTACCTCACCCGCTCGACCAACCGGCTCTCCGAGGCCGTCACGTCGGCCTTCTCAATCTCGTCGTCCCTCACCCCGTCCTTCTCAGCACGACCACCGACCGTCCCGACCGCCAACGAGGGCCTGACGACGGCGCGCTCGATCGTCAATGAGCTCGACGCGGCGCGCTTTGACCCCCTCCTCGTCAAGGCCGTCGCCAAGGGCGCCAGCCGCGCCGTCGACACGTTCGTCAGCCGGTCCGAGGGCCTCGTGCGTCTCTCTCCTTCACGCTCTCGACGTTGTGCCCGTGCTGACGGCCTATCTCGCAGATCGCGCACGACCACGCCGCCATGTCGCTCCTCGGCCCGCTCGCGACGCCGTCGCAGCACCAGAACGCCGACCTCACGAGCTCGCTGTACCACCTCTGGCTCCCGCTCGAGCGCGCTCTCGCCGACCACGCCGAGAGCGTCAACGAGATCCTGCGGCCGTCCGTCGACGTGCGTCCCTGTTCTCTCGTCCACGTGTTGAGCCGCCCTGACCTCGCCCTCGCCCCTCGCTCGCAGCGCGCCCGCTCGGTCTACCTCGGCATCATCAACCCGCTCATCCTCTCGATCCGGCGCGAGTACTCGACGCTCCTCTCGCGCATGCACCGCGTCGACTACTCGAAGGAGGCCGACTCGGCGCACGGGCACGGGCCCATGTCGGTCGGCGGCACGAGCTCGTACATGACCGACCTCGTCGACAAGCTCGCGCTCGTCAAGGACGAGATCTTTGCGTCGTACCGCGTCGGCGACTTGGCAAAGGAGTGGTGCGCTAGCCGTCCTCTTGCTCTCGCTCCTCTTCTCGTTACTGACCTTGCTCCCCCTCGTGCACGCTCGCAGGGCTCTCGACCTCGCCCGCTTCACCGTGCAGACGTTCCTCCTGCACGCGTCGCTCGTGCACCCGCTGAGCGAGGCCGGCAAGCTCAAGCTCACCTCGGACACGACCGCGCTCGAGTTTGCCGTCTCGCAGTACCTCTCAGGTCACGGCCTCGCGCTCAGCAGCATGGGCGACCAGTTCAAAGCCTTGCGAGGTGCGACGCCGTCGTCCTTCTCGCTCTCCTCGTCGTCGCGATCCCGATCTGACTCGTCCTTCTCGTCCTCCTGTTCCCGACTCGCGACAGCTTTCCGTCCCCTCCTCTTCCTCGACCTCGCCGCCCTCGCCGACCCCTCGCAGACGGGCGACGTCCCGACCCTCATCCTCGTGCAGCACCTCCTCGCGCGCGCCAACGTCGCCGCGCTCCCGCTCCCCAACGTCCTCCACGGCCGCACCGAGGCCGAGTACGTGCGGTGGCTCAACGAGCACCGCGAGGAGGAGCGCATCGGCATGGTCGAGGGCGTCGTCAGGCGGTGGGAGGAGCAGGGCAAGGAAGGCGGCGAAGAGGCTGAGAGGGTGGCGGGGCTCGTGCGCACGGTCCTCGAGCGAGTCGCGCCACGGTAGAGCGAGTGCGAGGGTCGTCGTGCAAGGCTCTCTCACAGCTCTCTATGCTTGTTCTTAAGGCGCGCGAGAGACAGAGGAAGCGAGGCGCAGAGAGAATCTCGTTACACTTCTGTCCTGGCCGACAAGCCCAAACTACCTCTCGCGCGCTCCCTCCCGTCTCACGTCCGCGCGCAGCCTCCACCGAGATACGTGAACTCGCCGGCGTCAAAGCCGAGGAGGCGCCGCTTCTTGCCCTCGCCGGCAGCCGTCGAGGGCGACGGCGGAGCGGGAGGTGCGCCCGGACCCTCGAGGGTCGAGCGGCGCAGCGTGGGCCCGAGCTCGAGGACCGTCACGCCGACGAAGCCGCGCTGCATCTACGTCGTCGGCAAGTGTCAGGAAGGCCGTCGGGGCGCAAGGGAGGAGAGGCCGAGGTACGGGAAGGAGAGGGAGAGAGCAGAGAGCGAGACGCACCACCTCGGCCCACGTCTGTCCTCTGAGCGTCCACGGAAGCCACGATGTCCGGTGGGAGCCTTCTCCTGCCGCATCCCCTCCTCTCTTGCTCCATCCTGACGTCTGCCACACTCTGCCTCTCTCCTCGCACTCCTTGTAGGTCGCCCGCGGACCGACCGCCTCTCGCACGAGCGCGCGCACCTGCGCCGGCGCGATGATGCACCTCGGCGGGGCCCTCGAGCCCTGCGACGCGTGCACGTGCGGGACGAGCTGCGCGACGGGCGCAAGGAGGCCGCAGATGCCGCAGCGGAAGAGGGCCGTCGCGAGCTCGAGGACGTCGTCGACGTCGGCGGGATCGATGGCGAGGTAGGCGGGCTCGACGCCGGTGCGGGGGTTGCGGTCGGCGAAGGGCGAGGGAGAGGAGTCGAGGGCGAGGTGGATCGAGGAGGGGAGGGGGTCGCCCTCGGCGCGGAGGGTCCGTGCGAGTCGGACGAGGAGGACGAGGCGGTCGGTGCGCATCGCCTCGATGGTGTCGGCGATGGCGTCGGGGAGGACGACCTCGACCTCGTACAGGTAGGGGTACTGCTCGCCGTCGGCCCACAACGCCGTGAGGCTCGGGAGGCGCAGGAACGAGTTGTACGGCGGGACGAACGGCGCCGCCTCGATGCCGACGCAGAGCTTGACGAGCCCGTGAAGCGGGGAGAGCTCCTTGCTCGTGAGCTCGCGTGTCTGATCGCGACGCTCACGCCGCCGCTCGCTCGCAAAAGCGACGACGCGCGGCTTCCAGTCGCGCCATTCTGTGGTCCGGAGGCCATGCAGGGTGAGCGAGACTCGGAGAACGGATGTGGACGAGGGGACGAGACGCACCTTGGTCGGTCAGAGGGTCCATGGTGGTGAAGAACCGGTCGAGGTCGTCGTTGAGGCGCTCCCGCTCGCCGGCCTGGCTTGACGTCTCGTTCGGCGACGGGGGCATCCACAACGCGCCGTCGTAGCTGATCTCGAAGAGCTGATCGTGGCTGTAGGGCTGGGCGTCAGGAAGCATGCGCGCGCACTGCGAGATGGCGCACGCACTCGATCTCGTCAAAGTCGAGCTCGTCGAGCTTGGCAAACACGCTGCGCGAGAGAGGCGTCAGCTCTATATCGCTCTGAAGCGCGGTGAGCACGAGGGAGAGAGGCCGCACCTTCTGTGCCTCCTCTCCAAGCGACGTAGCTGTTCCTGGCCACGGTCCTTGTCCCGCACCTTCCACCACCCCTTGAGCTTGTCCGCGTCGCGCCGCACCTGCGTCCTTAGCCCCAGCCTCCTCTCGACGCAGTCGTCGACGACCTCGGCGGGCTGCTTGCCCTGCGCGAGCGCCTCAGCCTCGAGGAAGTAGAGGTGCGCCGAGACGGCGAGCGCGTCGGGGACGAAGTAGCGGTACTCGAACTGCGGGTGGTGGACGTTCGGGTCGTGCGTCGAGGTGCGGAAGACGCAGTCGAGGGTGCGAGGGTGCAGGTGGAAGTAGGCGTCCGAGAGCTCTTGGGTCGTTGCGAGCCTGCGGGGAGGGGGTCCGAGCGGCGGCGAGATCAGCTCTGTGCGCGAGAGACGCTCCTGCGCGAGACGGTGGAGGGAGGGAGAGACCCACATCGAGGTACGGCAGGTCGAGCACAGGCGCACTCGGGCGTCAAAGTCGACATCCTCGTCCCGCGCCGCGGGGCCGCCGCAGACCTGCGCGCGCTCGCCCACCTCGTCAGTCTCGGCTCTCTCGCTCGACAGAGAGCGACGACCTCGACGCACTTGACACGCCCACCCGCCGAGCAGCCTCGCGAGGAGCACCTCGTGCGCGATCTCGCCGTTGTCGCCGCCGGCCAGGTCCGACTCGAGCTGCGGGACGCGCGCGTTGATCCTCGCCTGCGCCCAGACGCCCATGGTGCGCTCGTGCGTGTTCGAAGATGGGCGGCGCAGGAGGGCCGCCCAGGGGCGGGAGGTGCAGGTGAGGGCGAGGAGCGAGGGAGGGTCGAGGAAGGAGAGGACCTGCGAGGGGGGGAGGAGGGCGAGGACGTCAGCGGGTGGGTAGAGATGGGCTCCAAGCTCAGCATGTCACTCTACATACTGCTTAAGAGGACGCACGATGTAGACGAGCTCGAGCGGGAGCTTCAAGAGGCGGTCGACCACCGGGATCTGGCGCGGCAGCGGGTTGAGCCACGTCCTGCGCTGCACGGGCGTGAACGGCGGCGAGTCACCTGGGGCTGCGTGCGAGCTCGAGGGAGGGTCAGCTCGGCCGCTGGGGGAGGACAGAAGGGAGGGCGACGCCCCTGGCTCGAGGATGATGAAGGGAGGAGAAGAAGGGGGCGGCCTGGGAGGCGGCGTGGGGCTCGGTGCGGCGACGCTGAGCGGCCACAGGTGCGCCCGGGCACTCGTCGACATCGTCTTGAGGCTCGCAGCGGCGAGGCGAGGCGAGTAGACGAGAAGGAAGGAGCGAGAGCCGGGGGAGGAGACGGCGACGACGAACGGGGGAGCGTGCGGTCGCCGGCGAACGAACCGGACGCTCCGAGGAGCGGGGAGCACAAGACCGAGCCGCTGACGAGCGCAGAGAAGCGGGAAGCCAGCCTCGCTCGCGAGACGCTCGGGCCCGCCTCGAGAGCCAGGATGCAAAGGCCCGCGTCGCACGGAAAGGGGACAAGGGGATAGGGAGGGAACTACTGGACACTACTGCAGGACACCGAGGATGACCGGGAGAGAAAGGGGAGACGAGGCGCAGGCCGAGAGGGGGAGGGACGAGGCCGTGAGGGAGAGGGCGAGGTCCGCGCGCGCGAGGGTGACGGGCGGCGACGATGCGCGGGTATGAGGCCTGCGCCGAGGAAGGTGGCAAGCGAGGAGGATGGAGGGCGAGTCTAGAGGAGCGAGTCCCTGCGAGCGGCGTCGAAGAGGAGACGAGGTCAGCGAGGCGCTCGCCGAGGGAGTGAGAGGGAGGAAGAACGACACCGACGCACATCCTTCTGAACACCTCGATGCACGCCGCGACCACCTCCAAGTGCAGCTCGCGCATCGTCTGCCGCTCGGCGTCGCCCGGCTCGTCGCCGCTGCCCTGCCCGACAATCTCGAGGCGCGCGAGCCGCATAATCTCGGCCAGGTTGGCGCTCTCTGCGCTCGCCGCGCTCCCGCCCGTCGCGATCCCGCTCGGTCGTGGCCTGCCGCCGGCTGCACCTGCGCCGCCCGGCCCGCCGCCGCCGCCGCCAAGGTCGCCGCCCTCGCGGTAGGCGCCGAACGGCCACTGGCTAAAGTCGGCGAGGAGCTCGTCGGCCTTGGCAAAGGCGTTCTCGCGCTGGTCGTACCCGAGGTGGACGAGCGCGTTCTCGAGCACGTTGGCGGCGAAGGCGGCGCAGACCATGGCGACGGCGCGCACGGTGCGGTACCGGACCGCGTCGCCGTACAGGTGGCTCGTCGGGACGGCGGCCGTGCGCGCCGTCAAGAGGCCGAGCGTGCGGCGCAGGACGTCGTCCTTGAAGGCCGGGTCCGAGACCGGGTGCGTCGCCATGTCGAACAGGAGGAAGTTGCGCTTCTCGGTGCGCAGGACGCCCTTGTCGACGAGGCCCTTGGCGAGCCGTTCCCGCACCTGCTTGAGCTGGTACCCGATCTTCATGACGTTCCAGGTCTCGCCTGCGTGCGGCGACGAGTCGTCAGTGGCTGCAGCAGCGCAGGACAAAGAGAGAGCGGAGGCGCACCGCTCATGAGGTCGATCCAGGTGCCGACGCTCATGCGCTCCGAGCCCTTCATCATCTTGAGGGCCTCGTCGAGGAGGACCTCGCCCGTGAGGCGGTCGTCGACGACCTCGATGTAGCGGTCGGCGAGCGGGAACCGGCGGCGGCCCGGGTCGCGCACCATGGCGATGCGGTGCCGCAGCGCGAGCTCGAGGACGATGCAGCCGCGCAGGGTGTACGAGATGTTGTCGTTCCAGAACGAGAGGTAGCCCTGCGTGAGTCGTCGAGGTCGAGGGTGCGCGGGCGAGAAAGGAGATCCGAGAGAGGGAGGAGGCCCGAGAGAGAGGGTGGGGAGCAAGGGGAGCAAGGTCAGCGCGTGTACTGTAGCATGAGGAGTCTTTTTGTGCGAGTGTGGTGCTCGAATCGTTCGCCCAGTCTCAAGAGAGAGGAGAGGAGCGGGCTTGGCTGCGCAGCTGCACCGCTCGACGCGCCGGACGAGGTGCGGACTCGGCGACAACTCGTCGAGGCGAGCCGCTCTCTCGCCTGGCCTGCCCAGGAGAGATCGGGAGGAAGTGAGAGAGGCGCGAGACTCGCCTGCTTGTCCTTGAGGCCGAGGAGGAGGACCTCCTCCATGAGGGTCAGGCGCGGGTTGATGCGGTCCTCCTCGACGTCTCCGAGGTCGCGCTCGTCGTAGGCGATCTTGTGTCCTGCGGTTGGGGTCGAGATGGCGGCGGGGCTCGACGGGCGGGCCTGGCCCTGCGAGGTGGAGAGGGCCGAGAGGGACGAGGTGCCGCCGGCTGCTGGCGGGGACGAGGCCGACGAGGACGAGGGGACGGCGCGACGGCGCGAGAGGCCACTGGTCGAGGCCATGGGTGCAGGAGGGAGCGGCTAGGCTAGCCTAGGCTGCAGCACGGGGTGCAAGAGGAGTGCGACGAGCGACAGGAGGACGACCCGAGTCGCGTCGGTCCCTCTCCTCCTCAGCCCGCGCCTCGACCCCTCCTTCACCACCACCAGCACCGTATTGCTGGCCAGGAACTCGCTCCACTCACCTCACCGACCTACCCACCCTCGACCATGTCGGCTGTCGAGCTCCTCAACCCGCGCGCCGAGATCAGTCGCCGCAACCAGGCCTTCTCCCTCAACGTGAGCCCACCCCTCTGCCCGGGCTGCTCAGCTCCACACTCAACACACAGCTGACCAACACCCACGACCCAGGTCACTGGCGCGACCGGCCTCGCCAATGTCGTCAAGAGCAACCTCGGACCCCGCGGCACCTTGAAGATGCTCGTCGACGGCGCAGGCCAGCTCAAGATGACAAAGGACGGCAAGGTCCTCCTCAGCGAGATGCAGATTCAGGTCCGCACCTCCCTCTATCCGCGCTCACAGTGCGTCCACAGCTGACCCTCGACCCACCCCGCCCGCAGAACCCGACCGCCGCCCTCATCGCCCGCACCGCCGTCGCCCAGGACGAGATGACGGGCGACGGCACGACGAGCGTCGTCCTCCTCGTCGGCGAGCTCCTCAACCAGTCGCTGCGCTACACGGCCGAGGGCGTCCACCCGCGCGTCATCGCCGACGGCATCGAGGTGGCCAAGAACGCCCTCACGACCTTCCTCGACTCGTTCGCGCGCCCGCTCGCCACGTCGGGCGCCCACGAGACGCTCGTCCAGGTCGCCTACACGTCGCTCGCGACCAAGGTCAACAAGCAGCTCGCCAAGTCGCTCTCGCAGGCCGTCGTCGACGCCGTCCTCGCCATCCGCCAGCGCCGCGACAACGCCGCTCCCGCAGACGAGGCCAAGGAGGCGTTCGAGCCGATCGACCTCCACATGGTCGAGCTCATGAAGATGCAGCACATGACCGACTCGGACACGCGCCTCGTCAAAGGCCTCGTCCTCGACCACGGGCCGCGCCACCCGGACATGCCCAAGCGCCTCACCAACTGCCACATCCTGACGCTCAACGTCAGCCTCGAGTACGAAAAGACCGAGGTCAACTCGGGCTTCTTCTACTCGTCGGCCGAGCAGCGCGAGAAGCTTGTCGAGTCGGAGCGCAAGTTCACCGACGCCAAGGTGCGCAAGATCATCGAGCTCAAGAAGCTCGTGTGCGACCAGAAGCTCGACCAGGACGGCAACCCGATCGGCGAGCAAAAGTCGTTCGTCGTCATCAACCAGAAGGGCATCGACCCGCTCTCGCTCGACATGCTCGCCAAGCAGGGCATCATGGCGCTGCGCCGCGCCAAGCGCCGCAACATGGAGCGCCTCCAGCTCGTGTGCGGCGGCACGGCCCAGAACAGCGTCGACGACTTGACGCCCGACGTCCTCGGCCACGCCGGCCTCGTGTACGAGCACACGCTCGGCGAGGAAAAGTTCACGTTCGTCGAGGAGGTCCAGGAGCCCAAGAGCGTCACGCTCCTCGTCAAGGGTGCGTCCCTCGGCTCTCCCTCTCTCTCCTGCACGTGCTCGTCGCCTTTCCGGCGATGCGTGCGCTCGTAGCTCGAGAGCAGCTGTGCTGACGGACCTCGCCCGCCCTCTCCCCCTCCCCTCCCTCACGTCACAGGCCCGAACGCGCACACGATCGCCCAGATCTCGGACGCCGTCCGCGACGGCCTGCGCGCCGTCAAGAACGCGCTCGAGGACGGCACGCTCGTGCCCGGCGCGGGCGCGTTCGAGATTGCCGCCCACGCCCACCTGACCGAGGTCGTCAAGCGCGACGCCAAGGGGCGCGCAAAGCTCGGCGTGCAGGCGTTTGCCGACGCGCTCCTGTGCGTGCCCAAGACGCTGGCGGTCAACGCGGGGCTGGACGTGCAGGATGCGGTCGTCGCGCTGCAGGTGCGCTTCTTCCTCTACCTCGACTCGGCGAGCCTCGCCGCCTTCCTCTCGGCGAGCAGATGCTGATTGAGCGGGTGATTCTTGCGCACAGGACGAGGCGATGGACGGGCACGTCGTTGGGCTCGACCTGTCGACGGGCGAGCCGCTAGACCCGGTCACCGAGGGCATCTGGGACAACTACCGCGTCAAGCGGCACATGATCCACTCGGCGTGCGTGCCTCGTCCTCGCGTTCTCTCTCTCGAGATCCCGAGCTGACCTGCTCCTCTCGCCGTCGACAGCGCCGTCATCGCGTCCAACCTGCTCATCACCGACGAGATGATGGTGCGCTCGACCCTCCTCCTCTCCCTGAACGCCGAGCTGACGCCTCCCTCGGTCTACAGCGCGCAGGTCGGTCCTCGCTCAAGGGCGACGGGCAGTGAGGTGCGGCAGCAGCGTCGAGGAGGAGCGACGACGAGGCGGCGAGGAGGACGAGGGGCTAGAGCCGCACGCGCATGTTTCAGCACGCAGCAAGGAGCGCAACCGCAATGTGATCTGTACCATACCTTCTCTCATTCTCTTTGGCTAGCTCTACAAGACGAGGGAGGGCGAGGAGCGACCTTGACGAGGAGGCGGCGGCGGGGTCCGTGCGGCGACTCGCTCGTCTCTCTCTGGTGCGTCTGCTCCGCTTCTCCACTGCATGAGCTGCTGCTCACTCTCTCTCTCTCGCACACGCTCGCAGGCTGCACCGCTCGCACGAGGCGGTGCTGCCGTCTTCCCCGCTCGAACGAGTCTCGGTCACGCTCAGCTCGCTTGGTCCGTCTCCCTCCTTCCTCCTCCCCCTCGCTCTCTCACACTCGCTGCAGACGGCTCGCCATGGCGGCACGAGCACTCACACCAGTCTTCACACGCTCGTACAAGCCCGCGAGCGCACCGCCCGACTTCCAGAGCGCAGGAGGGAGGCCGTGGGAGGGTGCGTCCTCGTCCCTCATCTCCTCGCCCACGCTCGCACTGCCAGCTGACGCAGAGACGCTCGCACAGACCTGTCGCTCAAGCTCGACGCC
The DNA here is from genome assembly GCA_920104245.2 of Rhodotorula babjevae. Classification (NCBI taxonomy): domain Eukaryota; kingdom Fungi; phylum Basidiomycota; class Microbotryomycetes; order Sporidiobolales; family Sporidiobolaceae; genus Rhodotorula; species Rhodotorula babjevae. The sequence goes on from CAKKSZ020000018.1 coordinate 243,744, forward strand.
GACAAGCCGCACCACGCCGTCCAGGGCCTGTTGCCCGAGGGCGACCAGCTCGCGAGCCTCCCTCTCGAGCTCCTCCTCCTCGTGCGTCCCTCCTTCGCCCTCTGATCCTCTCACTCGAGGTGTGAGCTGACTCTCAGACTCGCGCAGATCTGCGAGCACGCCTCGTTCGGCACGCTCCTCGCCCTCAGCCGCACGACCAAGGCCCTGCGTCGCCTCCTCCTCTCACGCTCGCGCCTGACCGAGGAACTTTGGGAGCTCGTGCGCGAGAAGGAGGGGTGGCCGATCAGCGTCGACAAGGAGATGAGCATCGTGCGCTACGCGTACTTGCTCGACGGGTCCGAGTGCGAGGTGCGTTCCTCGTCCGCCGCTTCTCCAGCGCGTTCAACGCGACCTGGCGCTGATTCGCCGTGGCGCAGATGTGCGGCGACGACGCGTGCCTCTACGAGGTCTACATGGCCAGGTTGTGCGATGACTGCTACGACGAAAAGTACGTCGCTTCGTCGCCTCATCGTCGCTGTGAGCGACCGCACCCTGACTCGGCTCGCCCCTCGTGCAGAGTCGCTACCAAGGACACCATCACCGACAATCGCCCCTACCTTCACGAGAGCGCCTTCGCCTGCGTGCTGCATATGCACGGTGCGCACGATCCCCTGCACCTCGACCTTGACCCGCCTGTTCCTCCACTGACTCAGTCTGCACGCGCCGCGCAGCGCACCTTCCAGCGCCGGCGCACGGCTTCAAGGGCACGTCTTCGACCATCTCCTACATCGTCGCGCGAGCTGACAGGTGCTGTCGTTGCCTGCAGAGATCTTCTTCGAGCCCGACGTGCTCCTCCAGTCCGCCCACCTGTACCGCCTCGAGGCGCTCGCCTCGCGTCAAGGGCGCTCGAGAGAGAACGCGGTCATCGACTATGTTGCACGCCGCTCAAACCTGCTCGTTGAGCTCAGCGCGCAGGCCGACGTTCTCGAGCAGCAGAGGGTCGTTCTCGACGAGGCGGATCGGCTCGTCAAGTTTAGAGAAGCGCCGTTCCAGTGCGTCTATCTTTCTTGACAGCTTCCCTTTACTACTCGCTGACGACGAGAACGATGCAGGGCGGCGTGCGAGCTCAAGGCGCTCGGTTACAAGCCCGAAGAGTGCGCTCGAGCCCTCCCCTTCTCGACCAGCGAATCGCGCACAAGCTGAGCCACAGCCCCTTGTAGCTACGGTGACCTGACCGACGAGTGGTGGTACGACCGCTGGTGGTGGGCGGCCGACGATGTCGAGCTCGGGAGCGAGGACGGCGGGTCGGACGACGGCGAGGAGCAGGACCCCTACGAGGACGACGACGACCTCGGCGCCATGACGTGGCTGCTCAAGTCGTACTTCATCGAGGACGACGGCGATGACCTCAGTGCGTCTTCGCCTTCCCTCTTCCCTTTCCTTCCCCTCGGCACCCCGACTGACGGCCGATCTCGCGCGCGCAGTCGAGTGGGACGACGTCAAGCTCTGGATCGTCACCTACGCCCACCGTCGCAGCCTCCCCCGGGTCCGGGAAGAGGCCGAGGTGCGCCGCACGGGCCGCAAAGGCGAGCTGCGCCCTCTCGTCGACCAGGTCCTCGCTCTCCTCTCGCCGTCCCTCCGCCGCATCGCCCCTTCGTTCGACGACTTTGCCTTCCTGCCCGTCGTGCGGCCTCTCTGGTACGCCGACTCGGCCGTTGTCGACCCGTCGACCTGGTCGGCCTCGCACCCGGCCATCCTCGCCGACGTCCTGCGCTCGATCCGCGCCCTCAAGATCCGCCTCTTCTCGCGCCTCGCCCGCACCCTCCCCTCGACCTCGCTTCCGCAGCACCTCGCCTTCACACTCTCGACCGAGCTCGCCGACGTCGACCCGCGGCGCGCGCCGCTCCACCACCTCCTCCCGGACGCCGACCTCGACCCCATCCTCGCCCGCCCGTCCGCCCTCTTCCGCTGCGGCGTCTGCTCGACCAAGCTCGTCTACCCGCACATCGTCGAGCACCTGCGCGACGAGCACGGCGCGAGCGCGGCGCAGTGCGCAGCGTGGGCGTGCGCGCCGGACGAGCGGTTCGGCGAGGCGGTCCGTGCGCTGCTCGAGGGCGCCGAGGGGCTCGGCGACGAGACGACCGACGAGGAGCTGAGGAGCATGGGCGTCATGTTCAGGGTCGAGGAGGAGATCGACGGCGGGCACGTCCTGCACTCGCTCGAGAGCTGGGAGCAGTTGGTGCGCTCTCTCTTCTTCCTCTCTCCTTCGCTCGCCTCGAGCTTACCCTCTCGCTCCCTGCCCGCAGACGAGCGGCTGGCACGCCGAGGACCCGGACGCCTACTGCTACAAGATCGACTCGTCGCACGACCGCCGCATCGTCGGGATCCGCCTCGCTCGCTGAGCGGGGGAGAGGAGGAGGAGGAGGTCCGTCTCTCGTACAGCCGAGCTTTGCGAATCTTACCGCTTGATCAGTGCATCTCTGTGTACATTGCGCGAGCGCGAGAGCCCCCGAGAGCGCGCCCTACTCGATCTTGGCGCCCTCGCCCTCCCTCCTCGCCGCCCGCCCCGGCCGCCGCCACGCCCTCAGGACCTCGGCGAGGACCCAGCTCTGCCCGACGAGGAAGACGATGCCGGCGGCCCAGACCTCGACGAAGCGTGGCTCGGCGAGCATCTCGAGGCGGAAGGCCTGCGAGAGCCAGAGGGCCTGCGGAGGGGTCCGTGCGGCGGGGTGGGCGAGGGGGCGAGGGGGTGCGGGAGCGGGTCAGGACGTGCGGCGATGCAGCGTGTGGGCGAGAGGAGGACGTACCTGGGTGAGGGCCCAGACGGAGCCGACGAGGACGGCGCGGCGGGGAGAGAAAGAGAGGGAGGGGAGGGCGGCGGGGAGGAGCCACAGGTACCACAGGAAGTACTGCGCGGGCACGACACCGTCAGCACGCGTCCTCGACGAGCGAGAGAGAGAGCCAGGAGAGCGTACCTGCGACGTGCAGACCTTGTTGAACGTGACGAACGCGACCGTCTGGACGAGCCACGCAAAGGGCAGGTCCTGCGCGCCGAAGAGGGCGCCGAGTCCGAGCGAGAGGACGAGCTGCGGCAGGAAGGCGGCGAGCGGGTGGCGCGCGAGGTGCTGCCACGCGGACGAGGGCGGCGGGGCGGAGGGAGAGGCTGAGAGGTAGAACGGGTAGAAGTAGGCCGAGAAGTTGTGGCGGTGGTCGAGGCGCGAGAGGTGGTAGAGGAAGGTCTCCTGGATGAACGGCTCGCCAAAGCTGCGACGTCGAGGGAGCAGGAGAACGAAGAGCATGAGCGAGGAGAACGGCTCGAGCGAGGAAGGACGAGGCGAGCCGGCAAGGGCCAGGACGCACAGGAGGTAGAGGGCGCCGTTCAGGCCCATGAAGCAGGCAAAGCTGATGACGCCGAAGCGCAGCATGCGGCGCAGGGCGAGCCACGCGTCGCCGCGTGCGGACGCGGCGAATGCGGCGACGAGGCTCGAGCCGTACAGGAACGGGAAGATCTTGACGTGGACGGCGACGCCAAAGACGGCGGCGGCGGCGTCCCACCGCGCCCGGTCGGCGAGCGAGAGGGTCGAGACGACGAGGGCGCCGACGAGGGCCTCGCTGCTGCCCCTGGTCGAGATGTTGGCGACGATCGGGTTGACGAGCCACGCGGCGGCGACGGCCCTGCCTGCGTACCGCTCGCTCGCGCCTCGCCTCGTGAGGAGGGCGTGGAGGAGTGCGCCGACGACGAGGTCGCACAGGGCAAAGAGGAGCTTGCCGCAGAGCGGGTGGACGACGAGGTTTGGGACGAGGGAAAGGGCGACGAGGGGCGTGTAGCGGTAGGTGGCGCGGGCGTACGGGTCACCGAGCCAGTGTGGTGCGAGTCGACCTTGTGCGTGGGTGCACGTCGTCGTGGCTGGCCGGGCGAGGCACAGGGCGGCGTCTGAGAAGACGAGGTAGTCGACGTCGGTGTACTTGACGGCCGAGTGCGCGTCTTGGTACGTGCCCCACAGCAGGAGAGCGACTCGCAGCAGGGCGGCCAGCCCCAGCCAGCCTGAGAGCCGCATGCTCGTCGTCGTCGGAGGAGGACGAGGCGAACGAGCCGACCTCGCCTTCAGCTCTCGTCGTCCCCACCTCGACCGCCAAGGTGGGCCTAGCTGTAGCTCGTTCGACCAGCCGTGCACCATCGAGCCGACCCAGCGGCCTGTCAAAGCAGCTCGCGCCGCCGTCGCCCCTCTCGCTCGCCTCATCTCCCCCGCTTCGGGTCTCGTCGTCCTCGAGCTCGCCAACACGCCCAGGCCAGCAGCCGACCAGCAGGAGCGCACCGCCAGCAGCCGAGGCGCGCCTGCGCACATGGTCAAGCGCGTCGGCATCGCCTACGAGGCGCTCCCGTCCAACGCCGACTTCGAGGCCGTCCGAGGCGATGTCGAGCGACATCTCCCGCTCCGCAACCTCCACTGGGTCCGCAAGTCCTCGGCCAACCGCACCATCCGCACCATCCAGACCCTCCCGCTCGACGTCCGCCCTTTGCCCTCGTTCCACGGCGCGCACGACCTCCTCGACCGCCCGTACCTGCACCTCCTCTTTGTCGTGTGCGACGTGCGTCCTGGCTTCCTCTCTTACCCGCTCGTCGCTCCCAGCTGACCCTCGGGACCGCGCGCAGGACAACGAGGTGTACCGCGCGACGCTGCGGCACCAGATCCGCGAGTGGCTCGACACGATCACGGCCCGGCACCACCAAGAGTGGCTCATCGTCCACGTGACGCACAACGGGCGCGGCGCCGCAAAGTTTTACCAGCGCAAGGGCACCATCGTCGACAAGATCAAGGCCGACTTTAACGTCGGCAAGCGCGACCGCTGCATCCAGGTCGTCCAGGGCGCCTCGGCCGACGACCCGACCGCCTGGGCCGAGTTTCTCACAAAGGTCAAGGAGGGCGTCGTCGCCACGTTCGACACCAACGTCGGCTTGTACGAGGAGAACGTCCGCAAGGCCGACAGCCAGCGTCAGCTCGAGGGGTGGCAATTCCTCCCGTTCTTCCGGCAAAAAGTGCGTCGCTCGCTCTCGCTCTCTCCCTCTCGCCGTGGTCGCCGCCGTCGTCCTCGAGCGCGAGTGCTGATCGACGAGCACGGGATCCACAGGAAGCGCTCGCCGACTCGTTCGAGGCCATGACGCTGTACGAGGACGCGCTCATCCAGTACGACGAGCTCGAGGCCGCCTTCTTCCAGAACGCCAAGGGTGCGTCTCCTCCTCTCTCGCCCGGCCTCGAGGCGATATGCTGACGCTCGCCTACCCTGCAGAGCACGGCCACGCACCCTGGCACCGCAACATGGGCGGCCTCGGCCCGGGCGACGACGCGCTCCCGATCCTGTCGACGAGCCACAAGCCGTACCGCAAGCTCCTCGAGAGCAACACGATCACCATCTTCGACTTCCGCGTCTACCTGTTTGCGCGCCAGGCCGCCATGCTCTTCCAGCTGAGCCGGGTCGTCGAGGTCGCGAGGCGGGGCGCTTACTTCATCAGCACGTTTGCGCGCAAGCTGCGCGAGCACCAGGTACGCCCTCGCCTCTCCCTTCGTCTCGACTCGCCGTGCGCTTGAGCAAAAGCAGGCTGACCGTCTCTCGCTGATGCGCGCAGGCGTCGCTCGGGCAGAACTTTGTCGAGTCGTGGACCTACTCGGCGTGCCTCAACCTCGTCGCCGATTGCGAGACCCGCATCGAGCAGGACCTACTCGACACGACGTCGTCGTTTGTCGCCGTCAAGGCCGAGCTCCTCGAGTTGGCCAAGAAGCAGGTGTGTGCTTCTTCCTCTTCCTCCTCCTCTTCCTCCGGTGCTCGAGCGCTCGAGCTCACCTGGCCCCTTTTCGTGCAGCTCGACAAGATCGGCATGGGCGCCGGGCACCTCCCCGCCGTGCACCCCTTCTCGATGAGCTTCAACGAGAGCGCGCCGTCGACCTCGTCGACCCGCCCGGGCACGCCCTCGTCCGCGACGCGCTCGCTCCAGTCGCCAACCCGCACGACGCCGCCCGTCACGCGCCAGGACCTCCTCGCCGCCATGGGCGACATGGCCGCCTTTGACCGGCTGTACACGGACCTCGCGGGCAGGACGGCGCAGGCGTACCAGGCGAGCGGGAGGAGGAGGAGCGCGGCAAAGGTGTCGGCGTTCCTCGCCGCTCTCGAGCAGTGCGTCCTCACCCTCTCACCTTCTCGACGTCTCGAGGTCGCTCGAGCTGACCTTGCGCCCTTCGCCGTCCTCGCCTTCTCCTCCCTCTCGCCCGCACAGCCACCGACAGCACCTCGCCGCCGCCCAAAAGCACTACTCGGCCCTCCCCGTCCACTACACCGACTCGCGCTGGACCTCGATCGACGCCTTCCTCCTGTCGCGCTGCACCGAGCTGCAGCACGCGCTCGACATGCCGCGCGACCGCCTCCTGTCGACGCTCGCGCTCGTGCGCGCCGGCGTCACGTACGGCGGCAGGACGTGGGGGCTCGAGGCGCTCGTCGAGGAGGGCGCAGAGGTCGAGAGCCAGAACGAGGAGTCCGCGAGGCGGCTTATGGAGGACGTGTACGAGCTGTCGGCGACTTTGACCAAGGGTGCGTGCGCGTTCCCTCTTTCCGCTCGCGCTCGCGCTCACCGGGCCTGACTGACTAAGCGAGTACGACATGCAGACTTTGCGGCGGTGGCGTTCCCGACGTTCGAGATCACGCTCAAGGAGGACAGCGGGGCCCGAGCGCCCGACGAGGACGGCATGACGGCCGTCGTCCTGGTCCGCAACGTCTTGCCCTGCGTGCGTCTCCTTCCCACTTCTCCTCTTCGAGCATCATGAGCTGACGCAGAGCATGCTGTGGCGCAGGAGGTCCGCGTCGACGAGGTCCGCCTCAAGCTCGCGACCGCCGCCGGCGAGCAGGTCTGGCTCACGAGCGGCGCGTGTGTCCTGCGACCTGGCTCGACGCCTGTCACCGTCTTCTGCCCTGTGCGTCGCTCTCCCTCTTCCGCTGCGACCAGAAGCTGACCGCCCAACTCGTCGCGCTCGAGCAGACCTCGGTCACGGGCCGCCTCACCCTCGAGCTCTCCCAGCTCCGCTTCTCGCGCATCATCTTCCAGTACTCGCACCGCCCTCCCTCGACCCGCAACCTCGCGCCTGATCCGCGCATCGTCCCGACCGCGCCGGGCAAGCAGCCCTCGCTCTTCCTCCCGCCCGACCACCAAGCCGTCGTCGTCTCGACCGACGAGCCCGACTCGGTTCACCTCGACCGCGAGCGCGAGGTCATCATCGTGGTCGACCCGGGCCGCAACAGCGTCGCGCGCATCACGCTGCGCCTTGTCGTCGCGACGCCGGACGTGCACCTCGCGGCGGCGGACGCGCAGCTGGTCGAGGGCGAGGGCGCGCAGGGCAAGGGCGCGCAGCTCGTGCGCGCAGAGACGGACGATGCGCTCGTGCTCGAGGGGCTGCGGCCGTTCGAGCCTGTGCGGGTGCAGATGCCGCTGCGGGGCAACATCGTCTCGCCGGTCGTCGAGGTGCGCTCCTTCTTCCTTTCGGTTGCCTCTTCTTCCAGATGGGGAGGCTTGCTGATACCTAGACGAGGCTGCGCTTGCAGTTCACGGTCGTCGCCGAGTACTCGACGGCAAAACGGCCCTCGACAAGGAGGACCCTGCGCAGCACGTTCGCGTACTCGATCGCGCTTCCTCTCGCCGTCAACGTCCAGGACTACTTTCGCAAGCATTGGTGCGCTCCCTCACTCTCCTCTTGAGCCAGAGAGGCGGTTGAACGGGACTGACGTCGCCGTCGAGTGCTCGCAGCCTGCTCTCCAAATTCTCGGTCACGACCGACGGCGTGCACGCGCTCAAGGTCCGGTCGGCGCGCATGCAGGCGCCCAAGGAGGTCACGGTCAAGGCGTGTAGGCCCGAAAGCGACAAGCCCGTCGTGCGTCTCGCAGCCGTCGTGCCCCTCTCCTCGCGCTCGAGCCCCTACTGACGACGTCCGGTCGAAACAGATTCTCGCGCCGGCGCAGACGGCCAACTTCTTGTTCAAGATGACGTGCGACGACCCGTCGAGCGTCAAGGGTGCGTCGCGCACGAGCTCTTCTCGACGATGCGCTCGACTGACCTCTTCTCGGCCCTGCAGATCCGCTCCGCCTCGTGCTCAGCTACTCGTCCATCGAGCACCGTGCGCCACGCTCTCGTCCTGAAGAAGTCCTGCACCATCAGCTGACGCCGTCCTCGCAGGGCTGCGCACTCGCGTCCGCTCGACCGCCCTCGCCGCCCTCGCATCGCCCACCCTCCTCCCCTTCCAACGCTGGATCGTCACCGCCCTTCTCTCCGACGCCTTCTCAACGACCGACCTCGAGACCTACTGCGCCGACGAGTCGCTGGCGCACCTGTCGTTCGACGAGCGCGCTTGGGGACGGAGGATGGAGCTGTGCCTCGTCGCCAAGGAGGTCGAGCTCGAGGTGTTGGCGGCGGTCCAGGACGTCTACGCGGTGCGTCTCGCTCGCACTCTCGCTCTCAGCTACGAGTGACTGACTCGCACGACGAGCGCGCAGGCGTTGCAAAGCCCGTCGACGGCCGAGGCTCCTGGACTGTGGCGCACGCTCGAGATTCCGCTCGAGCTCCCTGCGCTCAACGTGCGCCTCCCTCTTCCTCTCTCCAGCTCGTCCTCGTGCTCAAGCGCCGCCCTGACGGTGCTCACACTCGCCCGCAGGTCCTCAACCTCGTCCGCATCTCGCCCGCCGTCTCGCGAGTCGAGGTCGGCCAGGCCATCCCGGCGACGCTTACCATCCAGCCGACCTTCCACTGGTCCCGCGCTGAGCTTGGCGAGGCGAACGAGCGCGAGATCAAGCTCGTGTGGTCGGTCGTCGCGAGTCCGGGCGAGTGGGTCGTCGGCGGGCAGGCGAGGGGAGATTTCGTCGCGCAGGTGCGCCCCCTTCCTTTCCTCTTCCCTCCGAGGCTTCCCGTACTGACGAGCTGTACGGCTCCGTCTCTCTCGCTCGCAGGACGGCCAGCTCTTCTCGATCCCGCTCATCCTCATCCCGCTCAGGCCCTCGTCCCTCTTCCTCCCCTCGATCTCGATCACGCCCTTCTCGCCGCCTGGCGCCGCGCCTCAGCTCGTCGCGTGCGAGACGCAGCACCTGACGGCTGCCGTCGCCGTCGAGGTGCTCCCCATCGCGCACAGGTCGACGTTCGAGGTGCTCGTGCCGGCGGGAGCGTGAGGGAGGGAGCGTGCTCGGACCCCTTGAGGTAGCTGCTGCTCGGCTTGTTGCCATACTAGATCTATTCGCTGTCCATCTCGTGCTTGGCGAAGAGAGACGAGAGCATGCGCAGTCGCCGGACGAGAGCAGGTCGAGCAGAAAGAGCTCGAAGGGGAGGCCTGAGCGCCCACGAGCAAGCTCGACCGGATCTTTTTCCCGCTCTCTCAGCTCTACTGCGTGTGCATCAGAACCACTCTCTATGAGGCTCTCGAGAGACGGACGTCGTGCGCATCAATCTTGTTGCACTCGCCCAAGAGAGCCCTCGCTCGCAGCCCCCACCTCACAGGTCCGCCGCACCGCTCAGGCCTCGCCGACCTTCTTGACCCCGCGCAGCACGTCCGAGCGGTCGTTGCGCTCCCAGAAGTCGAGGAGCGTCTCGGCCGTGCGGGCGGGGGCGTCCTGCGTGCGGGTGAGGGAGAGAGGGAGGGGAGGAGGAGGAGGTGCGGGCGAAGGTCAGGTTCGGGTTCGCGGTGAGGCCGCCAGCTCGATCAGGCAAGGAGAGAAGGATGGTGGAGGAGCGCACCTCGTGCACGTTGTGGCCGACGTCGGGATAGACCTCGAGCTGATAGCGCCCTGCGTCGCGTACTGGAGACGTCAGCTCGCTCGCTCGTCGCGCGTCCGACCGAGAGAGCTCGCACGAGGCAGAGAGGGGACGCACCCTGCATCTGGCCGATGAGAAGCTCCTTGTCGAGGCGGTCCGTGCCGGCGAGGAGGAGGAGCTTGGCCGCCCTGCAGCCGAGGAACTTGCTGCTGAGGCCCGTGAACCACCCTGTGCGCGCGTTCCTCCTACAACATCAGCCTTCGCGCCGACGCACAACGGCGCTAAGGGCGAGAGAGGAGAGGGAGGGCGCACCTCGCCAGTAAGGCTCGGTCTTCTCGAGCTCGACGCGCCAGACGTAGGGACCCGCGCTCGGACCTCCTCCTCCTCCTGCCGCGCCGCTCCCTGCCGCCGGCCGAATCAGCGGCGGCACCGAGACTCTTGCCGACGCGAGGTTGTTGATCGTGCGCGAGTGGACGCTGCGGACGGCGAGCGGGTGCGTGAGCGCGCGCGGAGAAGAGGAGGACGAGGTGAGGGGGGGGACGCACTGCCACGCGATGGCGTCGGCCTGCGAGTCGAACGACTTGGGGTGCCCGGCGATGAGCGCCGCCATGTTGGGCAGGGCATCGATGGCTGTGCCTGCGAGCGCGAGAGACCCCGCGAGACGAGGCGTTAGTCCTCAGGACGCTCGAGGAGGGTGGGCGAGAGGACCGTGCGCACCCTCGACGACGTCGATGACGGCGACGCCCGTCACGTCTGCGACCTCGGCCTGGATGCGGCTGCACGCGTCGGCGACTACTGCGCCGCCCTAGGAGCAGGCGGAGCGCGTCAGGCCTTGTTCGCGAGGAGGAGGACTAAGGAGGGGGACGACGCACCATGCTGTGCCCGACGAGGACGAGCGCAGGTGCGGTCGCTCGGTTGGGGAACAGCGTCTTGAGGAGCGAGACGAGGTCGGCCGAGAGGTGGTCGAGCGACATGTCGACCGTCGGCGAGGTCGAGGTCGAGGATGGCGGGTCGGGCAGGACCGTCCTCCCTGCGAGCGTGCGCTCGTGCGCCGTCAGTCCATCGTCTTGTGGATCATCAGAGACGCCGGAAGGAGCGCACCGTGACCTCTCGCGTCGTACGCGAGCACGCCGACCCTCCCCCTCCTGCCCTTGCCCTTTCCCGCTCCCCTCGCCGCCGCGTCCTCCTCCGCGCCCGCAAGCGCCCTCGCGAGCTCGGCAAACGACAGCGCGCTGTACCCTGCGCCGTGCACGCACACGAAGACGGTCCCGTTGCCGCCCTCGAGCGGGTCGACGCGCGGCGGGGTGTAATAGGTGCGGAAGGTGGCCGCGGCGGGTGCGGGGGTGCTCGAGGAGGACGAGGGGCCGGCCCAGGGCGACGAGATGGGGACGCGGACCTCGAGGCACGAGTCGAAGGTGCCCTCGGCGGTGAGCGGGCTGTACTGGGTCGAGGACGAGCCGCCCGGGGTGCCGATGCGGCGGCGGCCGGGGCTGTTGCGGTGCACGGTCAGCTGTAGGTGCTTGGCGTAGCTCAGGGGTGGTAGAGAGAGAGGACGGACCGCACAGCAGGCGCAGTCATGAGGTCGAACGAGTCGCGTTCCTCGTCGGCGTCGTCCTCATCATCTCGCTCGTCGGCGGCAAAGGGAGCGCGTGTGGGTGCGGGCGCGTCGAGCGGTGGCAGCTGAGGCATGCGCGACAGGCGCGCCTTGAGCAGGTCTCGCTCCATAGTCGGCGAGCTTGACAGCGAGAGGTCGACGAGAGAGCGAAGGAGGTGGAGGATGCGGCGCACCGCACTCGACCCGAACTTGCTCTCGATGACTGTCACGACAGCAACGACGGCGTACTCTCGAAGGCAGGACGAGGCCCAGAGCAGATCGCACAACGAGGAGATGCTATGCAAAGCCTCGCTCCTCTTTCCCCGACCAGCACCAGGGCAGCTACAACACGCCAGCGCCTTGGAGGTGCTCGTTTACTGCGACGACGACCTCGAGTCAGTGCTCGTCCCGTCGAGAGAGGCGAGAGGAAGGAGAGGGAACGCACCTCGGAGGGGATCTCGACGTCGCCCGAGTCGATGGCCTCGATGACATCGTGCGGCGGGCGGCCGTCGACGGTGCAGCCGACCGACTGGCAAGTGCCGAGGATCTCCTTGACGCCGTTGGCGAGCGACGCAGAGAGGGTCTTCTTGACGTCGCGCATGGTGCGCGCGATGTCAATGACGCTGCAGGCACGCGAGGGAGGGCGGAAGACGGGGTCAGTCCACGCTCGGCGGGGCTCGTCGCAGAGAGACAGAGAGACGCACGCGTCAAGCTCAACGTTGCCGGAGTGCTTGATGTTCTTCTCCTTCTTGCGGTCACGAGGGGGCTCTGCACGGCGGAGAGGAGAGCGAGCGAGGGTCAGCGCGGCGTCCCCACCCTCGACCCGAACCACAGCCTCCTCGTGCCGCCCAACACGACCAGGGAGCTCGTCGACGCACCCTTGAGCGCACGGATGACGAGCGACGACGCCGACGGGACGACCGAGACGGCAGCCTGACGGTTCTGGATCGTGAGCTGGACCGTGACGCGGAGACCCTTCCAGTCGCCGGTGGCCTTGGCGATGTCCTCGCCGACCTTCTTGGGCGACTGCGTGCGGAGGTAAGGGAGTACCTCGTGGTCAGCACGCGGCACGGGGAGGTGAGAGAGGTGTACGTAGCGAGGTCCGCCTCCGGAGCCCGTCCTCGCCGTCGACTCGCGGACGCGCACGCCGCCGCGCCGTACTGCCCGCGCTCTCCTGCCCACCTGCGACGCCTTTAGGCCCGCTCGCTGCATCGTCTTGCCAGCCGATGCCCTCCCTGCGCGGCCGGACAGGATCCACCGCCGTCGCCGCCAGTCCTCCTCCTCGTCGCGCCGCACGGTCGAGTCGTTCGCGGGGAAGGTGGTCGAGCAGGGTGTGTGTCGACTCACGAGACCGAGGGGACCGATCTTCGGGGCAAGGGCGGACGAGGCCTGTGAGGGAGGGTCGAGGTCAGCTCGAGTCGGGCGGTGGAGCTCTCGCTCGCTCGGGAGGGCGCAGCAGAGGACAGGGACGCACGCCGACCTCGCCACCGGTGGCCCTGAGGTAGATGATCTGCACGGCGTGAGAGCGGGCGCATGGCGGGCGGTGGTCAGCGGGTGGACGCTCGCGGGGACAAACTCGACCTCGAGGTGGGCGCGACGAGGGTCGCTCCGGGGTCGCAGCGAGCTGGGGGGTTGGACGGGGCGAGGACTCACCTTGATCTCCGTCGGGTCGATCTTGGGGGCCATCTCGTTAAGCGATCTGAGGAGTGAGCAGAGCTGGAGGAGAGGGGAGGCGAGCCGGTCGGCCTTGGTCGCGCTCGTCCTCGCCCCGCCCGCCTCGCTCCTCTCGTTCGTCTCTCACGCTCTCACCTCGGCACTTGCTGTCGAGTGCGTTGCTCCCGACTGCTCTCTGGCTATCTCTCGCCGTCCACCGCGGCACAGGCGGTCCAGCCGAGCAGCCTGCGCTCGCCCACACCTTGCTCCCCGCTCGCCGCCTCTCAGCCTTGTAGCGGTCTCTGCACCAGCCCTGCGGCGTTTCTGCTTCCGCCGACCTGTTCTCGAGCATCTACCATGCTTGCTGGCCGGGCGCACGGCATAGTTCTCGCTCTCTCACGCTCAATCTGGCTCGGTTCCGGCCGCCCAGAACGTATGCATGCCTCTCACGCCTCGCCTGGCCCCCGAGCACAGCCTAGGCGCTCTTCAGCAGTCGCAGACGAGCGGTCGGCTGCTCTCACACGCCACAGGCCGAGCACCTGTAGTTGTGGCGGCGCAGGAGCGGGCCGAACGGCGTCACGCGTGGCGCGAGGGCCCGAACGGGCGGCGCGGCAGCTTGGTCTGGGACCGCGAGCGGGCGCCCGGTGGCTCAAGCGACGTAGCGAGCCCGTCGAGCAGAAGAGAGAGCACCACGGGGCCGTGCGGCATGTGCGATCGAGAGCAAAGGCGGGGTGAGCTCGAGCGAGACGAGGAGGACGGCGTCGGCCTTGGCACCTTGCTGCGGCTCGGGCGTGCAGCTACCTCGTAAGTAGGCGAGTCGAGCAGGAGCTGGGCGGGACTGAACGAGCCAGGGAGAGGGCGACAGAGGCGAGGCGGCGAGGGCAAAAATGCTCGGTCGCGGCGGCTTCGACTTGTGCGCGCTCTTCGCCTCGCTCGCCTCTCCCCTCTTCCTCCGGAGCCCACGCCAACAGTACGCACGCCTGTCCGCCTCGAACTCGCTGTGCATCCTGCTGACTCTCTGCCGCACACAGTGTCCGAGAGCCTCATCTTCAAGGGAAGGTGCGGCCCGCCTCGACCACCCTCTGCACCACCAACCACCTCGACTCGCCCGTGCTGACGCTCTCGTGCCCCCCTGCCCTGCGCCCCTGTGCTCTCCTGTGCCCTCAGCCTCGTCGGCCACAAGTGCGTTCCTCCCGTGTGGCCCCTGTAACGAGCGAGCTCGCGCTGACCTTGTCCCTCTTCCCCCTCGCCCGCCCGCTCGTCCTCCCTTTTTCCCTGCGCCTCGCCTCTCTCTCTCCCTCCTCCCCCGTACTTTTTTCCCGCCTCGCCTTTTCACCCTCCGCCCTTCGACCTTTGACCGCACCCAGGGGCGATGTCACCGCCATCGCGACGTCGTCCGAGAACCCGGACATGATCTTGAGTGCCTCGCGCGACAAGACCATCATCATGTGGTCGCTCACCCGTGACGACGTTAGTCTCGCCTTTCCTTTGTGTTCTCGAGAGCGGTAACGGCGGGCCGCGGGCGAGCGGGCGCGGAGGTCGAGGAGGGCGATCGAGGACGAGGCGGACAGGGGGCGCGCGCGCTGCTGCCCGGCCGCGCCGTCCGTCCGCCGGCCGCAGCAGGAGGGACGTGCGCCGCCACCGGGCCGCGGGAGGGTCGTGCGCCGCGCATCGGGCCGCGTGCGGGCCGGTCTCGGCGCCGGCTCGACCCCCTCCTCGGCAGCACCCGCGCCGCGCGCCCGCCCCTCCCCGCCGCCGCTCAGCAGCTCCCTCGTCTTACCGTGCACAGTCACTGACCCTCTCCCCCTCTCCTCCCGCTCTCTCGCAGGCGTCGTTCGGCTACCCGAAGCGCATCCTCCACGGCCACAACGGCTTCGTCTCGGACGTCGTCGTCTCGTCGGACGGCCAGTTTGCTCTGTCCGCCTCGTGGGACAAGACGCTCCGCCTGTGGGACCTCAACACGGGCCTCACGACCCGTCGCTTCGTCGGCCACACGTCGGACGTCCTCTCGGTCTCGTTCTCCGCCGACAACCGCCAGATCGTCTCGGGCTCGCGCGACCGCACCATCAAGCTGTGGAACACGCTTGGAGAGTGCAAGTTCAACATTACCGAGGACGGCCACAGCGAGTGGGTCTCGTGCGTGCGCTTCTCGCCCAACCCGATGAACCCGGTCATCGTCTCGGCGGGCTGGGACAAGGTCGTCAAGGTGCGCCTCTCTCTCTCTCTCTGTCCCCTGTGCGTGTGTGCGTGTGCGTGCGTGTGCGGCGCGCTCTCGCGTCGAGCGCGTCGTGCCTCGCGTCGTCGCCCGGGTCGTCATCTACGTGATGATCCTATACTTGTATATATTTGCTACTTCAGAGGAACTATCTCCTCCTATGAGAACACCAATTTATCCACCAAGATCGCTGATCCCGACCACCCCGGCGACGACGACGCACGCGCACGAGCAGCCCCGCCTCGAGGTTGACATCTCGCTGACCTCTCTCTCCCTCCCTCCCTCCTCCTCGTCTCGTCACGCGCTCGCAGGTCTGGGAGCTCGCCAAGTGCAAGCTCAAGACCAACCACTTCGGGCACACCGGCTACATCTCGACCGTCACCGTCTCGCCGGACGGCTCGCTCTGCGCGTCGGGCGGCAAGGACGGCATCACGATGCTGTGGGACCTCAACGAGGGCAAGCACCTCTACTCGCTCGAGGCCGGCGACAACATCAACGCGCTCGTCTTCTCGCCCAACCGCTACTGGCTCTGCGCCGCGACCGCGTCGTGCATCAAGATCTTCGACCTGTGCGTGTCCTTCGTCCTCTTCCTCGATCGGCGTCCTCCTCCCTCGTGATCGGCGCTGACCTTGTCTCCCTTTCTCCTTCCCCCTCTCCTCTCTCCCTCGCGTGCGTCACCCCCGCCGCCTCGTGCCGCCTCCCCTCGACTCGTCTCTCGACCTCGCCCCTCGACTTCTCTCCCTCTCTCTCTTCCGCTCCCGCCCCTCTCCCTCTCTCCCTCCCTCTTCCCCCTCTCTCACCTCCCCCCTCTCTCACCTCCCTCGTGCGTCATCCTCGCCGCCTCGCCCCGCCTCCCCTCGACCTCGCGCCTCGACCACTCGACCTCGCCCCTCGACCTCTCTCTCCTTCCTTCTCCTCCCTCCCCCTCTTTTTCGGACTCCCCCCACGCCCTCTCTCTCTCTCTTCCCCCTCTCTCCCTCTCTCGATCGGCATCCTCCCCGCCTCGTCATCGTCCCCGCCTCGCCTCGGCCCGCTTCCCCTCGACTCGCCGCCTCCTCGACTCGCCGCCTCCCCTCGACTCGTCGCCCCTCGACCTCTCTCTCCTTCCTTCCTCTCCCTCTCTCCTTCGCTCTCACCACTTTTCCTCCTCGCTCGCCTCCTCGACCTCCTTTCCCCCTCTCGCCTCGTCGCCATCGCCTCGACCTCCCCTTTCGACCTCCTCGACTTCCTCGACCTCGACCTCCCTCCTCCCTCTCGCCTCGCTCACCCCGCCCTCGCTCCTCGCCCTCGACCTGCGCCTTCCCCTCGCCCCTCGACATCGCCTCGCCTCGACCTCCTTCGCCCTCCTCGTCGACCTCCTCGACCTACTCGACCTCCCTCTTCCCTCTCGCCCTCTCTCTCGCCCTCCTCGACCTCCCTCCTCGACCTCGCTCTCCCTCTCCTCTCCCGTCCACCCACTCGCCCACCCCGCCACCTCGCTCGCCCTACACAGCGAGTCCAAGTCGATCGTCGACGAGCTCCGCCCCGAGTTCGACCTCGGCGCCAAGGCCCGCGAGCCCGAGTGCACCTCGCTCGCCTGGTCGGCGAGCGGCGAGACGCTGTTCGCCGGCTACACCGACGGCGTCGTTCGCGTCTTCCAGGTCGTCTGAGCAGCTGCGCGGGGACGGCTTGAGGAGGAGGAGGAGCGAGGACGTGTTTCCGTGGATCGCTCGAGCCGTGCAATCTCACACTGCTCGAGCCCATTCTTCTCGCCTCTTCTCCGCGAGCGAGAGCCTCGAGAGCTTCGAGAGCTTCCTTTGTGCGAGATTGTGAGAAATTGCGAGCGAGCCGTGGAACGTCCACTTCAGGGGAGGCGCGATTGTGCCCCAGGACTTAGCTCGCCCGTGCGGCCACTTCAGGGGAGGCGTAATCGTGAGCTCGGACTTGGCGCTCGCTGGGGCTGACTTCAGGGGAGGCGTAGTCGTGCTGTCCGACTCGCGCTCACGGGCGTTTACTTCAGGGGAGGCGCACTCGTGCTCTCGGACTTGGGGCACGAAAAAGCGCGTTGCAGAAGGCGGACAAGCGAGAGGGGGGTAAGCGGTGGTGTGGGTCCGAGACGAGTGCGCGAGGGGCGCGCGCGCTCAGGGGTGGAGGGCACGGCGGCGGGCGAGCACCGCAGCGAGCTCCTCCACCAACTCCTGGTCCGGCCCAGGGCCAGAGGACGGGATGCGCAGCTTGGCGCTCCAAGGCCCGGGGCGCGCCGCCGTGCGCGGCACCGAGGGCGACGTCGACGCGAGGGCGGGAGGGGCGAGCGGCGGGAGGGCGGCGACGGCGAGAGGGGCAGGCGAGCTCGAGGAGGAGGAGGGGCCCGAGCGGCGCGGCGACGGCTCGGCGTCATCGAGCGCAGTGCGCTTGCGCCCTTGCGCTGCCGAGGGCGACGACGAGGTCGAGGGCGTAGGAGGTGCGCGAGGCGGGTCGGCGACGGCGGGCGAGAGGGAGGGCGAGTGGTCGGCGGCGCGGGGCGTGCTGAAGGGGCGGCGGAACGACGAGCGCGGCGGCGGGCGGATCCCCATGCTGCGCGACTCCTTCTCCCTGCGACGCTCCATGCGCCCGCAGAGCTTGGCGACGCTGGGGCCCACCCAGACCGGGTCGAGCGCGTCGCGCTGCTCGGCCTCAGCCTCCTTGGCCTCCTTCTCCTCCTCCTGCTCCGCCCTTTGCGCCTCGCCGCCGCCGACGATCACGTCGCGCAGCTCGGTGAGGCGACGCTTGCGCTCGAGGGCGGCAGCGCGCGCAGCGGCCGTGCGGCCGAAGAGCGCGATCGACGGCACCTCCACCTTCTGCTCGACCTCCTTCTGCTGCTCCTCCTCGTCCTGCGCCTGCTCGGCGAGCTGGTCGATCTCGTCGTCGTCGTGCATCGAGAGGTCGGGCTGGAGGCCGTCGGTGCTGGGCGAGCCCTCGTCGTCGTGCTGCCACGCGCCGCCGCCGAGGTCGCGCTCGACGACCTGCTCCTCGCCGGCCTCGGACGCCGTCGCCTCGCGCTCGCCGCCCTGCTCGTCGAAGCCCTCCTGCATGTCGACGTCGTGCTGCCCATGGGCGCTGCGCTCGTCGTCGTCGACGCTGCTGCCGCTCGGGCGCATCGCCTGGTCCTCGGCCCAGCGCTTGACGGCCTCGCCGCGCTCCTCGGCCTCGACGGCGTCCTGCTGCTGGCGCGGGGCGAGCGGCTGACGCTGCAGCACCGGCGTCGAGCGCGAGAGGGGCGACGAGCTCGACGAGTCGCTGTTGTCCGAAGCGAAGGTCGTCAGGTCGAGGAAGGCGGCCGGGTCGCGCCTGGGCGCACGCGCCGGCTGGCGCTCGTCGACGTCGACGACGGTGGGAGGCGGCACGGCGCCGAGCGGGCGCACGGCGGCGAGGTAGGCGGACGCGTCGCGACGAGGAGGGTCGGCGAGAGGCGACTCGGCGCGAGGAGGGTCGAGGAGAGGAGGGCCGAGACGGAAAGGGTCGAGGCGAGGGTCGAGGCGACGGTCGAGGCGAGGGGCGTCGAGGCGAGGCGCGTCGAGGCTGGGAGGGTCGAGGCGGGGAGCGTCGAGGCGGGGAGGGTCGGGAGGAGGAGCGTCGCGGCGAGGAGGCTGGACGCGAGGAGGGACGACGCGGAGGGCGCCGAGGCGGCTTGTGCCGAGGCGAGGACCGTCGGCAGGAGGAGTGTAGACGTGAGGAGGGTCGACGAGGAGGGAGCCGAGGCGAGTGGGGCCGAGGCGGGGAGGGTCGAGGCGTGGCGAGCTGAGGCGAGGGGGCTCGGCGCGAGGAGCGTCGACATGGGGAGCGCCGAGGCGAGGAGGAGGCTCGTAGCCGGCTTCGAATGGCGCGGCGCGACGGGGCTCGAGGCGGGGAGGCGAATGGTAGCCCGTCGCGAACGGCGCGGGCTGGACGGCGCCGAGTGCCGAGTCGCAGTGCGCCGAGTCGCGGTGCGCCGAGCCGTCGAGCGTCGAGCCCTGGAACGCCGTGCTTTGGTGCGCCGAGCCGTGGTGCGCCGAGCCCTGTTGCGACGAGGAGGACTGCGCCTCGGTCGACGAGGCGGCGGCGTCGGGCGTGCGGCTGCGGCTCGTGGCCTGCGAGTCCGGCGCAAAGAGCGGCGCCTGCTGCGGCAGCACGTGCGCGCTCGACGACGACGACGACGACGTTCCCGCGACGCCCGAGCCGGGCGCAGGCGCCAAGGTCGTGAAGCGGGTGAGGAGGTCCGTGTAGTCGGCGCCGGGCGGGCCCGAGTCGGCGGGCGGCTTGGCGGCGCTCTCGCCCTTCTTCCTCGGCTTGAGCTTCTTGGGCACCGAGAGGAGCGACGGAGCGGCAGCCGCGGTCGCGGCGACGCCGACCGGGGCAGGCATGGGCTCGTGCGCAGCGGCCGAGTCGGGCGTGACGGCGGGCGCGGCCGGGGCGACGACGCCGGCGGGGCGAGTGCCGAGAGGCCACCAGCCAAAGACGGGGCCACGCGCAGGGGTGGGCGCGGGCGCGGGCGCGGTGGAGGGGAGGGAATCGAGCGGGAGCGGGAGCGGGGAGGTGGCCGAGGAGGGGTGCGCGGCGGCGGCGGCGAACGAGGCGGGTGCCGGTGTGCGCGCGTCGGGGATTGGCGTGTCGAACTCGGTCGCCGCTGGACGGAGGACGGGGAGCGGCGGCGGCGTCGGGAGACGCAGGGCCGAGTCGGTCGTCGTCGCGCTCGAGGCGGGCGCTTGGTGCGAGGCGTACAACGCCGCGAGGTTGGGCGGCGGCGGGAGGTCGCTCGGCGCAAACTGGATGGCCGGCGTCGAGAGCGAGAAGGGCGTCGTGCCAGCGAGCGCCTGGGCAAAGTCGTGCCCGCCGTCGAACGCGCGGTGGAGCGTGTCGTCGAGCCCGCCGCCGTACTCGTGGCCGTACTCGCCGTCGTAGCCTCCGAGGTCGCTGCCGACGGGCGACATGTCGTCTGCAGTCGTCTGCTCGGCCGACTTGCGCATCTTGAGGCTGCGAAGGGGGTCCGAGGGGTCAGTTGGGGCCCGAGGAGAGGGGGAGCGGGAGAAGGACGACGACGGACCTCGTCCGAGACCGAGTCTTGCGGCCTGCGCCACGCTTGCCGCCCTCGATTATGTCCTTCTTGCCTCGCTCGTGGATCTTGCGCGTCTTGAGTCGCTCGGCGGGCGTCTGCTGAGCGATGAGGTGGGCGTGCCGGCGGACCTTGGGGTTGCGGAGGACGCGGAGAACGGTGGCGATGTCGCCTCTCGCCTCCATGGTCGAGTGGAAGCCTTCAGCTAGAGGCCCGACGCCCTTGCTGTAGGGAGCGTTCGAGGGGAAGTGGTAAAGGGGAGCCATGGTGCGGGCGGCCTCGCGTCCGCGACGAGGCTCGCGAGGCGAGGGCCCCGGCTACGGGCTAGCGCTGTCTCGCCCCGCGAGCCGATCGCGAGTGCGGGGGAGGAACAGGGGTGAGGACCGGGATGGCCGCGCAGGGAGGAGAGTGAGGAAGTCGACGGGACGAGGTCGGCGACGAGGGCGATGACGCTGCACCTGCTGGCGGGCGGTTCAGAAGTCAGCTCGTGAGCAGGTACAGCGTGAAAGGGAGGTGCTGCGGGACGGACCTCGCTCAGGAGAGACGGACGACGGACAATCCGCGGAGCGAGAGGGGACCGAGGGCCGACGACGGCGAGAGTGCGTCGCCTCGCTCGCCTGCACCACCGACGAGGTGAGCGACGAGCAGACTTGCTTGCTCGCGACGATGAGCACAACGAGCAGCGCTCAGCGACGCGGCGCGAGCCAGCCAGGACCCGCCCCGCACGGCGACGACGAGGAGCGCGACGAGCTCGAGGACGAGGCGAGCGAGGCCGGGGGAGCGAGGTGCGTCCTGCTCGACTGCTGCAGAGTGCGACACATGCTCACCCACGCTCCATGCATTGCAGCGGGAGTGGACCAGGAGACGGGCGGAGGAGGAGCGCTCGCATCGCGAACGCAGCGCCGAGGGCCAACGAGCGTGCGTCGGCTCTCTCTCGCTCTCTCGCACTCAGAGACCGTGTCCTGACGGCCTGCTACCTGCACCCTCCACCTTGCTCCTCGATCGACTCGTCGCCCGCCCTCGCCGACGCCCCGCCGTCTCTGCAGCGCTCATCAACCTCGACTCGGACGACGACCTCGACTCGTCGGGCACCGAGTACGCCGAGCCCAATGGCGCCAATCCCGGCAGCGGCCCGCCGTCTGCGGGCTCCGACCCAGACGACTCGGATGGCGACGGGTCCAGCTCGAACGGCCCTCGCGGTCGTCGTCGCTCTCGCTCCGGCAGCGCGGCATCCTCCAGCGACGGCGAGCGCTCGCGTTCCGTCAGCCCCTACACGCTCGATGGGTACAGCGACATGGACATGGACGACGCGCACGACCTCGACGACCTCCTCGCCGCCGAGTACCCGGGCCCGCTGTCCAAGGACCTCCTCCTGCGCGTCGACGAGTTCTGGGCGCAGACGGAAGAGCACCTCGACAATCCCGGCAACTGGGAGGTCGACGTTCAGCGCGACGAGGGCCTCATGGGCGTCGTTCAGCCTATCCTCGACCTGCCGCGCGACCGCGCCTCGTGCGACGACTTGGTCGCAGCGCTCGTACGTCGACTTCCTCTCGTGCGCCATGTCCGACGTTGGCTGACTCGTCGTCTGCTTCGTCTGCAGAACGGCAACAAGGGCTACACGGTTCGGCAGACGCACGGCGGCGGCAAGGAGATCATCGCCGAGTACTTGATCAAGGTCTTCAACGCCGCGCGAGGCGGCTTCATCTTCCTCGTCGCAGCTGCAGCTCGGTGCGTCCAGTCTCTCGCTCTTCCTCGCTCCTCACAGGAGCTGCGCCGTATCGACCGCTGATCGTCGTCGCCGTCGTGCCTCTCGCAGGCCCGCCTTCTTCGAGATCTTCCAGTACCTGCAGCCCTTCTTCGCCTCCGGCGGCAAGTTCCTCATGTGCGTGCCCATCGGCGAGATCGAGACGGGTGCGCTCCACAGCCTGCGCGCTTGGGCCAAGGTCTTCGAGGACAACGCCGAGACGTGCGGCGGCTCGCTGCGCTTCTTCTTCACGACCGAGTACAAGCGTGCGTCTCTCTCTCCCTCTCTTATCCGGCTCCTCGCTCTCTCTCGCCGTCGAGGACGACAGTGACTGACTGCGTGCACATCTGCAGGCGACAGTCCGCACCACAAGGAGGTCTTCATCGCCATGCCCGGCCAGATCATCGTCAAGGGCAGCATGACGTGCAACCTCACGGCGGCGTCGCTCGGCATGAAGGCGGTCGGCATCCCCACGACGGGCAAGAACAACCGGCATCGCCGCGAGTCGGTCCCGCAGTCGGAGGAGGTCGTCGACTTTCTCGCGCTCGTCCTCGACGACGACGACGACTCTAGCCTGGGGTACGGCTACCTCGACGGCCTCGTCGGGTACTGGAAGAACCTCGCGTCCAACGGCTGCATCATGTGGAACGTGCCTGCGCTGCACGAGGTGTTCGGTGCGGCCTTCCCAAGTCGCTCGACCTCTCGATCCAGCCCGGCGACAGGACTGACCCTGCCTCCTCCCCCCTCTCGCTCGCGCAGCTATCGCGTCCGAGAAGACGCCCGAGATGAGGCACGCGCGCCTCCTCGCCGCCATGCTCAACAAGATCAAGCGCCAGATGACGATCCCCGACTCGACGCCGCTCGGGCGCAACAAGGCCGGCATGGACCTCGTCATCGGCCTCAGCACGACGCTCAAGGACATGCGCCACAAGCTCGACTCGGTCGACGGCAAGAGCGACGAGGACGAGGAGGACGAGGACAAGCGCGTGCGCCGCAGGAGGCCGCGCAAGCCCGAGAGCTCGTCCGAGGACGAGTCGGACGACAACAACGACAACGAGGACGACGACATGACCGAGTGGCGCGTCAACATCTCTGCGCAGTACCGCTCGACGCGCCGCGCCCTCATCGAGGTCAACCGGAAGAACGAGCCCGACCCGATCGCCGAGGTGCGTCCCCTCGACGCTCTTCCTCCTCGCTCACGGCTGTCGCTGACCCAGAGCGTCTCGCCGCGCAGGATGAGGAGCTCGAGCTCGTCGTCAACGAGTTGGCCGAGCGGTTCCCGTACATCAAGGACGTGCGCCGCCTTCCCATTCTCCGGCTTCCTCACTGCTGCGAGTGCGAGGCTGACTCTCTCTTTCGACCTCTCTCTTCTCCTCTCTCTCTCTCTCTCTTTCTCTCATGCTCGCAGCGTCTCGAGGCCGAGCTCGAGGACCAACGGGCCAAGAATGAGGCCCGTCGGCGCAAGAAGAAGCAGCCCAAGAAGAAGGCCAAGGCCAAGCGCAAGACCGTCGCCAAGAAGAAGCCTCGTCGCCGCGACAGCTCGGACGACGACGACTCGAGCGACGCCGGCGACAGCGACAACGACGACCAGGGCGGCGGCAGCAAGTCGGGCGGCAAGCGCTCGAGCAGGAAGCGCGGCGGCGGGCGAGACGGCCAGGACGACGAGACGGGCGGCGAGCGCGACGACCAGGACGACCAAGACGACGAGTCGGGTTCGGCCAAGAAGCGGCGCAAGGACACGGCGGCTGCAGCATCCACCGACGGCAAGCGCAAGGTGCGTCTCGAACGTCCTCCTCTCTCGCCTCCTTGCCGTCCTCCCTCGTGCTGACGCCGCCTCCTGCAGCCCGGTTCCGCCAAGCAGGTCGTCCCCGACGCCGAGAAGCGCGTCTACGCCAAGAACGCCGAGCAGCTCTTCCCCTCGAGCGTCGTCAACCGGTGGATCAAGGAGCTCACCGCGAAGCACACGGGCGCGTGGGAGTCGGTCACCCTGTACGGCACCGGTCTACTCGACCCGCTCATCTTCAAGAGGCTCTCGAAGCAGACGCCCAAGTACAAGCCGATCATGACGGCCAACTTCAAGGACAAGCCGGTCAAGTCGCTCGGACGCTGGGTCGGCCACCAGAAGGCGGGCTTCGTCCACGCGTTCGACACGATGGGCGTCAAGCTCGTGCACAACGAGGGCTTCGAGCCGGCCGACAAGCTCGCCGAGATCCGCAAGCGCGCCGAGACGAGCCACTGGTGGAAGGAGGATCTTTTCGGCGCGACGTGGACCAAGGACTTTGCGCTCGAGGAGCGTCTCTTCTGGCTCTGTGCTCTCGACTCGGGCGCATACATGTTCGAGTACCGCTGAGGAGGTGTGCAACGACGTTCTCGCTTCTCCACGTCGTCGGCGAGATCTGCGCCTCCTCGTCGCCCTGCCGCTTCTCGCTCGCCTGCTCGCGCGCACGTCGCGACGTCTCTGCGACTCTCACTGCGAGAGCTGTAAGAGTGAGGCTGGGGAGGGGAGCACGAGGCTGGCGCCTGGCTCCTTGCTGCCGCGGCGACTTGGGAAGGCCGATTACGCCCTCGCGCTCAGGCCTCTTCTCCAAGCACTAGCTCTTACCTCGAGCTCCTTAGCCGCTCGTATCGCGCCGCTCGTGCTGCGAAGGCCCACCAGAGGTGAGCGCATGCACCACGCGCGGGCCTCGACGCAATCTCGACGTGCGTGCGGCTCGGAGTCCGGAGCTATTTCAGGCGCGCGAGCTATTCGTGGGTGGCGGCGGTGCGCTCGAGCGGGCTTTGCGAGGCGCAGCTCACTCAGGCCGCAGATGCGCACGAGCGGAGGCTGCTGCGCACGAGGGAGGCGGCGCAACGGTCGCCGACAAGTGGGGGAAGCCGCTCTCTCTCCTCCTTCGCCCTCTCTCTTCCTCCTCACGCTCTCGCTCTCGCTCTCACGCATACCCAGACCCACAAGCTCCTCTCCCGACTAGTACCAGCATGTGTGCGTGTCTACTCCTCTTCTTACCAGCTCGAGGCACGCTCACCGTCGCTCACACCTCCTCCCACGCTCCCTCGCAGTCGACTTCTTCGGCAACGACTCGGACCAGGCCCAGGCTGCGCAGGCCGTCCAGACCCAGCACCAGTCGTCGGTGCGTCGTCCCCCCTTTTTTCCCGCAGCGCCGCCCCCCTTCCCCTCCTCGACAAAGCGAGCTGACCCGGACTTTCGACCTCGTGAACGGCCTTTTTACCTCCTCGACGCAGTTCACGCACGAGCTGATCGCTGGAGCTGCTGCCTTCGAGGCGCAAAAGGCGTACGCTCGTCACTGCGAGCAGAACGGCAAGCCCGAGAGCCACCAGAAGGCCCGCGAGCTCTTCGCCGCTTTCGCCGCCGCCGAGGCCGACAAGCTCATCGAGACGAAGGGTACGTCCTCTTTTCTCGGCGCGCTCGAGGAAGCGCCACGCCAGAGAGGCCGTCGCTGACCCGCTCGGGCCTCTCCTCCTCTTCTTCGCCGGCTCGTCCTCCCCACGCAGGTCTCGACTTCATGGGTGCGTCGTGCTCACCTCCTCACTCCCTCGACGCTCTACTGACCGTTCCTCTCCACCGCACTCTCCCTCGCTGCCACCCTCGCCCGCGCACGCACCCCTCGTCGCACCCGCACCCTCCCCTCGCCCTCGCCCTCGCCCTCGCCCTCGCCCTCGCCCTCGCCCTCGCCCTCGCCCCGCCCGCAGACCGCGAGGAAGTCAAGCGCCAGGCGCGCCAGCACGCGGACCAGGCCATCCAGCAGGACTACTACTGAGCTGCGCGCCGGGCCCGACCTCGACCGCCTTCTCGAGCTCGAGTCGTGCCGGACGCTTCTCGCGCTCGAGGAGGGAAAAGTGGGAGACGAGGAGAGGTGGAATGCAGTGCTTTGTCTGTGCAGCGTGTCGGAGCGAGTGAGGAGAGCAAGAGAGAGGAGCGAGCGAGAGAGAGGAGCCGACTGAGGACGAGGAACTCACGAGCCGCTCGGCGTCGGCGACGAGCGAGGCTCGGCTCGCGCTCCTCGAGCAGCACAGCACGTCCAGCTCGACGCGCCCGGCGCTCTGGACTCGTGCGCCGCGTCGACCGCGATTGACCCGCGAGAGGCCTGAGCGCAATCCCCCCCTCGCCCTCCTCTCGCTCGCTCTCGCTCTCGCTCCTCACGCTCGCTCTCCTCAGCCCCACGCTCAGGTTCAACAGCGACTTTGTGAGGAATTGCGAGTTGTGACAAGGCGCGCGAGAGAAACTAGGGAGCGCGCAGAACTGAAGGGGCGAAGAGGGGAGGGGGGAGCGGGCGTTGTAGGATTTCTCGAGGGACGACGGCGGGAGATACAGGACGAGGGGCGGGGGAGGAGAAGGCGCAGGTGCGCGAGGGAGGGAGGGCGGGTGGCGAGCTGCGAGCGCTTAGGCCGACTTCGCGAAGCCGACGGCCTGTTCCGCACGAGGGGAGAGGAGGACGAGGTCAGCGACGGCAACGGCGGGCAGGGCGAGCGCAGGCGAGAGGGCAGACGCACGTTGCGGCCGTGGTCGTAGACGGTGTAGACTGCGAGCGAGCGAGCGAGCGAGCGAGGGCGAGGAGGGGAGGACGGGAGGACGGGCGAGTCAGCGAGGCTCGAGCGCGGGCGCGACCAACGACGAGCGCGAGGAGGACGGGACGCACACTTGCGGAGGAAGACGTCGCCAACGCTGTGGGTGTGCAGCGTGCGTCAGTGAGCGTGCTCGGGAGGGGAGGAGAGGAGAGAGGCGAGGAGGAGGGAGGGAGGAGGAGGGACGCACATCCAGATGGGGCCCATCGGCGCCGGGATGTCGAGACCCTGGAACGCCGACATGCAGGTGCCCTGGACCTCGCTGCGGGCGCGAGGAGGCTCGTAGGTCAGCGAGGCGGCCCCGGAGACGCTCGAGAAGCGGAAAAAACGCACAGGATGTAGTCCTTCGAGTCGAGCTGATACGGCTTCCCGCCGAAGTACATCGTGAGCGATGGGAGGCTCGGCACGGTCGAGCACTCGACGGTGTAGGCGCCGTTCCAGCCCTTCTTGGCGCCTGCGAGCGGAGGAGAGGGGCGCGAGTCAGCCTCGAGTCGGGGACCTTCCCAAGTCCGCCTCCTCAACGACGAGGACATCCAGAGGACAGCGAGGGACGCACCAATGTCGCGGTTGATGATCTCGGCGAGGTCGGTCGGGAGCGCGATCAGGCTCGTGCCCGTGTCGATGGCGGCGCCCGTGTTCTCGAGCTCGAGCGTCTCGTCGCCAAACTTGACCTTCTCGAGCTCGACCTCCCAGTAGCCCTTGCGGCGCACGGGCACGTAGTCGATCTTGCCCGTGTAGTGGCGCTCGTCGACGCCGCCAAAGGTCGCCTCGCCCTGGTCCGGGTCCGAGCCCATCCAGAAGGCAAAGACGGGCTCGTCGAGGAGCCCCTGGTTGAGCATGTTGTAGAACGGGGGCACGACGTGCTGGACCGAGATGGTGTCGTACGCGAGGCCGAGGATGCCGTCAAACTTGCCGAACGCAAACGTGAGGCCGGGCTCGACGGTCGACTCTGCAAAGTCCTGCTTCTTGATCTCGAGGTCGCCGATCGTCATGACGTCGTTCGAGATGACGCCCTCGAGCGAGCCCGTGCCGTACTGAATCTTGAACTCGGTGCCGTTGGCCTTGTAGGTCGACGAGGCGGTCGCGTCGTACTTGCTGTGGAGGAAGCACGCGATCGACGAGCAGCGCGTCGACGGGACCCACAGGTTGGCCGAGCCTGCATTTAGCGAGTCGAGTCAGCTGTGTAGGTCGGTCGAGAGTGAGGTGAGGGGGGAGGGCGCACCCGTGTCGAGGATGACCTTGAACGACTGGGGCGGGGTGCCGAGCGTGATCTCGCTGACTGCGGGCGCCGTCCGTGGGTCAGCGGCATGGTCACGAGCAACACGAAGCACGGCTCTTTCTCACAGTACTGGGCGTTGAGGTAGTCTGCGCAAGAGGGGGAGAGATGGCGAGAGTCAGTGGCGGTGCCGGGGACCGAGTGGGGGGAAGGGAGGGCCACGCAACTGGTGAGGGGCACGCCGTGGCCGCCCTTTGCGAGCTGGTCGTTGAACTGGTCCGTCTCGAGCATCGTGTGGAACTCGTCGTCGCGGCTCGGCGGGTAGCGGCCCTTGCGGCCCCCGCTCGAGAACGGCCGCTGCTGCTGCGAGTTGGACCCGAAGCCGAGGCGCGAGGCGTACTTGTCGGCGAGGTGGGCCGTCTGGGCCGAGAGGTCGGACGAGGCGGGCTCGAGGCGGTGCAGCTTCATGCTGCGCACGGAGAGAGGGGAGAGGGCCGCGCCATCGTGGGGGTCGTCAGCCGATGCGGCGAGCGATGGAGCGGAGAGGGGGGCGGGGAGCGCACCGGTGCATGCCAGCCTCGACGCCTTGCGAGGCGGCGAGGAGAGCGAGCGCAGTCGTGGCGTAGGCGAGCATCGTGGTGGTGCTCGGTGGGTGGGTGGAGGGAGAGGAGGAGGAGGAGGAGGCGGGCCCGCCGCGACCAAGAGGGGAAGGCTGACGACCTGTCGCACCTTTTTCGACGGCACCCACTCGCAAGTTACAACACTGCAACGACAGCTGTACACGCACCCCGAGCACACACGCACTCACCGACCCGCCTCGAGCGCCATCACCAGCCCCGCCCAGGCGTCCCGCTCCAACTCGAGCGCCGCGACGCTCAGTCCCCTCCCGCCCGCTCGCTCCGAGTCGTCCTCGCGCCCTCGCCCTCGCCCTCGTCCCTCGCCTCGCCGCTCCCGCCCAGGCAGCCGCTCCGTCCCCTCCCTCCACCTCGGCACGCCGCCCTCGAGCCCCTCGAGCGCCGTCCCCCTCGCGACCCCGCCCGGCCCGACCGCGCTCGACGCCCCTCCTCCGCCCCCGCCCGAGACGAGTCTCGCAAAGAGCGGGTCGACGAGCGGTGCGGCGCTCGTGCGCGACACGCGCAGGTGCCGGATCGAGGTGCGCAGCGCGAGCTGGATGTCCTGCGGGCGCGCGCGAGAGACGAGGAGGGGAGGAGGGCGTCAGACGGGGCGGCGAGGGCGGAGAGAGAAGGGGAGGCGCAGACGCACGTTGAGCGTCGCGTAGTAGCCCTCGGCGTACTTTGCAAACTCGGCGAGCTTGGCGTCGTCGGCGGTCGAGCCGTCGCCCCTGGGCCGCTTGTCGGCGGTCGCACTCGAGCCCTCGCCGCCCTCGCCCTCGCCCTCGCCCCCGTCGTCGTCCGTGGCGAGCTCGCGCGAGGTAAAGCTCGACAGCGGGTCTGGGTGGAGCGCGGCGAGGGAGCAGCCGGCAAAGTGGAGCAGGGCGGCGATGTTCTGCGCGCGTTCACGGAGGGGGAGTGAGCTGTCGACGAGGGGGAGAGGGGCAGGAAGAGAGGGGGGGACGCACCTCTTCGACCTCGTTGAGCTCGAGGATGCGCTTGCCTGCGCGGGTCGACTGCCACGGTTCGGGCGGCGGGTCGTCCATGGCCGGAGAGGCGAGCGAGGTGAGGTGGGGAGACGACGAGGACGAGCCGAGGTGAGACGACGTCGGGGCGCTGCGGGGGTTGGCGGAGGGTGTCGCTGCAGTGTGTACGGGCGTGTCTGTGCAAGACTCGAGCTGGCTGAGCGGGAGCGAGTGGTGCGACGAGGCGAAAGCCGAGAGCACTCGCTCGCTTCGCTCAGACCAACCACTCGGGGCGCTCCCGACCGCCAAGCAGCTCAAGCACACGCACAAGAGCATCACAGCAGCTCTCGCACGCCCCTCTGCCAGCTCGAACGAGCGCACGCCGTCGTCGAGGCCTCACGCCGTCGTCAACTCGCCGTCGTCAAGCTCTCGGTCGTCGTCGGCGACAGCACCGCGGCGTGTGGACCAGCAGTGCAGCTCGACACGCGCAGGGTGAGCGCGCACACCGCTTGGCTCCCTCAGCCAGGCTCACAGCACTGACGCCGCCCTCGCCCTCCTCCTCGTCTCCTCCTCCCTCGTCCACCTCGTCGCCCGCCCACCCTCGCCCTCGACGCCACCAGCAGCACCACCGTCACGGCCATGAGCTCGCACCGTGGCCAACACGGGCGGTACCCAGACGACCGCCCCGACCCGCGGTACCCTCCTCCTCCTCCGCCTCACGCCCGCGCTCCCCTCCCTCCTGCTCATCACGCCGCCCGCCCCGACTACTACGCCCAGCCGCCGCCTCCCCACCACCGCGCACCGTACCCGCCCACGCAGGGCTACCCGCCGCCCCACCACCACCAGCACCACCAGCCCGCCCACCGCGACGGCCGCGTGCCGTACCCTCCCAGCGCCGGCTACCCGCCCAGCGCGGGCTACCCTCCTCCTCCTCCCTCGTCCGCCGCAGCTCCACCCTCCTCCTCCTCCTCTTCCCGCTACCGCGACCCCGCCGTCGACCCCGCCACGCCCTCGGGCCCGCGCTCGAGCGCCACCGCAACGACGCCCTACGACCAGCGCGACGTCCCCGCGCCGCGCGCCCCGCTCCCCGTCGACGACCGCCCCTCGCCGCGCGCTACCGCCGCAGGGTACGGTCCGCCGCACCCGCAGCCGCACGCAGGGTGGGACCGCCACGCACCGCCGCCGCACCAGCACCAGCACCAGCACCACTCGCACCCGCAGCACCCGCAGCAGCACCAGGGCACCAACGGCTGGGGCTACGCGGCGGGCTCGGCGGGGTACGACGGCCGAGCTGGGGCGGGCCCGGGCACGGGCTACGGCGCGCCGACGCCGGCGCAGGGGAGCGCAGCGTCGTACGCGTACGCGCACCGGCGCGACGCCGGCTACCCGCCCTCGCCCTCGGTGGGCTACCCGCCGCGCGCGCACGACGCGAGGGCCTACCCGGCGGCGGCGGCGGGCTCGGGCTCGGGTTCGACGGCGGGCTCGACGGCGGGCTCGAACCGGTACGACGTGCACGCGCTGACGGGCGCGTCGGGCTCGGGCTCGGGCGAGGGCTCGAGGAGGGCGCGCGAGCGCGAGGAGCGCACTGGAGCAGGAGCGGCGGCGTCGGGCACGGCCGCCGAGGGCAGTGCGCGTGGCCGGCAGCGCTCGCGCGGGCGTGGGCCCGTCTCGCGCTCGCCGCCCTCCCGGTCTCGATCGCGCTCGCGCTCGAGGTCGAGGTCGCGCTCGAGGTCGCGCACCCCGCCCGCGCCGCGCCGCAGGCCCAAGCGCCGCGGCTCGTCGTGCTCGAGCGCAGGCCTGTCGCGCTCGCCGCCTGCGCCCGTTCGGGCGTCGGCGCCGGGCGGTGGCGCAGCGGGGCGGCGCAGGGCCTCGAGGAGTCGCAGTCGCAGTCGCAGCCGGGAGCGCGACGGTGCAGGTGCGAGCAGGAGCCGGGCGGGCTCGAGTGCGGCGTGCGGCGCCGAGAGCCCCGAGGCGGAGCGGTACGGCGCCGGCGCGGCGAGGGCCAAGCGGCCGCGCAGCCCTGAGCCGCGTGCGGCGCGCGTGCCCGATGAGGGCAAGAAGCCCAAGGTCGGCTCGGGCGCGGCGGGCTCGGCGCTCGCTGGCAGTGCGGCCGTCGCGGCGGCGTACACGCACCGCGCTGCGCAGCAGCAGCACCCGCAGCAGCAGCAGCATGCACCAACGCGGCCCTCGTCGGCGGCGTACTATGGCGCGCACGCCCCGCCGCCCGTCCCGACCGGCCCTCGCGCCCTCCAGTCGCACCCGCACTCGCAGCCAGGCTCGCGCCCGCCCTCGGCGCCGCTCGCCTACCCGCACGCCGGCGCCCCTCAGCAGCAGTCCCACCCGCAGCCGCAGCCACAGCGCCCGCACCCGAACGCGCTCCCCGCCGCCGGCGCCGCCGTCAAGGTGCAGATCGCGCCACCGACGGGGCCAAAGGCGGCGCGGGCTGGGTTCGTGCCCATCACGGCACAGGCGCAGCAGCAGGCTGCGGCACAAGCGCAGCAGCAGCAGCAGCAGCAGACGGCGTTCTCGCGCGCCGCGCACCCGCACGCCGCGCACGGCTCGCCGCCGCTCGGCCCGTCGGCCGGCTCGGGTCCGGGCCCGGCGCGCGCGCCGGCGAGCAGCGGCGACGTGCGGCGCTTCTTCCAGAGCGCGGCGGACGAGGAGCACGAGGAGGAGGAGCAACGCCGCGAGCGCGAGGCGCAGGCGCTCGCTGCCAAGAAGCGGCGCGAGCGCGACGAGGCGGATGCGCGAGGCGGCGTCGAGCGGCGCAGGCGCGACGAGGTTGACGAGCGCGAGCGCGAGCGCGAGCGGAGGCGGAGGGAGGACGAGCGGGAGCGGGACTTGGGGAGGGACCGACCGAGGGAGTGGGAGAGGGAGAGGGAGCGCGGGTGGCGCGACCGCGACTATGCGGCCGTCGTCGACGAGCGCACTTACGGCCGCGACCGGGACCGCGACTACGAGCGCGAGCGGGACCGGGCCCGTTCGCGCGACTACGACCGCGACCGCCGGCGCTCGTCGCGCGAGCGCTCGCGCCCTCACGACGACGTCGGCCGCGCCCGGGCGCGCGAGCGCAGCCCTCGCAGCCGCAGCCGCAGCCCGGCCCGCGACCGCATGGACGTCGACCCGCCGCTGCAGCGCTCGTCGTCGTCGGCGTCGTCGTCGGTGCGTGGCGCGCGGTCCGTGCGCGACGGCGGCGAGGTGCCGCCGCCTCGCTCGGGCCGGTCTGGGTACGGCGACCTCGCCACCACGCCTGCACCTGCACCTGCACCTGCGCCGGCGCCAGCGTCGTACGAGCGCCCGCCGGGCAGCATGCGCCCGCCGCAGGTCCCGCCCTCGGCGCCCATCACGTCGGCCAACCTCGTCGCGCCCGTGCACGAGCGGCGCTGGGGCGCTGCGCCTGCTCCGCTCGACGTCAGGCCTGACGCTGCAGCGGCACCGTCGCCGTCGCCGAGCCGCCGAGCGGCCGAGGGCACCAACGGCTCGGCGCCGTCGTCGGCGGCGCTCGGGCCCAGCTCGGCCGCGCCGAGCGTGCCGCCCTCGCCCAAGGCGCAGCCGGGCTCGCGCGACGAGTCGGCGACGCCTCGAGGCGACGAGCGCGTCGTCGCTGCCGTCGAGGCGCCGTCCGCGCCGCCGACGCCTGCGCCCGACTCGACGTCGGCCGCCGCCGCGGCGCCTCCAGCCGCGCCCACCGAGCTGTACGAGCGCCTCGTCCAGGTCGGCGAAGGCACGTACGGCAAGGTGTACAAGGCGCGCAACGTCGAGACGGGCGGGCTCGTCGCGCTCAAGCGGATCCGGATGGAGGCCGAGAAGGACGGGTTCCCCGTCACGGCCGTGCGCGAGATCAAGCTCCTGCAGAGCTTGCGGCACCCGAACGTCGTGTCGCTGTTCGAGATGCTCGTGTCCAAGGGTGCGTCGTTGCCGTCTCCCTCCTCGTCGGCGCTCGGACCCTCTCTCCCAAAAGCTTCGCTGCTGACGCTGCTTCGTCCTCGGCAACAGGTCACGTCTACATGGTGTTTGACTACCTCGACCACGACCTGACGGGCGTGCTGCACCACCCGACCATCACGTTTTCGCCGGCGCACCTCAAGTCGCTCATGAAGCAGTTCCTCGAAGGGCTCGGGTTTATCCACCGCCGCGGCGTCCTCCACCGCGACCTCAAAGGGTCCAACATCCTCTTGAGCCGCACCGGCGTCCTCAAGATCGCCGACTTTGGCCTCGCGCGCTTCTACCAGCGAGGGCGCAAGGCCGACTACACGAACCGCGTCATAACGCAGTGGTACAAGCCGCCAGAGCTCCTGTTTGGTGCGACCGTGTACGACGAGCGCGTCGACATGTGGAGCGCAGGGTGCGTCTTGCTCTCGTCCTCCCCTTCCTCTCCTTCGAGTCGTCCCTGACCTTCTCGTCCACCCTCGCTCGCAGCTGCATCTTCCTCGAGCTCTTCCTCCGCCGCCCCGTCTTCCCCGGGCAGGACGAGATCCATCAGCTCGACGTCATCTTTAAGCTGACGGGCACGCCGAGCGTCGAGACGTGGCCCGGCCTGCACGACCTGCCTTGGTACGAGCTCGTCAAGCCCAAGGACGTCGTCGAGTCGCAGCTGCGCCCGACCTTCTCCCAGTGCGTCCCTCT
Source organism: Rhodotorula babjevae (assembly GCA_920104245.2). Lineage (NCBI taxonomy): Eukaryota > Fungi > Basidiomycota > Microbotryomycetes > Sporidiobolales > Sporidiobolaceae > Rhodotorula > Rhodotorula babjevae. The sequence goes on from CAKKSZ020000018.1 coordinate 277,753, forward strand.
CGTTCGGCACCGCCTCAACGCTCTCGACGACCCGGACTGACTCGTCGCTCGCTCGGCGCGGCGCGGTGCAGGTACCTCTCCCCGGCCGGCCTCGACCTCGCCGATGCCCTCCTCGCGCTCAACCCGGTCAAGCGCCCGACTGCCGACGAGGCGCTCCGCATGGCCTACTTTACGACCGAGGAGCCCAAGCCCGAGATGCCCACCATGTGCGTCGCCTTCTCGCACGGACCCTGCTCGAAAATCACCTCGCGCCGGCTGACACGGCTGTGCTTTGCTTTGACAGGCTCGCCGACGTCAAGGGAGAGTGGCACGAGTACGAGTCGAAGCGTGCCCGCAAGCGTCAGCGAGAGGAGGGCCTTGCCGACGGTGCCGGCCCGCCTGCGTGACGAGCACCCTCTCTCCCTTCCTCGCCTCTCTCCCTCGCATCTTCCCCGCCTTTATCGTCTGCCCTCCCTCGCACGCACTGCACCTCCTGCATCCCCTGAACAACCTGACGCTGTTCGTCGTTCCTCTTTGTGCCTCTCGCAATGCACCTGCATCTTTCAGCACGTTCTCGCCTCGCGCTGCTCGACCTCGGGAGCGCTCGCGCCACTCTCCCACTCTCGCCGAAAGCAGCTCTCGAGGGAGAGATCGCAGCAAGAAGATCGAGAAGGCGAGCACAAAGCGATTTCATCGACCGTGCGCTCAGGCCCCTCCCTCGTCCAAGTCCATCTCCTCGTCGTCGCTCGACGTGATGAACTCAGCCGTCTTGATGAGCCGCACGTTGACGAGGCCGCCTGGCGTGCCCGACCTGCCCGAGCCCGTCGACCTCGCCGAGCCGCCATCGACGCTGCTCTCCTCGCCATCGTCCTCGCCCGCGCCCGAGCCCGCCAACGTCCCCTCCCCCTCCTCCTCCTCATCGTCATCCTCGCTCTCCCCATGCCCCGCCCCGCCATGCCCCAGTTGCCCATCCGCGTACTCGAACAGGTACGGGTCGGCGCCCGACGAGTGCGCCTGAGCCGCGAGCGTCCCCGCGCGCTCGAGCGCGCCGAGCTCGCGCTCATCGACGACGAGGGCGCTCTTGCCCTTGGGCGCGCGCGAGCTGCTGCGCAGCCGCGGGCCCGAGCGCGCGTCGGCCTCGTCGTCCTGCTCGTCCTCGTCCGCGCTCGGCCCGCTCGAGCCCGCCCGCGCGCTCGCGCCCCTCAAGCCCCGCTCGAGCGCCCACTCGACCTGCTCGACGAACGGCACGAGGCTCGCGACGCCGCGCGTGTCGTCGCGCGGTGCGGCGCCGGCGAGCGCCGGGTGGAGCGCGAGCGGCGCGGGCGTGAGGTGGTGCGCGACGAGGGTGAGGAGGCGGTGCAGTGGGCGGGGGAGGGCCGTGCGGGGCGAGGTCGAGAGGGCGAGGGTGTGGGTGCGGGAGTAGGAGGGGAGGACGGAGGGGAGGTGAGAGGGAGGCGCTGTGGGTGAGGTGGGTGCTCGGCGCGGAGGGCGCGAGGGAGCGGCGGCAGCGGGAGGCGAGGACGGCGGCGCCGGCGAGGAGCGCCCTACGACAACTTGGGCGCGTCCATTGGCGCCTGGGGAGGAAGTCGGTGGCGCCGGCGTGCTCGACGGCGGGAAGAGCGGCTCGAACCCGTTGGCGTGGGTCCGTGCGGCCGGACGAGCAGGTGCGTCGTCCCGCTGCGGGGCCGCCGTCGGCGGTGCGCGAGGGCCGTAGAGCGGCTCGAGGATGCGGTCGACCTTGTCGAAGTAGGCCTCGGCGCCGAATTGCGGTCGAGGCGGGTCGTAGACCTCGGGCGCGGGGAAGAAGCGCGCGATGTCGGTGAAGCCTGTGCACAGCCGTCACAGTGGGCCGAGTCAGCGAGAGCTGAGAAGGGAGAGAGAGAGGCAAGACGCACGAGAGGGCACCTTCTCGTCGCTCAGGATGTGCTGCTCGAACCACTCGACGTACGCGTCCATCTCGTCGTCGTCCAAGTCGCACACGTCGCCTCTGCGTGCGCCACGCGGATCGCCTCATCGTCAGCGCCCTCGCCCTCGACGAGCGGGGCAGGAGGAGGGACGAAGAGGAAGGGCGAGCGCCGACGCACCTCCACAGGCTCGAGCGGTCGCCCGGCGGGTCGAGCGCGGCGAGCTTCTCGGCAGCGTCGAGCCAGGCGTCGCGCGAGGGCAGGAAGTCGCCAGGTCGAGTCGACCGAGAGCTGCGGTGCACGCCTCGGCGTCAGACCCGGCCCGCCGAGCAGAGAGAAGAGGGAGGGAGCGGGGAAGGAGCTCGAAACGCACCTCGGGTCGCCCTCCTCCTTGCTTTCCTCCTCGTCGTCGTCGTCCAGGCGCCACAGCAGCCTCGCGACGCACACGACCAAGCTCGCCGCCTTGACCTCTGGCAGCGCGCCCCTCCAGTCCATAACGCCCTTGAGCCGCTTGCCCATCCGGGGCCACTCGCCCTCGCGCCGCCCGGTCCCGTCCCCGCCGTCGCGGCGCGCGCGCCAGAACGCGGGCGGCGGCGTGTGCGACGAGGTCGCGAGGTGGAACGAGGGCGGGCCGGGGAGGTGCGCGAGGAGGTGCAGCGTGAGGAGGGGGACGAGGGCTGCGGGCGGGGAGAGGGGAGGGGCGCGCGTCAGTGCGCGCTCTCGAGCTGCGTGTGCAGCGACAGGGAGAGCGAAGAGCATGGAAGGATGGTGCGAGAGAGGGAGAGGGAGGGAGAGCGAGGGCGAAGAGGAAAGCCGACGCACGCGGCAGCGCGAGCATGTCGCCCACCCTCCCGACGAGCAGCGGCACGTTGGTCTCGGGGAAATGCACGCCCCAGTCGTCGCGGAACAGGACGACGAGGCGTTGGAGCCACACCTCGGCGGCGTCGTCGCGCACGCGCTCGAGCGACGGCGTGTGCGAGTACAGGTGCGGGACGGCCTGAGCGCGGGCGGGAGGGCGGCGGGGGCGGGGCGAGGAGAGGGAGGAAGAGTAAGAGAGTAAGGGCAGAGAGAGTCAGGTCGAGGCCGAGGAAAGACGGCGAGGAGAGACGGCGAGCGGGCGTACCTTGGGCGAGAGAGCATCTCGGGTCGAGCCGTCGAGGTGCTGCTGCATGTCGCGGGGCAGGTGCACCGCCGCATCGAGGTACAAGATCTGGTACGACTCTGCGAGCCTGTGCGCGTCGGTCGAGCGAGAGGGCGAGCGTCAGTCGGGCGACCTCGAGAGCGAGAGCGAGAAGGGAGGTGAGGAGAGGAGAGGGGGGGAGGCCGACGCACCGAAAGAGGTCCGACAGGAAGACGGGCAGCCGGAGCGTGACGCACGCGAGGTAGATGACGAGGAGCGTAAACTCGAGCCGGGGCGCCTCGCGCGGGTCGTCGACGACGCGCGCGCGCTCGCGCTTGGCCGACGCCGCCGTGCGGCGCGGCGGCGTGAACGGGTTGAACGGCGGCTCGCCGTTGCCCTCGCCCTGCGGAGCGAGTGGCGGGATGACGGGCGACGGCGGGCCCGACAAAGGAGCGCGCGAGGCGGCGCGCGGGCGCTCGTCGTCGGCTTGGTCGCCGAGCGACTCGGTGCCCGAGGCCGAGCCGCCGCTGCTGCTGCTCGCAGACGACGACGACGACGAGCGCGCCGAGCCGTCCGTGTCGCCCTCGCCGTGTCCACCGCCCTCGCGCTCGGCGTCGGCGTCTCCCCCCGCGCTGTCCTCGTCGTCGTCGTCGCGCCCTCGCCCTCGCTCGCGCGCCCGCCCTGCTTCGCCTCCCCCTCGCGGCCCATACTTGGTCCTCCCCCTGCGCGCATACCGCAGCCCGGGCCGCGGGCCGGCATAGCTGCCCGGCGGCTCGTCGTCGCGCCGCGCGTCGGCGGGCGTCGGCTCGAGGTGCGAGCTCGCGATGAGGAGCCCCCAGAGGTCGCGCGCTATGGGCTCGAGCTCGGCGGGCCACCCGAGGTCGTCGATGAGGGCGCGCAGCTGGTGGCGGAGGACGAGCTGGAGGGCCTGGTAGTGGAGGAAGCGGGCGCGCGGGCCGTGAAAGTGGTGGTTCGAGGGCGGGCGGTGCTTCTTGTGCTTGTTCTTGCGCATGCGGCGGGTGGTCTGGGTGTGCTGCGAGGGTCCCTCGTGGGTGTCGGTCGTCTCGTGGACGTAGCCCTGGAGGAGGTGGCCCTCTTCGCAGACGACCGAGCCGGAGAGGGCGTCGCGGTGCCAGCGCTTGGAGCCGCACACGGTGCAGCGCGGTCGGCGCGCCATGTCGAGGCTGCGTGTGCGCGGGCTCCACCCTTGTCGCGCGGGTCGAGGGTGGGCGTCGGAGAGCGAGAGCAGAGAGAGACGGCGAGCGATGAAGACGGACGGCGAAGCGAGCTCGACCGCTCCCGCTCTCGCTCCAGGGCAGCCAAGCGGGCATGGACAAGGGCCCTGAGTACAGTGCGCACTCGCTCGAGCAGAGCCAGGCTCACCCAGGTGCTGCCGTTGCCGAGGGACCGTAGCCGGAGCCGGCACCGCCTCGCCGCGCCGCTCGTCGTCTCTCTCGCCGCCCACCCTCGACCGATAGCCTTGTCGTCGCCCTAGAGCAGCAGTGCTGTCCCTTGGCCACCCACACCACCCGCCCGATCACGACCCTGCTGCGGGACAGCACCCTCGCGCGGCACGCCATCCTCGCCGTCCCTGAGCTGCTCACCCGCTCTCATCTCGCCCCGAGGTGCGTCGAGGCCGCCTGCTCTCTCCCTCGACAGCTCTACAGCACCCAGGCTGACCCACCCCGTCGCCCATGCAGTCCCCCTCGCCGAGCGCTCGCTCCCCTCTCCTGCCGCCCGCCGCTCCTCACCGACGATCCGCCTCGGCTTCCCCTGCCCGCGTTCCTCGTCCCACGACCTCGTACGGCTCGATGCAGCAGCGCACACAGCCCGACGCTGGCCCCAGCACCGCGCCCCTCGTCTACCCGGCGCGCGCCGCCGCCGCCGCCGCCTCGGGCCCGTTCTCGACCGACCGCCCGCCGTCGCCCACCTCCTCGCTCCGCAGCCGCAACGGCAAGCACAAGGCCGACCCCCCCACGGACGACGACGCGACCCTCGACCCAGCCGCAACCGGCGCCGCACCTCCTCCTCCTCCTCCAGCAGCACCCGCATCCGCGCCGCGCAACCGCAAGAAGTGGCGCGGCCTCGTGTTCGAGCTCGAGAACCGCGGCAGCGTCGCGCGCGACCACCTCGCGAGCGAGAGGACGTTCCTCGCGTGGTTGAGGACGAGTCTGGGGCTCGCGAGCATCGGGATCGGTGCGTCGGCGCGCTGGCTCAGGAGGTTGGCGGGCGGGAGGGCGACGACCTGCTCGCTCGTTGTGGACCTGGAGGTCGGCCTGACGCTCACGCTCTCCTTCCGCGCGCGCAGCCATCACGCAGCTCTTCCGGCTGCCCTCGACGACGACCACCTCCTCGACGCCCTCCTCCCCCTCTTCCTCCTCCTCCGCAGCCGCCTCCGCCCTCTCGTCCGCCCTCGCCGCCCTCACGTCGTCCAACCCGGCCCTCGCGCCCCTCGTCCCCATCCTCGAGGCGCAGCAGGCCCAGATCGCCGCGACCGAGCGCTCGGCCCGCGACTCGACGAGGTACCGCCACCTCGGCAAGCCCATCGGCGGCACGTTCATCATGCTCGCGCTCGTGTTCCTCTTGCTCGGTGCGCCCGCCTCGCCCTCCCCTTCCTCTTCCTCTCGCTCCCACCCTCCTTCCTCACCTCACCTCACCTCACCTGAGCGGGCCTGACCTCTCGCGTCCCTCCCGCCCGCGCCCCGCCCCGCCCCGCCCACGCACAGGCATCCACCGCTACTTTACGATCCAAGGCGCCCTCATGCGCGAGCCGAGCCAGTTCCCGCCCTCGAGGCGCAGCGTCGGGTTCGGCGCCGCGGGCGTCGGTGCGCACCTCTTTCCTTCTCCCTCTTTCCTCCCTCCTCGCTCGCTGGCGCTCTCCCGTTCGCCGAGCTGAGCTGAAGCGAGTGCGAGTGGCACGACGACGCGCTGACGCACGGTGATGCCCATTCGCAGCGGCGCTGATTCTCGCGAGCTTTGTAGCGATCCTCGCGACGAAATGAGGGGCCGCTCGTCTCGCTCTCTCGCTCTCTCGTCTCTCAAGAGCGCTCTCGGCACAAGGATGACGAGGACGAACAGATGCGTGATACATGCTTGTGCAGGAGAGAGAACCAGAGAGAGAGAAGAGAGCGAGGCTCGAGAAGAGGAGGAGAGAAGCAGCCGGTGCACGGGCCCCCCCTCCTCCCTCTCGCGCCCCTCTCGCCGCCGCCAGTACGCCCACAGAGCGCACAGCACAGCACGCGCACTCAGAACTCGAAGCCCTCTGCGCGGAACGCGTCGAGGCTCGCGCCGGGCATGGCCTTGTCGGCGAGGTCGTGGCGCTCCTGCGGGCGTCGAGGGAATCGTGCGGGGCTCGTCAGCGCGGGTTCTCCGGGTGCGCGTCGTGCGTGGGAGTGTAGGGGAGAGAGTGAGGGGGCGCGGGAGGGTGTGGGGGAGCCAGGAGGCCGAAAAAGGGGCGGAGACTGACCATACAGAGCAGGGACCTTCTCAAGGTGTGCCAGAGATTTTCTGAGCCGTCCGGGGCCCTCCCCATGTCCGAATCGCCCGTCTGGCCCTTCCTCGCGCCCTCCTCGCGCGTCATCTGGCCCTGGAGCGCCGCGAGCAAGTGCTCGGCCGCCTCGTGGTAGCACCCGATGTTGAGGCACGACACGCCGAGGTTGTACGTCGCGCGCGTGAACGTCGGGCGCAGGTCGAGCGCGCGGCGGTACGCGTCGATGGCCGTCTCGGGGTGGCCCGAGTTGGCGAGGGTCGCGCCGAGGCGGTTCCAGAGGGTAAAGTCCTGCGGGCGCGGGGAGGAGCGACGAGGGCGGGTGAGGAGCGCAGGATGGAGGTCAGCTGGAGCTCGTGGTGCATGAGTGAGAGTGGAGTGAGGGAGGAGGAGCGGAGAGGGAGGCGGCGGGGGAGGAGAGGAGGGAGAGGAGGAGGAGGTCCGAGGGGACGCACGTTGGGCCTGACGCTCAGCGCCGCCTCGAAGCAGTCCTTGGCCTTGTCGTACTCGCTGTTGCTGTAGAACAGGACGCCGAGCCCGACCTGCACGTCCGGGTCGACGACGCCGAGCTCGTCCGACTGGCCCGGCGCGCGCGCCTGCGGGCCCGCCTGCGCCGCCGCGAGGAACAGGTCGACGACGCGGTTCGACGCGTCCCAGGGCGAGCCGAGCGTCGAGGGGTCGAGCACCGGGAGCGAGATGGACGGGTACGCGAGCGAGAGCCACTTTTCGAGCGTCGCGAGCGCACGCAGCTCTTGGCCCTCGTTGACGTAGGCGACGGCGAGCGACTGCGGGGCGCGAGAGCTGCATCAGGTCGTGATGTAGGGAAGAGCACGAGAGAGAGAGAGAGGAGAGAGGGACGCACGAGCCACGCACTGACGCCCGCCGGCCCGCCGCACGCGACCGCCTTCTCGAGCGCGCGCATGCCCTTTGCCTCGCGCTCGTCGGCGGCCCACGTCTCGCCCGCCGCCTTCCACGCCTCGGCGCGCGTCTCGTCGTGCCTGCACGCCGCCTCGAACGCGAGCGCCGCCTCGCTCAGGGGCGCGCCCTCGGCGAGGAGGCGCAGGCCCTCGGCGTACATGTCGCCCGGGCGCTCGGCGTAGGCGTTGTCGTCGGCAAAGGGGAACGCCGACTGGTCCGAGAGGAAGGCGTCGACGTTGTCGCGGGTCCAGGTCGGCGCGCGGCGAATGTCGGGCGTCGTGCCAAACAGGTCGTCGTCGTCCGTGTCGACGAGGGGCGAGCCGTGCAGGTCGTTGAACTGCGAGCCGTACTGGGCCTCCCACTGAGCGAGCTCGGCGTCGTGGGCGTTGGCCGAGCCGAGCTGGCCCTTGAGCTGGGCCCACGTCGCCTCGAGGTCCTTGAGCAGCTGCGCGTCCGACTCGGTCGCGTCGAGCGGGATCTCGCCGTCGAGCACGTTGGTCGTCGCGTCGGCCTGCTCCTGCTGCTGCGGCTGCTCGGCCGTTGCGGTGGCCGCCTCGGCCTCGGTCGCGTCGCCGACCCGGGCAAACTGGGCCTCCCAGTCGGCGTCGTCGAGCTCGACGAAGCGGCCCTTGCCCTTGGCGTCGGCCTGCTGCGGCTGCTGAGCGACAGCAGCAGGAGGAGCGGCGCCGTACGAGCGCATGCCGCCCATCATGGCGCCGCCGCCGTAGCTGCCGTACGAGGGGGCAAACCCGGGGCGCGAGTACATGGCGCTCGACGACGAGGCGGGGCCGGCGGCGGGCGCAAATCCGGGCGCGGCGGACGCCGAGGGAAAGTGCTGCTGCTGGCGGAACTCGGCTGCGGGTGGTGGAGCGAGGTCAGCGGGAGCCGTCGGGAGGAGAGAGTGGGGGGAGGGGACGCACAGGCAAAGTCGGCGGGCATGCCCTGGTGCTGCTGCATGCGGAACTGCTCGTCCATGCGAGCCATGTCGGCGGGCGACAAGGACGAGCCCGCCGGCTGGTACTGCGAGGCCCATTCTGCGCGAGAGAGAGAGAGGCAGCGGGCTTGGTCAGCCTCGAGGAGAGGGAAGCGAGAGGGAGCGAAGGGACGCACCGCGGTCGCCCTTGATCGGTCCAGCACTCGAGCTGCGCGACACGTTGTCAAGCTCGCGGCGCATGGCGTCGAGGGCGAGCGGGCCGGCGGCAGGGGGAGCGGCGACGTGTTGGTGGTGGTGGTGGAAGAAGCGGTCGGCGTCGTGATCGCCCTGGAGGCCCTGCTGGCCGGGTGGAGTGGCCGTGTATGAGCGCATCGAGGCGCCTGGGTGGGCGGCCGACGCGGTGCCCGGGGCGTTGAAGCCCTGGTGGTGGAGCGAATGGTCCTGGTGCTGCTGCTTGAGGAGCGACGACAGCGGGTTGCTCGAGGTCGAGCACTCGGCGCCGCCCATCATGGCACTGAAGGCGCTCATCGTGGGTGCTTGTCGCTGGTCGGGTGAGCGGTGGTGGAGGAGGAGGAGGAGGAGGAGGAGGAGGGGCGGCGAGTTGAACCGGCCAAGTCGCGGGCCGGAGGCGGCCTCTCGTCCTCGTCCCCCCGGCGGGTGTGCAACGAGTCCAAGTGCTCTTAAGAAGCTATCGTACACCTTGTCAGCCAGCCCAAGCCTGACGAACGAGCGAGACGCGGCGAGAGCACCGCCCCGTTCTCATCTCCGAGAGCTCGCCCCCTCCTCCAACCAACACGCTCACCATGGAGAAGGTACGCCTCTAGCCGCCTCGAGACCGCGTCCAACTTGCTCACACACTCTCTCTCGCCCAGGTCCAACTCGCGCTCGAGCGCTTCCTCCCCGAGCTCCGCGACCTCGAGCAGAAAAAGGTCTTCACTCGCGTGCGCCCCTCCCTCCCCTCCTGGCCCTCTGGCGGGCGCGAGCTGACCTCGAGGGTGCGCAACAGGACGAGATCTCGGACATCGTCGCCAAGCGGCGCGGCTTTGAGCTGAGTCTCGCCCAGGGTCGCGGCACCAAGCCGACCGACTACCTCCGCTACATCGACTATGAGCGCAAGCTCGACAAGCTCCGCAAGGCCCGCGCAGCCCGCATCGGTGCGTCCTTACCCTGCTGGTGCCCACAGCCGCCGAGCCCAAGCGCGCCGCCCGAGCTCCGTGCTGACCCCTCTCCCTCTGCGTCCGCGCAGCGTCGGCCGGCACCAAGTCGCTCTCGGACCACTCGATCTCGGCGCACGTCACGCAGCTGCACCGCCTCGCCGTGCGGCGCTTCCCCGAGTCGCTCGTCCTGTGGGACGCGAGCATCGCGCACAGCCTGACGCAGGCCTCGCCGCTCCTCGTCTCGCGCACGCTCGCCGCCGCCATCGCCATGCACCCGACGCACGTCGCCTACTGGGTCCTCGCGAGCCAGTGGGAGTCCGAGGGCGACCGCAAGGGCATGGGCGGCGGCAACACCGAGGGCGCGCGCAGGCTGTGCATGCGCGCGCTCAGGTTCCTCAAGGGCCGCAAGGGCGCGAGGCGCGACGAGGGCGTCGACGGGCCCGAGGAGCTCGTGTGGCGCGAGTGGATCCGCGTCGAGGTGGCGTTTGTCGAGCGGCTGAGGGAGCGTTGGCAGGTGCTCGGCATCGGCAAGGGCGCGACCGAGGACATTGTCCGCGTCGGCGGCGCGGCGGCGACGGCGACGGCGGCGGCAGGGGGCGACGAGGCGCCGGGTGAGACGGTCGACGACGTGCTCGAGGGCCAGGCGGACGAGATTGCGCTCCCCGGTGCGGACGAGGACGACGACGCCGAGCTCAAGAAGGAGATCGACGACAAGGCGCTCTCGGGCCAGGAGGCGCTCCTCGACGGCGCCATCGTGCGCCTCGTCATCGACAACCTCCTCAAGTGTGCGTCTTTGCCCTCCTTGTCGAGTGCTTCCTCTCCCGGAAGACGGCGAGCTGACCCTCCTCGCCCGCAGCCTACTCGCACTCGATCTTCGCCTACAAGCTCCTCCTCTCGATCCTCCGCCCGCTCCCCTCCCCGCTCCGCCTCCCCCTCCTCTCGCACGTCTACGCCTCCCTCGCAGCGCACGTCCCGCCCTCGTCCGCCTCGTACCCCGCCGCGCTGCACCTCGCCGCGACCCGGCGCCTGTACGACGTCGCGTACGCGCCGCCGAAAAATTCCAAGAAGCGCTCGGCCGACGACGCAGAGGTGGCCGAGCCCGAGGACCCGCGCGCGATCAAGGTCGGCGGCGAGAAGCTCGTCGACGCGGTGGGTGCGGCGTGCGAGGAGTACTGGGGGGTGCTCAAGGGCCTCGGTGGCGGCGGGCGCAAGGCGGCCAAGGGCAAGGGCAAGGAGCGGGAGGGAGAGGGCGACGACGCGGGCGCGAGGGCGCAACAGACGTGGGAGCAGTTCTGCGGGTGGCTCGAGGAGGTGGCGGACGAGACGGACGACGAGGACTTGGTGCGTCTCTCTCCTCCCTCTCGCCCTCTCTCGTGCCTCACACGAGCTCGACGTTGCTCACTCTGCGTCTCTCGTACAGCTCGCCTTCCTGTCGGCCAACCTCGCCTCAGCGCTCGCCGCCGCCCCGCCGTCGGCCTTCCTCGCCCTCCTCCACCTCCGCCACCTCCTCCGCAGCTCTGCGCCCTCGGCCCAGGTCCTCGCCTTCTCGAAGAAGATGACCAAGCAGTTCGGCTCGTCGCCGACGCCGCCCGCACAGCAGGAGCAGGTCTGGGTCGCGCGCCTCGAGACGGCCGGCGCGCTCGCGCTCCCCGACTCGGACGTCGCGCCCCTCTTTGCGCAGGCGACGCGCGCCCTGCCGTACAGCACCAAGCTGTGGGACCTGCACGCGCACTTTACCGAGTCGACCGCGCCGACCCCGGGCGCCGTCGCCCAGTGGTACGAGCAGTCGATCCGCCGCGTCCTCCTCACCGACGCGCTCCCGCCCTCGGTCACGGCGTTCGCGTCGACGTTCGTCGACGCGCAGGCGCACCCGCCGAGGGAGCTCCTCCCGCGGCGCTACGCGGCGCACCTCGCGCTCGTCGCGCCGGCGTCGTACGAGTCGTCGCTCGCCGCGCTCCTCTCGAGCGCGCCGACGCTCAGCCTGTCGTTCCTGCGCTCGCTCCTCGACCCGACCGGCCCCGCCCTCCACTCTTCCTCCCCGACGGCGTCGACGCGGTTCCGCCGCGCGCTGCACGAGCGCATCGTGGCGCACCCGGAGGCGGACGAGCAGGCGTGGGTCGAGTATGCGGCTGAGCTCGTGCGCGCGGGCGAGGCGGTCAAGGGGCAGGAGGTGGTGCGGCGGGCCAAGGGCGCGCTGCAGCTCGAGGGCGGCGAGCGCGCCGTCAGGGCGTTCGAGGCGAGGTGGGAGGAGGTTTGCCGCGCCATGGAGGCGTAGAGGGCTCGTCTCTCGTTGCGATCAGCACTGCTCGTCGTGCTCAAGGAGTGTCTTTGCGAGAGTGTGCGAAGCTGCAGCGAGTGTCTGTCTACGGCGCGAGGGGGAGCGAAGAAGCTAGAGAAGGGCGGTCGACGTCGATGCGGCGCTCGAGCCTCCCGCTTGGCTCACAGTCCCGCTCGCCGCCGCACTTGCAGTCGAGGCGGTGACGCTCCCGGTACTGCTCGTCAAGGAAGCGCTCGCTGCGGCCGACGTCGCTGCGCTCGAGGCCCGTGCGCTTGCAACCCCGGCGGACGAGGTCGTGGCGGCGGCCGTCGAGCTTACATCGGCGCTCGAGACGGATCGGGACGTCGCTGCAGACGCCGAGCTCGATACTGAGGATGCTGTCGACGAAGTAGAGGCGGCCGACGTTGACGCCGAGCTACCAAGCCCGCTCGCCGACGTCGCTGCGCTCGACGAGGCGTCCACCGCGTTCGCGGCCGACTTAATGCCGAACGCGAGCGCGACGACGACGCTCACGAGGAGCGTGCCGACGACGACAGCCCGGAGCCATGTGCGCTGCCACGACGGGCGCGGCGACGGCGCCTCGTCCCAGTCGAACGAGCTCGGCGGGCGGCGCGGCGACAGCGGGACCTTGTCGAGCGCCGCCTCGTCGTCGTCGTGGCTTCCTTCGTGTCGTCGAGAGGTGCTGAGAGGCGTGCGCTGGCTCGTCGGGACGGGCGGCGCAGGCGCCGGGTCGAGAAGCGGCTGCAGGCCGAGGAAGGGGTCAGTGCGCTCGAGGCTGCACAGAGCCCGAGCGACGCGCACCTCGGCAAGGGCGCTTTATGTGCACGCGTCGACGAAGAGCGGCTCGTACGCGGTACTCGAGGCCAAGGCGGGCGACCCAGGAGCGCTGCGCCGCGCGGGGAGGAGGCTCGACGGGTGCGGTGAAGAGGAGGCGCTCGCTCGCAGCGGCGACAGGGCGACGGCGTTCGTCGACATGGGCAGGCCGTCTCGTGCGAGCATTGCGCAGGGCAGGAGGCACGGTCGCTGTCGAGGATCGTCGTCGACCAGACGCACGCAGCACCTCTCGCAGGCGACGTTCAGGCCCCGCCGGTGGAGAAGACCGAGCGAGCGTTCTTCTTCTCCTTCTTTCGCAGCTTCCGAGGTCGTGTAAAGGATCGCCGGGCGTGAGCAGCCCGCACGTCGCTTGTCCGCGCTTCGCTGTCGCGAGAGCGGAGAGCGAGGTTTGAGAAGGCCGACCTCGAGAAGTCGGCCGCTCGCCCGCTTTGACCTCGTCATTCCGTGCCGTACGGACGACGGACGTCGGCCTGCCGCGGGCACGCCCCGCAAAAGATGCTCGCCGCCTTGGTCGTTCCTCTCCCGATTGCACGGTGTGCGCGGAAGGCAAAGTTGGCCCCCCCGAAAGTGCGCGCTCGAGCGAAATGAGAGGAGAGCGCGGTCGGCGAGACGGCCGAGGCCCACCTCGGAGGAGCCAAGGCGACGGACGCACCTTCCGCTCGACGACGACCGTGACGCTCTGCGTCTACGACTCGTTCAGCACGTTGCCTTGCGCACTTCCTTGCCAGCCAGCTCGAAGCACTCTAGAGCGAGCCACTCTCAAGCCGAACCCCCGACTGCAAGGCCGACCCTTCTCCGACTCGCTCGCGCGCGACCAACGAGGCCGACCCTCGTCGACTGCACCTCCGCACAGCCCTACAGACACGATCGGGCGCCTTCAAGAGGTTGCTACAGCTCTCTGGTGAGCCCTGCGCCCCTGTCCTGTACCGCGATCGCGTGCGCCGCAGCGCCAGCGACGTCGCTTGCCTCGTCGGAGCTCGACTCGCCGTCCCCCCGGCCGGCCTCCTCAGCACCCGCAGCACCGTTCACCCTCGCCCGACACTCTTCGACACGGCCAAGGACGCAGGTGGGCCCATACCGGCTGCGCGCAGAGAAGGTGCAGGACCGCCTCGAGTTGCTCGCCGTCTCCGCCTCGCCTCGAGGGGTCGACGCGAGCAACAGCGAGTCTTGGACCAAGGAGCCCGCCCGGGCGCCTGGCGAGGTCCTGCACAGCACCTGAGCCCTGGGCTGTGCCCTGCACCGGTGCACGAGCGCTGACCCTCCTTCCCCTCGCCCCCCTCTCCTCCGCCTCCTCCAGGCTCGGTGTCTTCATCCCTCGACCAACGACGACCTCTCGTGCGGCGTGCGTGGGCGTGCGGCTCTCTCGGCTCCTTCGTGAGTCAGGAACCGCCTCGAACCGCAGCGCCGTCCACCCTGGCGAACAGAGCTGACCCTGTCCCCCTGCCCGCAGCCTCGCCGCCGTCGACGACGCCGACATGGCCCACCCTCCCCCGCTCTCCCGCCATGCCGACCCTTCCCTAGCGTCCACCTCGACGCACAGCTCACGACAAGCTCCACCACCCACCCTCGCCGGCCTGCTCCTGCACGCCCTCCCCCTCCCTCACCTCGTCTTCGACTCGAGCCTCCGCCTCCACTCGCTCAACGAGGCGGCGCGCTCCATCCTCGGCGTCCCGCCAGCCCACGTCGCCGTCAAGCACGGAGAAGCCGACCCGCCGCCGGGCAGCGCGCACGACTTTCTGAGCGCCACCGGCGATGACGTACGAGGCGTCCTCGACGCTCTCGCCGACCGCCACGAGACGCGCGTCGGCAGCAGTGCCTTCTTCGGCGCCGACGAGGGCTGGGCCGAGGCGGACCGGCTCGAGCTGCGCGGCGGCCAGGCCTCGGGCGGGACCTGGTCCGCCGAGGTCAAGGTGTCGCGCTTCTTCCCGCCGCGAGCGGCTGCCGCCGCCGCCACCGCCGCCGCCGATGCGGCCGACGACGCGTGGTACTCGCTCCTCATCTTGCGGCCCTGGCGCGACTCGGGTCGGGCGCCGACGCACGACTCGCACGCCTTCCCCGACCCGGCCCTCCCCGCCTCGCCGCTCTACTCGTCTCACCCGGGCCCGTACCGCCGCAAGGACTCGTACAACCACGCCGACCGCACCCCGACGCTCGGCTCGTCGTCGTCGTCGACCAACCCGTTCGGCCTGAGCGCCATCGCCGAACGACGGGCGTCGTCCTCGTCGGCGGCTACCGCAGCGGCAGCGACGGCCACCGCGCACGCCGACGAGGCGGCGAGCTGGGAGTTTGCGCAGCCGTACGGCGCGTCGACCGGCTCGGGCGACGGCGACGACGAGACGGGCGCCCGCGCAGGCAGCGCCGGCGTCGGCGCGCCGCCGGCGCCGGCCGAGTGGCCCGAGGTGTCGCGCCGAGGGTCGGCCTCGTCGTCCTCGTCGGCCCGCATCGCGCCGCTGCGCATCCCGCACGTCGCGCTCGCAGCGGCGAGCGCCATCTCGCCGCGCACGGCCGCAGGGCAGGTCGGCAGTGGCGGCTCGAGCGGCAGCCTGAGCGCCGGCAGCGCGACGTCGCTCCTGTCGACGGGCACGGCGACGACCGCGCGCACGTCGCCGTCGTCGCGCGACGCGGGTCGGCCGCCGAGCGCGCCGACCATGTCGCTGCCCGAGGCGCTCAAGGGCATGGGCATCGCCGTCTCGAGCGCGGGCATCCAGCTCACGCAGTCGAGCCCGATGGCGACGCCCGCGAGCGACTCGTCGTCGGCGAGCTCGGCCATGCTCACGACGGCGTACGCGCCCGTCGCGCTCGCGCAGCCGACGACGCCCAACGACGGCCTGACGCCGACGGCGCAGAACCCAGGCTCCATGCCGCTCCACCTCCCCATGCCGCGCTCGCGCCCTCCGCACCCGCTCTCGATCTCGCGCTCGTCGCCGTCGGCCTCGTCGTCGTCCGGCGGCGGCAGCCCGGCCATGTCGCCCATGCAGTACCCGCTCCCCTCGCCTCGGCCGACGGCGCTCCCGCCCATCCCCGACCGCCCGCCGCAGGTCAAGCCCGACCCGCCCGCGCTCCTCAAGTTTGCCGCGCTCGCCAACCTGCCCAACACGGGCATCATCATCGCCGACACAGACCTCCAGAGCGGGTTCGTCAACGCGCTCGCGCGCGAGCTCCTCATGGGCGTGCCCGCGACGGACGGCGCGAGCGACGCCGCGGCCGACACCGAGTGGTGGACCCAGGGCCAGTGGTCGGTGGACGAGGAGCCCTGGTCGTCGGCGAGCGGCGCGACCCAGGCCTCGACGTCGTCCCAGGCCTTCTTCTCGCCCAACGCCGACCTGCGCGCCAACCCGTTCGACGCCAAGGACCTCACGTACCAGTCCATCATCGCCTCGGGCGAGGCGACGAGCGTCGACTCGGGCCAGGGCACGGCCGGCTCGAACTTGCGCATCGGCCACGCCCGCGAGACGAACCGGTACCGCGCCACCGTCGCCGGCATCCTCGCGCGCAGCCTCGTCTCGGACGAGCGCAGGAAGGCGGCGCTCGGCAGGGACGGTGGCGCGGCGGCGGCGGCGGCGGCGGCGGCGGCGGCGGGTGCGCAGGGCGGCGGGAGCGGCGCAGCGACCAATGGGCCGCCGACGGGCAGCTCGACGGCGAGCTCGTCGAGCCGGCGCGGCTTTGCTGCGTCGCGTAGCCCAGGCGGCGCGTCGACGACGAGCAGCAGCGGCGGGTCGGGCTCGTCGTCGATGGCGCACCAGGTGCCGCAGTTTGTCGCCGCCGGCGGCCTCGTCGGCCCGCACCGCAAGCCGTACAAGATCTTCGACGAGTCGTTCTCGCAGCGCATCATCGACCCGTTCGAGCCGCTGCTCGAGATGACGGCGCGCAAGGGCGAGCAGCCGCCGCTCGTCGACCCGGACGCCGACGAGGAGGAAGAGGTCCTCGCCGGCCAGGTCGCCAACGGCATGGTCGTCGGCGTCGAGGTCGAGGTGTGGGACGCGCCGACGGCAGGCGCGGCCCCCGCAGCGTCGCCGTCGTCGGCGCTCAAGCAGGAGTCGTTCACCATGGCCGCCTCGTCCCAGCTCCTCGGCCTGCGCAAGAAGCGCGTCCGCCGCCGCATCGTCGAGATCTCGAGCGCGCCCATCTACGCGCCCGGGCCCAACGGCGACCGCGTCCACCTCGGCGGCGTCCTCGTCGTGCGCGACGTCACGGTCGAGCGCAAGCGCTCGCCCGCCGAGGGCCGCATGTCGCGCAAGAAGTCGGTCGCCGAGGGCTACTACAAGCAGATCCTCGACTCGATCCCGCAGCTCATCTGGCGCACGACGCCGATGGGCTCGCACAACTACTTCAACGCGAGCTGGGTGCGTCTCTCTCGCTCCTGCAGCTCCTCATTAATCGACCTTGGTGCTGACGCTGCTCTCTCTCCTTGCAGTACGCCTACACTGGCTCTGAGCCCGAGACGAGCCTCGGCCTCGGCTGGCAGTCGCCGTTCCACGAAGGTGCGCTCGAGCCTCTCGTCGCTCCCGTCGAGCGCTCACTGACCCCGACTCTGCTTCGTGCTTGCCCGCAGACGACATGCCCGCCGCGCTCAAGGCGTGGAGCCACTCGCTCGCGACGGGCGAGCCCTACTCGGTCGAGTACCGCTGTCGGCGGCACGACGGCGAGTGGCGGTGGCACCTCGGCCGCGCCCAGCCGTACCGCGACGCCGATGGCAAGATCCAGGGGTGGTTCGGCACCTGCACGGACTTCCACGAGCTGTACAACATGCGCGAGCAGCTGCGCGCGACGCTGCAGCAGAACGCGGCCGTCGTCCAGGGCGCCGGGTGCCTCCTCCTCGCCGTCGACACCGAGCAGCGCATCACCTTCATGGAGGGCGCGACCAAGGACCAGATGCTCAAGAACAACAACGTCCTCGGCCCGATCGAGGGTCAGGACCTTCTCGTCCTGTCGCCCGACCCCGACTTTTTCGAGGCGTACAAGCGCGTCGTCGCCGGCGAGATCACGCAGGGCACGACCGAGTGGACCTCGCCGCAAGGGCGCTCCTTCCGCTGCCTCCTCACGCCGCTCACCGAGACGCGCAACGGCGAGACGACCATCATCGGGTGCATCATCGTCGCGCACGACATCAGCGACCTCGTGTCGACCCAGGCCCGCCTCCAGCAGGCGTACGAGGAGCGCGCCGAGCTCCAGGCGTCCGAGACGGCAGCGACCGAGGCGAGTCGGCTCAAGAGCGAGTTCCTCGCGCACATGAGCCACGAGCTGCGCACGCCCAGTGCGTCCTCGTCCTCCCTCTCCCCTCACTGCTCGACGTCCTGGCTGACCCCCTCTCCTTCGCCTCGCAGTCGCACAACTTCTCGGTCTCGGCGAGCTCCTCCTCGCAGAGCAGCTGAGCGACTCGCAGCGCACGCTCGCGTCGCAGATCCTGCGCTCGGGCGACGTCCTCCTCGACCTCATCGGCCAGGTCCTCGACATGGGCAAGGTCGAGGCGGGCAAGCTCGACCTCGAGAACCGGCCGTTCGACCTCAACGACCTGTCGGCCGACGTCCGCCTCTTCTCGACCGCCGCCAAGAAGAAGGGCCTCGAGTTCCGCGACGACGTCGACGACTTTGGCTCGTCCGTCATCGGCGACATGCCGCGCCTGCGCCAGGTCCTCAACAACGTCCTCTCGAACGCTATCAAGTTCACCAAGGTCGGCTCGATCACGCTGCGCGCCAAGCGCGTCGCCGAGGACAGCGAGAGCATCACGGTGCGCTGGGAGGTCGAGGACACGGGCGTCGGCATCCGCAAAGAGTCCATCGCGAGCCTCTTCAAGCCGTTCCAGTGCGTCTCTCTCTCTCCCTCGCTCGTCGAGGATGCTGTCGACGCTCAGGTGCTGACCTCGACCTGCCTGCGTCTCTCCCACAGTCAAGCCGAGGTGTCGACCTCTCGCCTCTTTGGCGGCGCCGGCCTCGGCCTGTCCATCTCGAAGAACCTCATCGAGCTCATGGGCGGCACCATCAGCCTCGCGTCCGAGTACGGCGTCGGCAGCACGATGACGGTCGTGCTCAAGATGCCCAAGGTGCCCGACGAGCTCGTCGAGCAGGCTGCGCCCGACCAGCCCAACTTTGCGACGACGCTCCGCAAAGAGTCGATCTGGCTTCTCGTCGCCGAGGACAACGAGGTGTACCGGTCCATCATCTCGAAGCTGCTCACCAAGAGTGCGTCGTCCTTGATCCTCGTCGGCCTCGTCTCGTCCTCTTCTCCCCTGCTCTCGCTGACCTCGTCCTCCTCCTTCTCTCTCTCTGCAGTGGGCTTCAACGTCGACAGCGTGAGCAACGGCTACGACGCGCTCGACGCCGTCGCGCAGAAGCAGTACAGCCTCGTCATCATGGACAACCAGATGGGTGTCGGCATGGACGGCCTCGAGACGATGGTGCGCATGCGCCAGTCGAGCCTGCCGCGCGTCGCCCAGGTCAAGGTCATCGCCCTCACGGCGTCGGCCCTCAAGGGCGAGGAGGAGAAGTTCATGGCGCACGGCGCCGACGGCTACCTCTCCAAGGTGCGCTCTCTCTCCTCTCTCGTCCTCTTGCTCTCAGGCACGCCTGCTGACTGCCTGCTCCCCCTGCAGCCCGTGCGGAGCCACGTCCTCGAGGAGACGATCCTGCGCGTCCTCCAGCCCCAGACCAGCTCGCTGAACCGCCGCACCTCGAGCACATCGAACGGCACCTCGTCGGGCACGCCTGCGACCGAGCGCGCCGGCTTCGACTTTGTCGTCGCCGAGGTACCCGAGCACGCATCGACGGGCCCGCTGCGGCGATTGCAGAGCTCCTAAACCTCTCCCCCTCCTCCTCCTCTCTCCTTCCTTGTACATGCTCCTACATCTCCTCGCACTTGTTCACAGACCTTGTCATGCATCCTCTCCTTCACCCTGTGTTGTATCTCTCGCTGCCGAGGACCTTACTTGCTGCATCGCATCCAACTTTCGCCGCGCTCGAGCCTCTTCACCGGGTCGGCGCCTCTCTCCGAGAGCTCGTGAAAGGTGTCCTCGAGCGTGGGGCGCTCAGCAGATGGGCTCGCTGCTCTCTCGCTCGCCGCTCAGGCCGCAGAACCAGGGTTTTGAGGCTCGACCGCAAGAAGCTCGCTGCACTGCTCTTCTCCGAGCTACTCCTCCTCATTCTCGCTCTCCTCCGCCGCCGACGACGTCGACTCGCTCTCGGGCGACGAGAGCTCCTTTGGCTCGCCCTCGCCGGCTGCCGCCGCCGCCGCCGCCGCTCTGCGCTCCTCCTCCTCCTTCGCGGCGGCCGCCGGCTTCTCGTCGTACAGCTTCTTGCCCTCGATGAGCTCCTTGCTGCCCCACGGGTGGCGCTCGTGGTGCGGGACGTCGTCGCGCTTCCAGTAGGCGTCGA
The DNA here is from genome assembly GCA_920104245.2 of Rhodotorula babjevae. Taxonomy (NCBI): domain Eukaryota; kingdom Fungi; phylum Basidiomycota; class Microbotryomycetes; order Sporidiobolales; family Sporidiobolaceae; genus Rhodotorula; species Rhodotorula babjevae. The sequence goes on from CAKKSZ020000018.1 coordinate 297,731, forward strand.
CGAGGTCTTGGTGGTTCCTGCGTGGCGAGGAGACGAGGGGTCAGTGTCCTCCGAGCGAGGAGAAGAAGCGGCTGAGGGGCGCACAGGAAGTACTCGGCGGGCACATCGCATGTGGCGGCAGAGCCCTTGAACTTGACGAGGTAGAGCAGGCCGTTTGGCTGCGAGGGGTGAAGGTGCATCAGTGCTGGAAAATGGGATGAGAGCGACTGGGTCGAGGCCGGACCGTGCAGATGTTGTCGTCGATGCGCTCAAAGTCGGCTGCACGCATCGACATAGGGTCAGCATAGATTCGCATGTGCAGGGGCGGAGAGCTCTAGAGAGGAGAGAGGGACGCACGCTCGAGTTCTCGGGGAAGAGCGGCTCGTCGACAGGAGGCGGCGGCGCGAACGGCGGCGGGTGCGAGTAGATCTCCTCGGGCTTGCCAGCAGGTGCCATGCTAGTCGTGGTAGTGTGGTGAGAGGAGGGAAGAGAGCGAAGAACGCGAGGGGTGAGCGCGCTCCGGCGTCGGCGGTCCGTGCGTCCGGGATCGGCGACTCGGCAAGCACACGAACGCTTGCGCACGAGCCTCTCAAGTTAGCGAGCCTCCGCTTCTCTCGCTGCACGACGACGAGACGGCGCCCGAGGAGGAGAGAATACGAACGTGGTGGTTTTGGCACTGCTGCGACTGCGGGAGGGCGCTACGAAAGATAAGAGGTAGAGGGAGGCTGTCGACGAGCGCGACTGGTTTACTGCAAGCGGCGAAGCAGCTCATGATCAGCGAGAGCTCTCGAAAAAGGCGAGGACGAGAGCGAGGAGGAGGACGTACGGTGATGACGGTCGGCTCCTTGCGGCCCGTGTGCTCGACGAGCTTGGAAAGCTTGAGCGCGACCTCGATGAGGGGCTTGAGGCCCTCCTGCGTGTCGGCATCGTACTCCTTCTCGTCGCTGCTGTACTTCTCGACGTACAGGCGGATCGTCGCGCCCTGCGACCCGGTGCCCGACAGGCGCACGACAAAGCGCGAGCCGTCGTCGAACGTGACGTACAGGCCCTGGTTCTTCGACACCGAGTGGTCGATCGGGTCCGTGTAGGTAAAGTTGCCCGTCTCGGCCACCTTGAACGACCGCGACGACGACGTGGCCGACAGCGACGAGCCGACAAAGCCGTCGCCCTTGAACGCCGCCTCGAGCTCGGCGATCACCTTGTTGGCCGCGTCCGACTCGACCTCCTCGTAGTCGTAGCTGCGAGCACGAGGCGCGACGAGTGAGCGAGTGCGGCGAGACGAGGAGGGTCCGTGCGCGAGCGAGAGAGAGAGAGCGACGAACGTACCGCGAGAAGAAGGTGCGCCCGTACTTCGAGTAGTGGTCGAGGAGGAGGCCCTTAATGCCCTTGATGCCCTTCTCCTCCGCCGCCGCGAGGATGTTGAGCCATGCTGCGTGCAAAGAGCGAGGGCGGGTCAGCTCTTGCAGCTCAACCTGAAGCGTGACGCCGCCGCCTCGACGAGGCAGCGCCGCACACGCACAGAACGAGAGGCTCGAGCCGACGCACCGACGACCGCCCACAGACCGTCCTTCTCGCGGATGTGGTCCGAGCCCGTGCCGAACGACTCCTCGCCGCAGATCGACAGCCGGCCGGCGTCCATGAGGTTGCCGAAGAACTTCCAGCCTGTGCGCCAGGACGTCGACACGGCATCAGCACGAGGTCGCCTCGAGGAGAGAGGCGCACTCGGATGAACGAGGCGAGCGGGAGGGCAGACGCACCAGTCGGGACCTCGAAGTACTCGATGCCCTTGGCCTTGGCGACGCGGTCGAGCGCGGTCGAGGTCGGCATCGAGCGCGCGAGGCCCTTGACGCCACCCTCCTTGAAGTACGGGATGCACTCGGCCCAGTCGGCAATGATGGCGACCGAGTCCGAGGGCGTGACGAACGCGCCCGCGCCGTAGATCATGTTGCGGTCGCCGTCGCCGTCCGAGGCGGCGCCGAACGTGATCTGCTTCTGCTCGACGACCTCGACGAGCGAATGGGCGTACGTCAGGTTGGGGTCCGGGTGGCCGCCGTTAAAGTCGGGCGACGGCTCGCAGTTCTGGATGGCCGACTCGTCGAGGCCGAGCTCGGCGACAAAGATGTCGCGCGCGTACGGGCCCGTGACGCCCGAGAGACCGTCGAACAGGACCGAGACGTCGTCCTTCTGGACGTAGGCCTTGATCGCGTCAAAGTCAAAGATGGTCTTGAGGAACGCGACGTAGGGCTTGACGGCGTCGATGACCTCGATCGAGAGCGGGCCGGCCTTGGTCTCGCCGAGCTTGGAGAGGTCGACGGCGGGCAGGTCGACGAGCTTGTACTCGGTGATCGTCTTGGACGACTCGTAGATGGCGTCCGTCACCGACTCGGGCGCAGGGCCGCCGTTGTCCATGTTGTACTTGATGCCAAAGTCGGCGTTGGGCCCACCCGGGTTGTGGCTCGCCGTGAGGAGGATGCCGCCGGTCGCCTTGCGCGCGCGGATCTCGTGCGAGATGGCCGGGGTCGAGAAGATGATGTCGCGCGCGATGACGAGCTTGGAGACGCCGTTGCCGGCCGCGAGCTGGATGATCTTCTGCGTCACCTCCTCGCTGTAGTAACGGCCGTCGCCGCCGACGACGAGCGTGGTGCCCTCGGGCCCGCCGGGGATGGACGACAGGATCGACTGCACAAAGTTCTCGGTGTAGTTCTCCTGCTTGAAGACGGGGACGCTGTGGGCGGGGTGCATGAGAGATCAGCGGTGCCGTTCGCCCTAGCAAGACAGCGAGGAGAGGAGAGCGCACCGCTTGCGGAGGCCGGAGGTACCAGGGCTGCGGGCGAGGGGGAGAGGACGAGGTCAGAACAGCTCTAGGGGTCGTGCCACCTCGCATAGCTCCTCGAGAGGTGTCATCGCAGAGGATCAGGGTGGCGGAAGAATCCACGGTGCGGCGTGAGAGCGACAAGAGTCGAGTGACGAAGGTGGGAGGGCGTGGGGTGGGGGGAGCTCTCGAGCGGCGAGGGAAGGAGACGCACCGCTGGTCCTGGTAGGCCTTGGTCGGGACGGTCTTGACGCTGTAGTCGCTCATAATTCTAGCAGTCTAAGCTGATGAGGGGGAGCTGGAGAGGAGGACGAGAGCGAGCGAGGCCAACTTGCTCACCGCTCGCGGGGGTCCGAGAAAACTCTCAGACACGCCGTCTTCTCGCTCGTCTGCAGGCGCTTGCTCGCTGCACAGTGCTCTCGAGACGTCGAACACAAGATGTGCGGCTGAGCGAGAGATCTCGAGCGAGAGGCGAGCGAGAGGCGAGGGGGGTCAAAGCGCCTCGGCGAAGACGGATTCGGCTCTCTGGCTCTCGCAAACGAGGCACGGCGAGCACGGCTCCTCGTTGCAGATGCGCACTCTCGTCTAGACCGCCCCACTGGGCGCCGCAGCCTTCGCACGCAACTCGGTCGCGAGCTTGAAGGCGGGCGCGAACTCCTTGAGGAGGTGGGCCGCGACCTCGGGCTTGGACGGCGCAATGGTCGTCTTGAAAAAGTCGGCCGCGCGCATGTAGGCGCTGCTGATGTAGGTCTGGAGCTCGGCTGGCGAATCCCGGGGCAAGGACTCGCGCCCTTTGCCGGCGAGCGCGAACAGGACGAGCATCTGGTGGCGATACTTGTTGCACCACGGCTCGTCTCGGTCTGGGCTCCAGAACGGGCCGTCGCGCGCAACATTGAGGTCGTGGTGGGCAAGATCGTTGAGAATGCTGTGCGGGGTCGTCGTGCGTGGTCGGAGCGGGTCGCCGAGGCCGGCGAGGCGCAGGTACTCGTGCGCGCGCACGACGAGGAGGACGCGTTGCTGATCCTCAACGGGCAGCCGATGGCTCGGTCGGCCGACCGTGACGTCGCGGATGGCGGACTGTTGGTGGTAGAGCGGGTCGAGAGTGAGACTGGCGTCGAGCTGTGAGAGAGGGATGAGGGCGTCGAACGGCGACGTCGGACGCACCTCGGCCCGATCCTCCTGGACTCCCGCAGACTGCTGCAGCGCTTTTGCGACCGTCCAGCGATGCCCGCTCATGCTTGTGAGCTTGCGCGTCGACTCGTGCATGTGCTTGATAGCCTCGTCGGCCTCGTCCTGGGTGAGGAGCGGCCACTGGAACGGTTTGGCCTTGCCCGGGCCGCAAACGAGACGGTGCACTGGCCAGACCTGCACGGGCGCAAGCTTGAGGTCAGCATGCGTGGCTCGCAGGGGCGTCGCTCGAGGAGGGAGAAGGGGACTCACGAGGCGTTGGTGGTCGGCGCCGCAGAAGAAGTTGTCGACGCCGGCCTGGAGACACTTCGAGCAGTTGCTCTTGGTCTTCACGCCGCACACGAGGCACGTCTGGTTCCACTCGGAGCTCATCTGGGTGCTTTGTCGAGGGCGGTGATGACAACGACGAGGCGTGTGCTCCGTGAGCTGATGAGGCGGGGTGGAGGGCGAGGGAGGGCGTGGGGCGAAGTGTTGGCGCTCTTGGGCGGGCTTGCAAAGTTTGCCGAGTAGTCTGGCCGGGTCTCTGAGCCAGCCAGGGGCGAGACGAGTGCAGAGTCGGAGCAAGAGGGAGGACTCGGCGGAGGCGGCTCCCCTTCCTCCTCCTCTCCCTCTCACCACATCGAGCCGCACTGCTGCGTGCTTCAGACCTGGATCAAGCCACTCGGACATCCTCCAGCCATGCCTGCCGAGCCAGTCGCACAGCCGTGCGAGGTCTGCGGCGTCGAGACGACCCAGCGCTGCTCGGCGTGCCTTGAGGCCGGCATCGACCTCTTCTTCTGCTCAAAGGAGCACCAGAAGCTCGTGCGTTCACTCTGTCGACCTGTCGCCCGAGCTTGAGCTGACCCACAAGCCGTCTGCAGGTCTGGCCGGCGCACAAGACCGTCTGCGGCCCCGGCAAGGCGCACCCTTTCTTCGTCGCGCCGCTCAACAACGACGAGCTCACCCGCGTTACAGAGCAACTCGATCGTCCTGTGCGTGCAGGAGAGGACAGCGTGCGCGTGCAGCTCGAGGAGATCGGCGGCGAGCCTGCGGAGGTCCGTTCCTTCCTCTCCGCGTCTTTGCGGCGGCCCGGCTCTGACGCTCTTCCCGCTGAACAGGACGTGCTGCTCAAGCTCTCCTCGCATCTCGACGGCGACAGCGAGGTAGCGTACAAGTACCTGCTCCTGCCCTGGATTCGGCACGGTATCGTGGCGATGCAGCTCAACGCCGAAGCGCCAGCAGCTACGACCGAGCGACTGAGCACACAGGGCATCGCCTACTTTGACTCGGAGCTCGCTTCTAGGTTCGTCGGCAAGACTGCGCTCCTCGTCTGCGCGCGAGTCGGCGTCATTCCTCTCGTCGCCGACAGCCCGCCTCTCGTTCGCGCCGGCGTGCCGTGGCTCAGCCTCCTGCAGCACAAGGCCCTCATCGTCATCCGCATGGCACACTTTACGCACATGCACGTCGCTCAACGCGATCCTCGACTCGGCGAGTACGCCACCCAGGCCGACGAGCGCTTCAAGAGGTGGCTACGGTCGGGCATGGGAACGGGCGACCCGGTCTTCCAGCGGCTCCTTTGTAGCTGGGCGGGACTCGGTGCCGAAGCGCGTGCGTCGAGGTTGGGGGCAACTTGAGCTGCTGGAACCTTCTGAGCGTGCCGGACCGACCCCTCTTGAGGCGAGCGTTTGCCCTTCTCCGCGCAGCTCCCTTTCCTCCGACTGTGCGAGAGTGCGAGCACTGGAGCGAGCTGATGATCAGGTGAGAAACGCAAGCGAACCGTGCAAGCGAGAGTGTCGCTGAGAGCGCCGATAAGAGGGCCGAGGAGCTGTGCGCTCGAGCCTCTCCTCGGCGGCGGCGTCCCTGCTCTCGCTCGCTTCGCCTCCTTTTTGCGCCGTTGTGCCGTGCTGCGTCGCTGAACGTGCTTGAGTCGACCCGAGCGTGCGCTCGACTGTGTGCAGACGAGGCAAAGAGGCGAGCACAGCGTCGAGCAGTGGGCTCGCCGACGAGTCGCGGCAGCGTAGCTCGCTCTCTCCCTCGCGCTTGGACACTCCTTGCTCGTGATCTCTCTCTCTTCTGCGCGCGATCTGCTGCGAGAGCTGAGGAGCTGCGCCAGTCTGCTGGACGCGCAGAACTTTGCGCACAGCGCCGCGAGCTCGGGGCGACAGCCCTTGAGGAAGTCTCCGCTCGCCTCCCTGTTCTCACTGCTCGCCGTCGACGCGATCGTGTAGCTCAAAGCGTCTCGCCGTCGTTGCACCTCCTGAGACTACGCTGCAGGCCCCCTCATATCTGGCCGGGTCGTGACCGTCTCGCTCGACCGCTCCTCCACGAACAGCTTCTCAGCGACTCGAGGCTGCAGCGGCTGGACCTCGGCGCGCACAAAGTCATTCGTCCGCTCGAAGATGCGGTCAAGCCACTCGGCGGGCGGCTCTTGCCCTGCCGTGCGGCGCCACAGGTCGACGAGGGAGAACCGGACGAGCATGATGTGGCGGTACTTGGCGCGCCACGGCTCGGGGTTGAGGAGGTCTCTTGGACTCGCAGTCACGAACTCATCGAACGCCAGGGCAGCCATCGGGTCGCGGCACGTAGCGAGAAGCGGTGTGCGCGCATCGGCCGGGAGCGCCGACTGCCGCATGACCTCGAAAGCTCTGATGTCGCCGAGGAACCTTTGGCGTGCGGTCGCAGTCGGGCCTGCCGGCTGCGGCGTGTCGACAACGAGCCCACGGACGAGACCCTGTAGACAGAGGACATGTTCCTCGTCAGTAGCAGTTCTAGAGGAAGAAGAGAGCGAAACGGCGACGCACAGGCAGTTCTTCTGCGTCATACCCGTTGCAGCTGTGCATGCAGCCTGCCACGCTCTTGGCAACATGGCCCACCTGTAAGAACAGACCGGTCGTCTCGTGCATGTGCTCGATAGTCTCGTCGGCCTCGAGCTGCGAGAGGAGCGGCCACATGAACGGGTTGGCCTTGCCGGGGCCGCAGACACGACGGTGCGCCTTCCAGACCTGTAGGGTAGTGTGTGGGTCAGCTCGAGGTCCTTCTCAGAGAGAGGGGAGAGGAGGACAGGGGACGCACGAGCTTCTGGTGGTCGGGCGAGCAGAAGAAGAGGTCGATGCCGGCCTTAGCGCAGCTCGAGCACCGGTTCTCGGTATTGATGACGCACACGAGGCACGTCTGGTCCCACTCGGCGCTCATCTGGACGGTTGGGCGAGGTGGGTCGTGTCGTGGAGGGGGCGTGTACTCGTGAGCTGATGAGGCGGGGTAGAGGACGATGGAGGGCGTGGGGCGAGGCGCTGATGCTTGTAGGCGGGCTTGCAAAGTCTGAAGAGCAACCTGGATGCGTCTCTGAGCCAGCCAGGGGCGAGACGAGTGCAGAGTCGGAGCAAGAGGGAGGACTCGGCGGAGGCGGCTCCCCTTCCTCCTCCTCTCCCTCTAACCACAACGAGCCGCACCGCTGCGTGCACCAGACTTTGCCCAGCCTACTCGTACATCCACCAGCCATGCCTGCCGAGCCAGTCGCACAGCCCTGCGAGGTCTGCGGCGTCGAGACGACCCAGCGCTGCTCGGCGTGCCTCGAAGCCGGCATCTCGCTCTTCTTCTGCAGCAAGGACCACCAGAAGCTCGTGCGTCCCCTCTCACAGGCCTAATGGAGCAGCGTGAGCTGACTCTGGGTGCGCCCGCAGGTCTGGCCGGCGCACAAGACGTTCTGTGGCCCTGGCAAAGCGCACCCGATCATCGTCATTGTGCTCTCCGACGACGAGCTCGCATGGATCCAAGGTCATCTCTATCGGCTGAGGGCGCTTCGGCTGAGCGGGCGGAGCAGGAGTCGGAGGAGCCTCGCCACCTCGTTTGCCACTCCCTCGCATCCTCCCTCTCGGGCTTCTCTCCCTCTCTTTGTCACTCCTCGCCACTCTCGTCATTCCGAGCTTGTTTAGAGATCCCTCCTCGTTCCACCCCTAGAAGAACTCGTCGCTCTCTCTCTTCGCTCTCTCTTCCGTAGATCAACCTTCTCAATCCGACTCGCCTCGTTCCCTCGTCTCTCCTTCGCCTCGTCCCTCGCCCCAAGTCCTCGCCTAGACAACAATCTCGATGAGCTCATCACCAGCAACGGATCGACGCTGCGCGAGACGCCCGAGGTCATGGGCAGGACTGACGAGCCGGCCGAGGTGCGCACGCTGCCCTTTTTTCGACGTCGCGCTCCGAGCTGATTCTCGCCCACATCATGCGCGCAGGCACTTCTGTATGGACTCGTCAGCGGCGCATGGCGCCTGAAGAGCCCTCACAACAAGTTCATGCTGCTCACCGCTCTCAGGATCTACCTGGCGAGCCGGCCCGCGCACGAGCGCATCCCGACGACGGACGTCGCGACCGGCTCAGACGGGACCAAGACCTCGTTCGACAAGTACCTCGCCGCAGAATACTGCGCTACGATCATACACCCCGTCTCGCTGCTCATCGCCGAGTCGGGTCGCGTCGAGCTCGACCTCGACCACGCAGAGTGGTACAGCCTCATCCAGCACAAGGCGTTCTTGATCAGTCGGCTCGATCAGCTCTCACGGGTCGGCGATCAGGCGCTACAGCACGCCGAGTGGGCGAGTCAGATGAAGGAGCGCCTCTTCGAGTGGATCAGAGCGGGCGCCGGCTGCGCAGACGCGAGGATGCGCGGCAGGCTCGCCGAGTTCCGAGGTCCAGGCGAGGCGCAGACCTCGTAGGCGGCGCATGTAGCTGTACATACCGTAACGAGGACCGTTCCTGCTTCGTGCGCGTCATCCTTGAGCCTCTCTTACTGCGCGTCGGCGAGCGCTCGAGCCTCGAAAGCTTGACCTTCTGCAGCCGCTTCTTCCTTCCGCTACGCCCCTCGCTGTTACCGCGATCGCGAGGTAGATTAGACGAGATCTCGAGAGCGTTCGAGAGCGAGCGAGGGTGAGGGGAGCGCGCAGGGTCGCCTTCACGTGCGGCGGCCGAAGCGCGACGAGGACAAGGTCGCGCTCAGTCGCGCTCTGCCGCTCCTGCAGCCTTGTGCGCTCTCTTGAGCTTCGACGAGCGAGCGAGCGAGCGCCGAGCCGGAGGTGACGTGCGCAGGAGCATGCTCGAGCCGTGAAGAGAGGCTCGAGCGTCGTCGCGAGAGGATGGATGAAAGGCTCCGGCGACGGTACTAGCAACTCAACCGGAGCTGACCAGGCTTCGAGTCACGCTCCATCGATACTGAGGGGAAGGAGAGATTTTCAGAGCGAGGGAAGCGGACGACGAGAAGGACGAGGGCCTGCCCAAGTGCTTCTCTCTCCGCGCACCGCTCGCACTCGATGTGCCTTGCTCTAGATGCACTGCAGCTGGATAAGGAATGAGAGAAGCAGAGCACCCGACGGCGAGGGACGGCGGAGGACGCGAGCAGCCCGAGCGCTCGAGCCCCTTCTTCGACCTCCACTCCCTCGCCCACCCCTTGCTCGTCACTAGCTCGTCTCTCGCTCCTCGCGTACCTCTTGCTCGACTCGACGTACTGTTCGAGCGTCGGCTGACGAGACTTGTGCGCGACACGTCGAGATACAGGCTAAAGCTCACTCGACGTAGCTCTCGCTCCCTCAGAGCCGTTCTCGCACAAGCTCGACTCGCAGCACGCTCTCGACACGGTCGCACACGCTCAAGCATCTCGCTGTCGTTGCACGCTCGCACGCTACGCTGCAGCCCCGCCGAACACGGCCAGGCGGTTGGCGAGCATCTCGCTCGGCGGCTCCTCCATGAGCAGCTTCTTCGCGACGTGGGGATGCGTCGGCTCGATCTCGATGCGCACATAGTTGTTGAGGCGCTCGATAGAGCGCTCGAGCCACTCGACGGGCGGTTCTTGGCCCGCCGTGCGGTCCCACAGGCCGAGGAGGGAGGCGTTGACGAGCGAAAGGTGGCGGAACTTGGTGCGCCAGGGCTCAGGGTTGAGCCGGTCCGGCCTGCCGCTCGTCACCTCGTCGAACGAAAGGGTGGCGATCGGGCTGTGGTACGGCACGAGGGACGCTTTCTCGTCGGCCTGCGTTCTCGTTTGCCGCGTGACGTCGAGAGCTCGAAAGTCGCCGAGCACGCTCTGGAGCGCCATCAAGGTATCGCCTTTATCGTCTGCGACACCCGCCGTGAGAGCGCGAGCGCAAGCCTGCGGACACAGGACGCGTGCGCTCGTCAGAAGAGACCCGGAGAAAGGAGCGGTGGCGACGCACAGCTATTTCTTCGGGCTCAAGGCCGCTTGAGGTGTGCATGGCGCCCGCCAGACTGTTGCCAAGAACGGTGGGCTGCGCGTAAAGGCCGGTCGAGTCGTGCATGTGCTCGATAATCTCGTCGGCCTCGAGCTGCGAGAGGAGCGGCCACATGAACGGGTCGGCCTTGCCGGGGCCGCAGACGCGGCGGTACGCCTTGCAGACCTGGAGGGTAGTCAATATTTTAGCTTTGGTCGCTCCTCGTAGAAGGAGAGGGGGAGGAGAGGGCACGCACGAGCTTCTGGTAGTCGGGCGAGCAGAAGAAGAGGTCGATGCCGGCCTTTGCGCAGCTCGAGCAGCGGTTCTCGGTCTTGACGCCGCACACGAGGCACGTCTTGTCCCACTCGGCGCTCATCTTGGTCCTTGGGCGAGGAGGGTGGTGTCGTGGACGGGGCGTGTGCTCGTGGCACTGATGAGGCGGGGTGGAAGGTGAGAGAGGGCTCGGGGCGGCGCGATGAAGTCGGCTGGATGCTCTACAGGCCTGCTGAAAAGGCTGGAGCTCCACAGACAACAGCTCGAGGCGAGAGCGAGCGCGTGGCGAGGGAGGGGAGGAGGCGACGAGGCGGTGCCGGCGCGCGCGCTCGGATTTCGCTAAGTCCGAAGCCGGCTCGCTCGGTCCGCTTCTCGCTCACGACCTGCTCTCTAGCGTCCCTTCTGCTTGCGCGCAGCTGAGTGGCACGTCGCTGCACGTACGAACGCACGAGAGAGAGCTCACGGAGCGAGGACGAGACGGGCTGAGCGACGAGCTGCTCCTTCACCCGCTCAGAGGTCAAGCTAGCACGCTCTCGGCGGCACGGCCACACAGGGGAACCGCTCCAACTCGAGTCCTTGCAGCTGCATCTAGCCTCACGCGCGCCCGAGGCCCTCCTCCTGGGCGTCCTCGACGCGCTCGCGCGCCCGTCTAGTACGGCCTCGGCGGCGCCCTCGGCGGCTGCAGCGGTGCCGGCGGCCCTCCATACGTCGGCTGGCCGTACTGCGGCTGCTGCTGCGGCTGGCCGTACGAGTACTGCTGGTGCTGAGGCGGCGGCGGCGGCGGCGAAGCGTACGGGTTGCTCGACGGCGGCGGCGGCGGCTGGCCGTACGGCTGATGCGCGGCGGGCGACGAGGCGTACGAGACGGGCTTGGGCGGCGGAGGGAGGTACGAGGGCGTCGAGGGTGCGGGAGGGGGAGGGGGGAAGGAGGACTGGCGCTGCTGCTGCTGAGGCTGGCCGTAGGGCGAGTGCGCTGGCGCGGACGAGTACGAGGACGAGCCGAAGGGCGCAGGTGGGGGGACTGGTGGTGCCGGCGACGGGTACGACGGTGCGCGGCTTTGATACGGCGACGCGCTGCTGGACGAGAAGGCGCCCGAGGACGGCAGGGCGCCGTAAGGGTTCGACGGCGGCGGCGGCGGCGACGGCTGGTGGTACTGCGAGTGCGCCGACGGGTTCGGGTACGACGGCTGAGGCGAGGGAGAGGGGTAGGACGGGTTGGGCGGAGGGGACCGAGCGCCGTCGAGCGAGAGCGAGCCCATGGCGCGGTCGAGCCCGCCCGGCGACGACGACCCGCCGCCGCCGCCGCCGCCCTCGAGGCGCTGCTTGAGGTCGGCCTCGCTCGCGAGCCGGTCCCGCTCGGACGTGCGCCCGGCGAGCCACGAGCTCGTCTGCGACTGGAGGCCCTCGACGAGCTCGAGCAGGTCGCCGTAGAACTGCGAGCCCTTTTCGAGCGCCTGGCGCACGTCGGCGTACACCTGGGCCGCGTGGCCGAACCGGCTCGAGAGGTCCTTCTTCTTGCGCTCGGCGGCGGCCCACTGGCCCTGGACCTGGCGCGCCTTGGTGCCCTCGCTCAGGGCCTTGAACGCCGAGTTGACGTCGGCGAGCGTCGACTGCTGCGCCTGGAGCGTCTGCGTGAGGCGCTGCTGGTGCGGGCGGAACTTCTCGAGCTCGGTCGCGAACAGGGCGGGCTGGACGTCGGCGGCGCCCTTGCGGTTGAGGATGAGGATGTGCGAGATGTCGTCGGCCTGGACCTGCGGGCGAGGGAGACAAGTTGAGGGTCAGCGACGGGTCGCACGTAGTCTGAGCGGGAAGGAGAGGTCGAGGAAGAGGAAGAAGACGCACCTTGTCCTTGAGGTCGCGCAGAACCTCGCCCCGCTCGCGCTTGATCTTGTTGAGCCGACTCAGCGCGTCGCTCACCTCGCCGACCCTGCGCTTCGTCTCCTCCTCCTCCTCGGCGCCATCATCATCGAGCAAGTCGCGCTCTGCGCCCGCCCCGCCAATCGCCTCGGCGTACGCCCGCTCGAGCGCGTCCCCGCTCGGGTCAGCCAGCACGCCCACGTCCCGGCGCACCTGGTCCCACAGCGCGCGCGCCTGCTGGTCCGAGCGCCCCGCCGCGTCGAGGCTCTCGCGGTGCGCGCGCAGGTCGGCGCGGAACGAGCGCGTGCCGCTCGACGACGGCGACTGGGTCCACAGGTGGCCGTACCGCGCGCGGAGCGCCTCGCACTCGCGCGACTCGGCGTCGAGCGCCGACGCGACGCTGTCGAGCGTGCGCGACGCGCTGTCGCGCTGCGCCGCGAGGCGCCGGAACGACTCGTCGGCGCGGGTCGAGGGCGATGCCGCCTCGCCCGCACGGACCTCGTCGGCCCAGCCGCGGACCTGCGGGCCCGGGTCGGCGAGCGACGACTGGGCGGCGGCGCCCGACTGGAAGCGGGCGAGCGAGGCCGGGAGGCCCATGTACTCGAGGGCCGACGCGAGTTCCTCGTCGGCGAGCTCTGCGCGCTCGGCCTCGGCGCGGACGAGCTTGGCCTTTTCCTCCGAGTAGAGCGAAGCCGACTCGTGCACCGACAAGGGCACGAGGCGCGCAAAGAGGTCGGGCCCGACAATCTTCTGCACGTCGGGCGTCGCGTACACGTCGTGGATCGGGATCGGCTCGGCGACGGCCTTGCCCTTGTCGATGGCGGCGAGCGACGCCTCGGACGGGACGACCTCGTTGTAGACGATGTCGTTGTCCTTCTGCGCCTTGGCGGCCGCCTCGGTGACGAGCGCGAGGTGCGCCTTGGTGAGCTCGGCGAGCGCGACGGGCGCGTCGGGCGCGAGCGACGTCGCCGTCGACGTCGTCGAGAACGAGGTCGTGAATGTCTGTGACAGGCGGTGGGCCTCCTTGGCGGCCGCCTCGGACACCTGGAGCCGCGCGAGCGCCTCGCCGTACTTGCCCGCCGCGTTGTCGGCGACCGAGCGGTGGTACTGGGCGAGCGACGCAAAGTACTTGGCCTTGGCCTGCAGCGAGGAGGAGAGAGTCAGCGCGTGCGCCCGATGACGAGAGGTGAGAGCCGGCGATCGAGCCGAAGAGAGGGTGAGAGGACAGACGGACCTGAATGAGGAGGCTCCACTCGCGCAGGAAGACGCCCTTGCCGACCCACTCCCTGACCTCCTCGACGAGGGCCGCATACGCCGCCGACACCTGCATGCACAGCTTGCTGCGCAGGCCTGCGCCCTTTGCCGTCGCCGGGCCCATCGTCTCGATAAAGACCTCGGTCGCCTGGGCCGTCATGAGGCCGACGAGGAGCTTGACGACGTCCTTGCTCAGGTCGGTCGACGGAGCGTGGAGGAAGTTGTCGTTGATGTAGACGAACATGCCAGCGGCGGCGCGGAAGGCGTGGAAGGCGCGCTTGAGGCCCTCGGGCGCCGAGCGGGGCGACGACGCGGCGAGCGAGGCGAGCGTCGCGCCGATGGTGAAGATGACGGACGCCTTCTCGTACGCGAGCGACTGCTGCGAAATCTTGACGTGCGTGAAGGCGTCGCTCCTGTGTGGGCGCGCGGGTGGGTTAGCTTGCGCGACCCCCACTTCGGCCGGCGAGAGAGGAAGGGCAGAGGAGGGACGCACCAAGGGAAAGGGACCCGCAGGTCGGGGAAGCGCAGCTCGAGGAGCTCGAGCTGGCCAAAGTACTTGTACAGCAGGTCGCGGGCCGTGGCGTCCGAGCCCGCCGAGCCACGGAGGGCGTCCTGACGAGCGCGATTGAGGGCGGCGATCTCGTCGGTGTAGCTGTCGGGCGACTCGGAGTAGGACTTGTGGATGACGGTGCGGAGTGTCGGGGCAAAGTCGACGTCTTGGGTGGCCTTCTTGGGGACTGTGGGAGGAGCGAGAGGGAGGGTCAGCGGGGAGAGGACCACGAGGCGGGGCGGAGAGGCGACGACGGCGAGGAGCGAGAGGGACGCACTGAAGATGAGCGGGGACGGTAGAGTCATGCTCGCAGGGTAGCCTGTGCGCTCTAGCTGCAAAGGGCGAGGCTGTGGTGGGAGCAGGAGGCGCGTCGCTCCCTCGTCGCGATGATGAGGTCGCCTTCTGGCTGTCACCACGCACCATAATAGCCAGGCGATGCCTCTGCTGGTCGCTCTCTGCTCTTGCTTACCTGCAGGGCGAGCGACATTCGCTGCCGTTGCCGCCTCGCCAGCTCGCTCTCTCCCACTCGTCCGCCGCCGCCCACCCACCTCGGCTCGCTCCTCGCCTCTGCGCGCTCAATGTGAGGGACATCGTCGAGCGCGCGGTGGCCGCTCGAGCGCAGGAGCCGCTCAGTCGGACCCGCGAGCGGGAGGAGGCCCGCCGCCGCGCGCGAGGCTCCCCCTTCTTCGGCGAGCACCTGCTTCGCTAGCGCGGTAACCCCCACTCGATTTGGCTCGGTGTCCGGACTCGTGCGCCGTCGGGTCCAAGGAAGGGGCGACGGTCCCGGAGGCCGGCGTCGACGCCCCCACTCGTGTTGGTCGACCCGTCACCTCGTCGTCGTTCTTCTCCTTCCTCACCACGCCTCTCCCCATCCGCCTCGACCAGGACCAATTCGCCGACATGAAGCCACTCAACAAGCCCTACCAAACCGTCATGGATATGTTGCCGCCGCACCTCCTCATGGCCATGATCACGGCCTGCTGCGGCTCGGGTGCGTCCCCTCCCCTCTCCCTCTTCTCGCGCACCCTCACTGACGACGCGCCCGCTCCCTCAGGCATGCTCCTGTTCGGCTACGACCAAGGCGTGCTCGGTGGTCTCTTGACGGGCCGGCCGTTCCAGCGCCGCTTCCCCTCCTTGACCAACAACTCGACCCTGCGCGGCTTCACGGTCGCGGTCTACGAGCTCGGGTGTGCCGCGGGCGCCGTCTTTGCCTTCTTCTGCGGCGACCGTCTCGGGCGCAGGCAGTGCATCATGCTCGGCATGCTCGTCCTCTCGATCGGCGCCATCCTCCAGTTCATGGTCCGTCCCCCTCGCTCCTCCGCTTCCCGATACTGCTGCTCACTCTTGCCTTCCCCCAGTCGTACAGCCTCGCTCAGCTCATCGTCGGTAGGATCGTGACCGGCCTCGGCAACGGCCTCAACACGGCGACGTGAGCTACACCGCTCGCTCGAGCTCGAGAAGCGTGCACTGACCCCTTCCTCTCGCTCCCTCTTGCTGCGCTGCTCAGCATCCCCGTGTACCAGAATGAAACGTCCAAGGCGCATCATCGTGGTCGCGCTGTCGTCATCGAGGTGCGCGTCCTGACCCTCTCTTTCGCGGCGGACGCGCACTGACCTCCTCCCTCCTGTCCCTCGCGCAGATGGCCACGGTGCGCTCAGCTCTCTCACTCTCTCGCCTCAGAGCCGGACTGACCCTCCTTGTGCTTTGGACGACGTCACGCTCTCCTGCAGAACATCTTTGGGTGCGTCTCGAGCTCGCCTTGTCCACCCCCTCGAGCCTGACTGACCTCCTCCTTCCGCCTTTCGCCTCGCTCCTCCTCGCCCTTCCCTCTCGTTCAGCCTCATGCTCGCGTACTGGGCCGACTATGGCCTGCGCAATGACCAGAGCGACGCTCAGTGGCGCCTGCGTGAGTCCTCTTCCTCGACCTTCTCCTTCTCGACCACTCCTCCCGCCGGCTCTCGACTTCCTGCCCGCTTGAGCACCTGCGCTGAGCCTTCTCGGTCCTGCAGCTCTCGCCCTCCAGGTCGCCTTCGCCCTCATCACCGTCACCCTCATCGTCTTCCTCCCCGAATCGCCGCGCTGGCTCGTCGCGCACGGCGACATCCCCGCCGCGCGCGACGTCCTCTTCCGCCTCGACGGCACGCGCGACGCCAAGGCGCGCACGGCGAGTGTCGATGCGCAGCTGGGCGAGATCGTCGCCGCCGTCGAGCTCGAGCGGCGCGAGGCGGCCGGGTGGGGGACGTGCTTCACGATGGGCGAGCAGAGGTTCTTCCACCGCGTCGTGCTCGGTTGCGGGTCGCAGTTCCTGCAGCAGATCTCGGGCATCAACCTGATCTCGTACTACGCTCGTGCGTCGACGCCCTCCTTCTCTCCTCCCCCCGCGCTCGAGCCTCTCCAGCCTCTCCCTCGAACCAACGAGCCCATGCTGACATTCGCCGCTCCGCTGCAGCCGTCATCTTCGAGACGAGCGTCGGCATGTCGCACGACACGGCACTCCTCCTGTCGGGCCTCAACGGCGTCGCCTACTTCCTCTCGGCGCTCGTGCCCATCCCGCTCATCGAGCGCGTCGGCCGCCGCAAACTCATGATCTTCTCGGCCGCCGGCCAGGCCGTCACGATGGCCGTCCTCGCCGCCATGACCGAGGACACGGGCAACAAGGCCAAGGGGCTCGTCGCCGCCGTCTGCCTCTTCGCGTTCAACTTCTTCTTCGTGCGCCTCTCCCTTTCTCACTCGTCCCCCTCTGCCTAGCGCTCGAGCTGACGCTCTCACTCTCGCTCTCTGTGCGCAGTCCTGCGGCTTCCTCTCGATCCCGTGGCTCTACCCGGCCGAGATCAACCCGCTGTCGGTGCGCGCTCAGGGCGCCGCCCTCGCCACCATCACCAACTGGCTCTTCACGTTCCTCGTCGTCATGGTCACGCCCGTCGCCATCTCGACGATCGGGTGGAAGTGCGTCGTCCTGCTCTCTCTTGCTCGGCGTCGACTTGAGCCGTCGGGCTGACCCGTCTCTCTCTTCCGCTCCCTCCCCCTCGCAGGTACTACCTCGTGTGGACCTTCACGAACTTCTCCTTCGTCTTCATCATCTACTTTTTCTGTGCGTCCCCTCTACCTCCCCTCGCCGCTCGCCTCAAGCCGTCGACTGACGCACGGACCCCTTCCTCCTCCCTCCTCTCCCCTCTCCTCGTTCGCGCCGCAGACGTCGAGACGACCGGCGCCACCCTCGAGGACCTCGACCAGCTTTTCCTGCGCGAGAAGTCGTGGCTCATCGGCCCCAACTCGGCGAGGCTCGCCGAGCAGGTGCGCCGCGAGCGTGCGGCGAGGCGCGCCGAGGAGCTCGGGTCGGGCGGCGGCGACATGGATAAGGCCGGGAGCAAGGGCTTCGGCGTCGAGCATGTCGAGCGTGCGAGCGACGAGGCGCTCGAGAAGGAGGAATGAGCGCGGCGAGGGCGAGAGAGGAGCGGGTCTGCCAGCACGGGGACCGTGCGCTTGCGAATCTGAGTCTGCTTCTTCGAAATCAGGCTGCAGCGAGCTTCGTACGATCGGCGAGCATGCGTAGCTGAGCTCTTTCAGCAAGCCAAACTGAGAGGAGCGATGTACTTGAGCGAAAGCACCTCTTGAACCTCGCGCAGCGAAGCTTTCCTCTCGAGGCGTCGGCGTCGGCTGGTCCAAAACTCGAAGCTTTTCAGACGCCCGGCACCTGGGAACGACTCGCCTCGGCCCCAAATCCTGCCCAGCTGGCGAGAGCACGCTGAAATCTCGGGTTGCCCGTGCCCATGCCCGACCGGATCCAGCGCGACGCCTCGCTCGATCCATCGGTCGGCGACGACAGATGATTCAGCAGAACCTGTTGAGCAAGATGACCGTCAGACGAGAGCGGCAGGATGGAGGGGGCAAAAGAGGACGGACCTCAGCACGCTCGCCGCTGACTGCCTCCAGCTGCGCTCCCATGCACGCATCGCCATCGTACGGCGCATCGTCGAGATGATCCGTGAGCGTGGCGAGCTCGTCCTGCGAAAGCGGCGTGACGGCGAACGGGTGCGCCTTGCCCGGGCCGCAAACCGTCTTGTGCGCCGGCCAGACCTGTGGGCGGGCTCTGAGTCAGCTCACGCTCGAGGTAGAGGTGGCGAGAGTGGACGCACGAGCTTCTGGTGGTCCTTGGAGCAGAAGAAGAGGTCGATGCCGGCCTCGAGGCACGACGAGCAGCGCTGGGTCGTCTCGACGCCGCAGACCTCGCAGGGCTGTGCGACTGGCTCAGCAGGCATGGCTGGAGGATGTTCGAGTAGTCTGAGCTGAGTCTGGAGCACACAGCGGTGCGGCTCGTTGTGGTGAGAGGGCGAGGAGGAGGAAGGGGGGGCGCCTCCGCCAAATCCTCCCTCTCGCTCCTCGTCTTCCCTCGTCTCGCCGCTGCCTGGCTCACAGACGCTCTAGATCTACTCGGTAGACTCTGCAAAGCCGCCCACGAGCACCAGCGCCTCGCCAAAAACCCTCCCTCGCCCTCCTCCCCGCCTCATCAGCTCCCAAGCACACGCCCCCTCCACGACGACACCCTCCTCGCCCAAGGACCAAGATGAGCTCCGAGTGGGACCAGACGTGCCTCGTGTGCGGCATCAAGACCGAAAACCGGTGCTCGAGCTGTGCAAAGGCCGGCATCGACCTCTTCTTCTGCTCGCCCGACCACCAGAAGCTCGTGCGTCCCCTGTCCTCCTCTCCCCTCTCTCTGAGAAGGACCTCGAGCTGACCTGCACACTACCCTACAGGTCTGGAAGGCGCATCGTCACTTTTGCGGCCCGGGCAAGGCCAACCCGTTCACTTGACCGCTCCTGTCGCAGCGCGAGGCCGCCGAGGTCATCGAGCACATGCACGACACGGCAGGCGTATTCGGCACGGGTACGTCGTCTCGTGAGACAGTCGCTGACTGTCTGCTGGCTTGCACGGACGTCCACCGCGAAGAGCTTCCTGTGCGTCGCATCCCGCTCTCCTGCGCGTTTCCGAGTCCTTGCTGACGCACAGCCTCTCGCTCGGCCCGCAGCTCGTCATCAACAGTCTCACGGTGCCTCGTCCGTCAGGAAACGAAGCCGCTCGACAGGTCATGCTGTGCGCTGTTCGCGCGTTCGAGACGATCCGGAAGGTGACGCCGGTCGGCGACGGCTACTACCGCATGCCGTACCTCGACCCGGTCACAGCGACGGCCTACCAGGACCTCAACAACATCGACTCGGCCAGCTCGGGCAGCGCAACCTGGCGCACCAAGTACCGCCACCTGCTCTCGATCCAGCTCTTCCTCCTCGACCTCTGGGACCGCTCGGCGGGCAAGGACGTCCCCGTCGAGTGGTTCGACCGCATCTTTGCGTGCGACAACGACTTTGTGCGCGTCCACATCGCGCCAGACTGTCCCGTCTCGGCGGCGAGCTTGATTTGGGACGAGCCGGCGAGCGTCATCCTCGCTGAACGGCTCGAGCAGTACTACGCGGAGCGGACTCGATGTAATGACAGCGAGACGTCCTGAGCTGTGCGACTGCGGAGAGCGCGAGTCGAGAGCGGGGAGCGGCAACGAGCACTCGGTCCGCACGACCGCGCTTCTCGACGAGTTCAGCTCTTCCTCCTCTGGTGGTTCAGCATCGGGTCGAGCTCACGCTACGGCCTACTCGCGTGTCAGCTGCTCAGAAGCAGCAGCGAGGCAGCACGGCGCGCCGAAGCGGCGCCGCGAGCGAGAGGAGAAGGGAGCGCCCCGCCTCGCGAAGAGGCTCGTGCACGGTCCTCGTCCGCCTCGTCGCCGTCCTCTCGAGGTCGCTCTCTCTCGCATCTCGCTCGCTCCTCGCTCTTACTCAGCTACTCTCGCTCTCGCTGTCGCATGCACGAAGGAGGGAGCTGCTTGAAAAACGGCCGCCTGGCTTTGCACGAGCCCGCTCGCGCGACACGCCCATCGTCGGGTCGCTACGGCAAGGAAGAACGACAAAGAGGGGGGAGGGGACGACGACCAACAAGCACCTCGACCGCGCTCGACCCCGCGCAAAGCGAGGAGAGGCTTACGCCGAGAGGAGGGTCGCCTTGAACTCCTTCGAGGCGCGCTCGAGGGGCTGCTTGGCGCCGCTCTTCTTGTGGCCGTCCTTCTTGGCGGCGGCCTCCTTGGCGTGCGCGATGCGCTTCTGGGTCGCGGCGTACGGGTTCATGCGGAACAGGACGGCGCGGTTGCGCAGCGGGTTCTTCTTCTGCGCGACGCCCTTCTTGGTCGTCGGCGCGCCCTGCTCGCGGCTGTGGGAGGAGAGAGAGAGGAGCGAGCGAGGGGTCAGCGACGTGCTCGACGGCGACGAGGAGGGAGGGAGGGAGGGAGGGACGCACAGGACAGCCTGGATCTCAGCCGAGTTGATGACGGACGAGATGTCGGTCTGGGTGACCTTGTTGATCGGGAGCGAGTAGCCCGACTTGAGGGCCGAGGGCTTGTCGTACGTGCCAAAGACCTCGTCGAGCTGGGCAAAGGCGGCCTCGGTCCAGATGACGAAGCGGCCGAGGTGGCCGCCGGGCGCGAGCTGGAGCAGGTTGAGCGAGCGCACGTTGACCGTCTCGACGCCGGGGATGTTGCGGAACGCCTTGACGAGGCCCTTGTCCTCGTTGTAGATGACGAGCGGGCCGCGGCGCTGGCGGAAGGCGCGGTTGCGGCTCTTGCCACGGCCGGCGCGCACCTTCTTGGACGCGATGACCTTGGACACGTCGGCGTGGGCCTGGAGGCCCTGGAGCGCGGCGACGGCCTCCTTGGTCTTCTGGACGGCCTCGACCTCGTTCGAGACGACGAGCGGGATCTCGGACACGCCCTCGATGCGGTGGCCGCGCGCGAGGACGAGCGACGGGAGCGCCGTGGCGGCGACGGCCGACACGACGGCGAACCGGCGCTGGTTGACGTTGACCTTGACGTGCCACTTGCGCCAGACCTTGGTCGGCGCAAACATGCGACCGCCGCGGCACATGTTGCCGAACGCGGCCTGGCCCGAGCGGTGCGTGCCGCCGCCGCCGACGCGCGGGATACGCGCGACGGCGCGACCGGTGCCCCACGACTCGGCCGACGTCTGGTGACCAGCGTTCTCGGCGACCGAGTACGGCTGGCGGCGGTTCTTGGCGACGCTCTTGTGGATCTGCGCGACCACGTCCGAGCGGATGGGCGCGGTGAAGACGGCCGCTGCGAGCGCGTGTGCGAGGAGAGCGTCAGTCCGCTACTCTGCATCAACGAGGCTCGCCGAGCTCGGCGGTAGAGCCGGGCAGAGCGAGCCGAGAGAGAGCGAGAGAGGACGCACGGAGCGGGAGAGTGCTCGTCGACTCGCCCTTGAGCGAACGAACCTGAACGACGGGACGGCTGGCCATTTTTCTGCAAGTATGTCGAAGGGTAGGGTAGAGTCGAGCAGGGCGGCGAGCGAGAGGGAGGAGAGGGGGAGAAGCGAGGTCAGCGTGAGCTCTCGAGGAGACGAAGACGGGGATGCTGGTTGTCGGTGGTGCCGCCTCGGGACGAGCTCTGCTGCGGGTCGACCGAGCTCTACATCGCGCATGGACACTCTTGCGCACACTGCAGGGTGCGCTGGTGGAGCGGTGCGAGGTGGTGGTGCGGGCGTGCAAATGTGCTCGAGGTGGGCGGGGTGGAGCGCGGCGGGCGAGCGGCGGCGGTTGGGCGGGGAGGCGGGTGTGTCGAGGGCAGGTCGAGGGACAGACTGGTAGCTTGGACAGGGACGCACGAAGAGAAGAGTCGGGTCACGGGGGAAAGAGAGGGGCGAGGACGAGGCGAGGCTCTGTCTCCGCGGAGGAGGCGAAGCGAGCTCGGCCGCCGTCTCCACCGCCTCGCTCCTCATCTCCCGGCTCACACACTGCTATCCAGCTCAGAACTGCTACCCATGAGCACCCACGACTGGCACTCGGACGACGACTCGGCCTCGGACGGCAACGCCTCGTTCGACGACTGGCAAGAGGACGACCAGCCGGCTCGCTCCCTCTTCGACGACAACGAGCTCCCATCGGCCCGCGCTGCCCTCGAGCATGACCGCGACACGCACGGCGTCGACCTGGCTCTCCTCGCTTCCACCCTCGGTCCGTCCTCGCTCCTCTCTGGGCGACGTTGCTCCCCTCCCCCTCTCCTCCTCCCCACTCGCGCTCACTGACCCTCCTCCTCCCCACACCAGACTTCTTCGAGCGCATCCGCCTCATCAACTGGATCCGTGCCACCGTGCGTTCCCTCCTCCTTCTGACACGCCGAGCCGCACCCGCTGACGCGCCCGAGCGACCCGTTCGCAGAAGCCCGACCCGGCCTCGCTGCGCCGCCTCGACCGCAACGCCGCCTTCCTCGACGACGACCAGTACCTCAAGCCCGTCATCGAGGACGACGCGCTTCTCCGTGCGTCCCCCTCTCCCTCTTCCCGCTCTTGTCCTTCTCGCGCTCGTCCTGACGCGCTCGCACCCCCCAGAGCTCGACTTCGACTCGCTCTCGCTGACGGCCGCTCCCGCCGCGCCGACCGCCTCCTCCTCTACCACCTCCTCGGCACCCGTCCCCGCACCGAGCGCCTCGCTCGACCCCTCGGCATCCGACCTCGTCGACGCCCTGCGCGCCCAGCTCTCGGACGCCCACGCCGCCAACGACCAGCTGCGCAAGATTGTGCGCTCGCGCCTCGGGGGCGTCATGGGGCTCGACGAGGCGGCCAACGCGGGCGATGAGCCCGTCGTGGACGGCAAGGGCAAGGCCAAGGAGGAGCGAGGAGGCGACGAGGAGAACAAGGACGGCGAGGCGGTGCACAAGGACGACGACCACTACTTCGAGTCGTACCAGTACAACGGTGCGTCCCCCCCCCTCTCTCTCTCTCTTCGTGCTCGACCTCGAGCGCGCGACTGACGCCTTGTCGCCGCCGCCGTCGCCCCGCAGACATCCACGAAGTCATGCTCAAGGACCGTGTCCGCACGCTCGCGTACCGCAACTTTATCGTCGACCCGGCGAACCGCTCTCGCTTCGAGGGCAAGGTCGTCCTCGACGTCGGGTGCGGCACCGGGATCCTGTCCATGTTTGCCGCCCAGGCCGGCGCGCGCAAGGTGTACGCCGTCGACGCGAGCAACGTGGCGTACAAGGCCGTGCGCAACGTCAAGGCCAACGGGTTCGAGCGCACGATCGAGGTCATCAAGGGCAAGGTCGAGGAGATCAAGATTCCCGAGAAGGTCGACGTCATCATCTCGGAGTGGATGGTGCATCCTCGTCTCACTCCTCGCTGCCAGTCTCGCCGCCGCTCGAGATGCTGACTCTCTCGCGCCGTCCCGCACGCAGGGCTACTGCCTCCTGTACGAGTGCATGCTCGACTCGGTCCTGTACGCGCGCGACAAGTACCTCCAGCCCGACGGCCTCATGGTGCCCTCGCAGACGTCGATCCTCGTGTCGGCCTACGCCGGCGCGCCGTGGCACGCCGACCGCGTCGCGTTCTGGGACAGCGTGTACGGGTTCGACATGACGGCCATGAAGGACAAGATCGAGGACGAGGCCATCATAGAGGTCGTCGACCAGGGCGAGGTCGTCAGCGACGAGACGTCGATCGCCGTGCGTCTGCCGCTCCCT
The DNA here is from genome assembly GCA_920104245.2 of Rhodotorula babjevae. Classification (NCBI taxonomy): domain Eukaryota; kingdom Fungi; phylum Basidiomycota; class Microbotryomycetes; order Sporidiobolales; family Sporidiobolaceae; genus Rhodotorula; species Rhodotorula babjevae. The sequence goes on from CAKKSZ020000018.1 coordinate 321,402, forward strand.
CCTCTCTCGCTTGCAGGATGGTCCACAGAGCTGACACCGCCTCGTTGACGCCCGCCCGCAGGACATCTACACCCAAACGGCGACGGCGGCCTCGCTCTCCTTCTCGTCCCCCTTCACCCTCCCCATCACGCGCCTCCCCTCCTCCTCGCCCTCCTCAGCCTCGAGCATGACCCTGCACGCCCTCGTCGCCCACTTCGACACCTTCTTCACCTCGTCCCCGCGCCTCGTCTCGCCCCCCGCGCGCGCCGCGTCGGCGTCCGAGCCCGGCGAGGTCTTCTTCACGACGGGCGCGTGGGACACGCCTACGCATTGGAAGCAGACGCTGCTCGTCCTGCGCGAGCCGATCGCCGGCATCGAGGTCGGCGACAGGCTCGAGGGCACGATCCGGTTCGACAAGAACCCGGACAACTCGAGGGAGCTCGTCGTCGAGGCGAGCTGGACGGTGCTCGGCAAGGACGGGAAGAAGAAGGGGCTCGGGGCGCAGGCGTGGAAGGTCAGGTAGAGCCTGGTGGCGTGCAACTAGAGCGTCGTCGATGCACCTCATCGTGCTCGAGAGAGAGCGAGAGCGCTCTTCCCCTGTCTCTCTCCAGTGCTCGCTCTTTCTTTCCTCGTCGCCGCACGCAGATCAGCTTCGTGCTAAGGAAGCCCGTACCACTGCAGAGCGAGCCCCGAGAGCGCGAGAGGGGACGTCGAGCGGGCGAGAGAGGCGGAAGAAGCAGCGAGAGCTAGAGCGCTCGGACCCCTTCCCCGACTTGGCTCCTCTCGCTCACCTTTCGCTCTCGCTCTCTTCCTCGCTCGCCGCCTCTTCCCTGCTCGGTATCGCCCTGCTCTCCCGTCCTCCCTGAGTCGAGGAGGCCTGTGCGGGCAGAGCCGAGGAAGGGGGAGGTGTGGAGGAGCAGCCTCGAGCCGACAAAGTGCACGACGCAGCTCGGCTCCTTGGGCATGCTGGCCTTTCACTCTCGCTCTCGCTCTCGCCCGACACCGTCGCAAAGTGAGAAACGTCCCGCTGGTACTGCATCGAGGATCAAGAGTTGTTGTAAAGCGCAATGCGGCTCGCGAGGATGACGCTCGCCGGCTCGTCCACGATCAAGCCCGCCGCCGAGTTGGGACAGTCTGGAGCGATGCAGACCCGCGCAAAGTCGTTGTCGCGCGCAAAGAGGCGCTCGAACCATGCTATCGGAACGCCCGTGCCGGCCGTGCGGTCCCAGAGGTCGAGGAGGAAGAGCTCGACGACGAGCATGTGGCGGTACATGGTGTGCCAGCCCTCGGTACCCGGACCGGGCGAGTCGACATTTTGGAGGTCGAAGTAGGCCGCGGTCGTCACCGGGTCGAGGTACGGCAGGCGGTAGTAGTCGTCGCCCATCGGCGGCGCCCTGCGCATCATCTCGAACGCGCGGATGGCGCTCAGCATGATCTGTCGAGGCGGCTCGGTCGAGCCTGTGCGCTGAGGTGCTGTGAGGCCATTGATGACGAGCTGCGGGCAGAGCGACAGGTTGTGCGTCAGCCGAAACTCGAAGACGCTGTGGGAGCAGGGCGGAACGGGACGCACAGGAAGCTCATCGCGCTTCAAGTAGAAGCAGGACATCAAGCAGTCGGCGACGGACGTGTTGGGCCCGGAATTTGAGTCGATCACGGGTGCGCGGTCGTGCATGTGGGCGATGATCTCGTCCGCCTCGAGCCGTGAGAGGAGCGGCCAAGTGAACGGGTTGGCCTTGCCGGGCCCGCAAAAGTGACGATGCGCTTTCCAGACCTGCAGGTGAGGGTGTGAGTCAGCTCGAGACGCTTAAGCGAGCCTAGGAGGAGGAGAAGGAGGAGGAGAGGGCACGCACGAGCTTCTGGTGGTCGGGCGAGCAGAAGAAGAGGTCGATGCCGGCCTTGGCGCAGCTCGAGCACCGGTTCTCGGTCTTGATGCCACACACGAGGCACGTCTGATCCCACTCGGAGCTCATCTCGGTCCTTGGGCGAGGTGGGTGTCGTCGTGGAGGGGGCGTGTGCTTCTCGAGCTGATGAGGCGGGTGGAGGGCGAGTGAGGCCGTGGGGCGAGGTGCGGGTGCTCTTGGGGGGGTTTGCAAGGTCTGTCGAGCAACCTGGGCGCGTCTCTGAGCCAGCCAGGGGCGAGACGAGGGAGGACGAGGAGCGAGAGGGACGATTTGGCGGAGGCGGCCCCCCTTCCTCCTCCTCGCCCTCTCACCACATCGAGCCGCACCGCTGCGTGCACCAGGCTTTAGCCAGAGCACCCGTGCATCTTTCAGCAATGCCTGCCGAGCCAGTCGCACAGCCCTGCGAGGTCTGCGGCGTCGAGACGACCCAGCGCTGCTCGGCGTGCGTCAAGGCCGGCATCGACCTCTTCTTCTGCTCGAAGGACCACCAGAAGCTCGTGCGTCCTCTCTGACCACCTCTGGGTCGAGCGTGTGCTGACCCGCAAGCCACCCGCAGGTCTGGCCGGCGCACAAGACCGTCTGCGGCCCCGGCAAGGCGCACCCGTTTGCCGTCACGCCGCTCTCCGGCGACGAGCTAGCATGGTCGTTGCGGAACCTCGACGCGCTCGACTCCACGACTGAGTCATCCTTGCGCGAGGACCTCAACGAGATGTGCAGGCATGATATGACGGCCGAGGTGTGCCGCGCGTTTTTTCTCCTTGCGCTGGGCCCCGAACCTCGGGTTGACCCCTCGCACAGACTCTTTTGCAGGAGCTCGTGCCGGCTTCGTATCATGAAAGCCGGCTCTCGCACAAGCACCACTTCCTCGCCTGGGTTCGTCATATCGCAGCACGTCGACGCGGCCTGCAGGGCGTCTCGGCCATGCTCGCTCGCCAAAGGACCGGCGGCGTCAATTACCACGAGAGCACCATGTCGGCGCTCAGCTGCGCCGAGAAGACCATCTCTGTCAGCGCCGTGCTGGGCGAAGCCGGCCTGTCTTTGGTGCAGGAGAACGCCACGTGGTACAGCTTGTTCCAGCACAAGGCGCTTCTCGTCAGCCGCCTCAGCCAGCTGGTCTTTGCGTCGGTCGAAAATGTACCCGTCGACATCGCGAGACTGCGCGAGGGCGCCGACGCGCGCTTCATCTCGTGGGCCCAGGCCGGCGCAGGCAGCAACGATCCCGAGGTCGTTCGCGCCCTCGCCAGCTACGACAGATCGAGCTCTCAGGATGCGTAGAGGACGACTCGCGCCGTCGGTCCTGTAACGAGTCGCGTTGGCTGTGCGTGCGCCGTCCTCGTCCTCGTCCCTCGGCCAACTCGAGAGCTCTGGAGCCTCGAGAGACGCGCTTTGCGCGACTTCTCCCTCTTATGCCTGCTTCCTTTCGTCGTCATCCTCGGCATGACTTGAAAGCGATATTGAGAGCAAGTGAGCGCGAGCAAGAGTGAGCAGAAGTAGGAGACAAGAGCGAGACGAGGACGGGCTCGCGCTCGAGCCTCGAAACGGAGACAAGCGCTTGCTCAGGTGCCTCTCTCTCTCGGCGCAACGCTCGCACTCGAAGCCTTTTGCTCTGCAGTCGAATGAGAAGTCGAATGAGAGAGCAGAGCGCGGAACGGCAGGCCGCGACGACAGCAGCGCGCTGAAGCGCTCGAGCCCCCTCCCCGACCCGCTCCTCGTCCTTTCGCTCCCTTCTCGCTCCCCTCGCTCTAATTTTCGCTCGTTGCCGACTCGCTCTCGGCTCAACATGCTCCTCTTGCTCTGCTACACATGCCATTGGACAGGCTCGTGCATGGCTCGCTCTCGAGTTCGCCGGAAGCTCTCGACGGACGAGGAGGCCTGGGGGGAGGAGAGCGCAGGCGTCGCAGGTGCTCGAGGCTCGTGGCTCGAGACTCGGCTCCTTGTGATCGGGCCACTCTGGCGAAAACGCCGAGCGCGAGACGGCGAGGAGAGGCGTGCGGCGCAGCGAGAGCGAGCGCTCGAGCCTCCTCCCCAGCTTCGCCTCCTTGCTTGTCTCTTTCAGGCTCTCGCCCCTCGGCTCGCTCGATACCTAGGTCGTGCTCAGCTTCGACCCTCGAGCAACTCTCGAAGGAGTTAGGGTGGTTAAGCTCGTGGCCCCTCTCGCTCTCTCGCGGAGCACGAGAAGGGGAAAGAGGAGGAAAACGAAGACGTCGCAGGTGCTCGAGGCTCAAGCTCGAGAGGCTCGTGCTCGTGACCCGTCTCCTCGTTATCGCGCCACCCTGGGGAGACTGCCGAGCGCGAGACGGCGAGGAGAGGCGTGCGACGCCGCGAGGTCGAGCGCTCGAGCCTCCTCCCCAGCTTCGCCTCCTCGCTCGTCTCTTTCAGGCTCTCGCTCTTCGGCTCGCTCGGCGCCTGGCTCACTGCAATCTCCGAAGGAGTTGCTTTTTGCATGCCCGGGCCCGCTCAGAAGCTCGCGCTTACCCCACTTGCAGGCACGCCCCGGTCTCGTTTTTTGCGATTGCCCGGATTTCGGTTCCGTACTTAGGCGAGGAGAGCGCGGGGCAACCCTATCTCTCATGCCTTACTTGCCCCGTTTGGGGCGAGCCGGTGGCGCTGCTTGACTCCCGCTATTAAGGCGAATAGAAATGCTTGCCGGCAAGAGAGTGAGAAGGCCGGAGCGAGGAGGAGGAGGTAGCTCTCTAGCTCGCCTTTCTGATCCTGCTGTTCCTTGGAGGCTCTGTAGCGACCTCTCGAGACGGATACTCGACGATGGAGGCGGCGCGAAGCGCCGCTCGAGAGGCTCGCCACCCGACTCTGTGCTTGAGAAGGCCCGAGCGAGGAGGAGGAGGTAGCTCTCCAGCTAGCCTTTCTGATCCTGCTGTTCCCTGGAGGCTCTCTACTGACCTCTCGAGACGGATACTCGACGACGGAGGCGGCGCAAAGCGCCGCTCGAGAGGCTCGCCACCCGACTCTGTGCTTGAGAAGGCCCGTGCAAGGACGAGGAGGTGGCGCTCGAGCCCGCCTTTCTACACTTGCCGTCCCTGTGGCTCTCTACTAACCTCTCGAGGAGGTCACGGTCGAGCGGGAAGACCCTGGCAGATGGCGCAGCAATCGTCTCTCTCGTCGAGCGCGCTTTGACCGCGGATCCTCGGAGATTGCACCGCCGCTTGTCGGCATTCCCCCCTTCATGCACAGCATCGACGCTCGAGCAGGCCTCGGGGCAGCGAGGGCGGTCAAGCTCAAGGCAGGTCCCTCTCTCTCGAGGAGCTCGCGAGCGACGAGGAGGCGCAAGGGGAGGAGGACGCAGACGTCGCAGGTGCTCGAGGCTCGTGCTCGTGACCCGTCTCCTCGTTATCGCACCACACCACCCTGGAGAGTTTGCCGAGCGCGAGACGGCGAGAAGAGGCAGGCGGCGCAGCGAGAGCGTGCGCTCGAGCCTCCTCCCCGACTTTGCGTCCTCGCTCGCGTCCTGCGCCCCTCTCGGTCCTCGGCTCGCTCGCTGCCGATCTCGTGCTCAGCTTCAACACTCGAGCGTCTCTTGAGGCAACAAGGGCGGCAGAGCCGGCAGAGCTCGCAGTGACGTAGTAGCTCTCGCTCTCGCGAGGCTCACGCCGGACGACAAGGCGAAAGAGGAGGTCAAGTCGTTGCGCACGCTCGAAAGCTACGACACAGGGGACGGAGAGGGAGGGGAGGAGTGTAGCGGTCTCTTTAGTGCTCAGTCCGTCATGCACCGAGCCCCTCGTGGAGGCGACTCGGGCGCGTAGCTTGCGCTCGCGCGTCTGGAAGAGAGTGGAGGGACGCGTCGTGGGGGTTTCATCTTCCAGCGCTTCGTTAAAGACCTCTTCCATTGTCCACGCCCGGGACGCTCAATCAAGCGCGCCGGTCGGGCGCGCCAATCCGAAGACCGGGGAAGAGGGCAGGCATTGCGCTGGTGTGGGTGGAGGGGAGGAAGGGGGAGGTGGGTGGAGGAGGTTGAGGGGGAGGTGGGTGGAGGAGGTTGAGGACGCGGCGGTAGCAGCTGTGAAGGTGCAGATGGGTCAGCACCAGCTCGAGGCGGGCGAGAGAGGCGAGAGAGGAGACGTACCAAGCAGAGCGACGTAGGGAGCCCGACACGAGCGAGCGGTAAGCGAGCTCGAGACGCCGACGACGCCAACGACGACGAGAGACAGAAGCGAGAGACCCTAGCCGGACAGCCTCACGAGGACCTCGAGCTCGGGGCGCACGCACACGAGGCGGGCGCCGTGGACGGCGACAACAGGTGGGACTGCAAAAGGGGGGAAGAAGGAAGGACGGAGATCCTTAAATCTTGGCCATGGCGGCGACGTCCGATGACTGCGAGTGCGAGGAGAGTCAGCACGAGCACCCTCGAGCAGGAGAGAGAGAGAGAGGGAGAGGGAGCAGGCGCACCTGGATCCACTCCTCGCCCTCCTCGGCGAGCTGCTCCTGAAGCTCGTCGAGCGAGACGAGCTCGTCCTCGATGACGGTCGTCATCTGGAGCTTCTTGATGCCGTAGCCGATCGGGACGAGCTTGGACAGGCCCCACACGAGGCCGGGCTTCTCGATCGAGCGCACAAACGCCTCGAGCTCCTTCATGTCGGTCTCGTCGTCCCACGGCTTGACGTCGAGCGTGACGAGCGACTTGGCGATCGTCTTGGGCTTGTTGGCCTTCTTGGCCGCGTACTCGGCGAGGCGCTTCTGCTTGAGCGCCTCGGCCTCGGGGTCGACCTCCTCGTCCGACGAGCCGAACAGGTCGAGGTCGTCGTCGTCGTCGGCGGCGGCGGCGGCCGGGGCCGTGGCGCCAGCCGAGGTCGACGGGCCGTAGGCCGTGTAGGCCTTGGTGGCGTCGCCGGCGAGCGTCTCGTGCTCGGCCTCGAACGACTGGATGTGCTTGTACCAGCGGGCCGTGTGCGGGTAGGCGGCGGCGTCCGGGGCAGACGGGAGCGCCTTGAAGACGGCGACGTCGGCCTGCGACGGGGTGAAGCTGTGTGTGCGAGAGTGCGAGACAGTCAGCGCCGTGCTCGAGGGAGAGGTTGGGGGTTGCTGCTCGTCGTCGTCGTCTCGCGCGCGCAGGTCCAGGCAGTCGCAGGGTCAGAGGGCTTGGAAAAGAGTAGGTTTCTTCAGCGTTTGGCGGGAGGTCTTAAGTCCCTTCCTCGGAAACACGGACCAAAGCGTAGTGTTCATCGTGTCAAGGACCGGTGGAGGTGTGCGCGCGAGAGAGAGAGGGCGGGGAGAGCGAGGGAGGGGAGGGGCGAGGAGCGAGACGACTAACCCCTCGATGTACGAGACGTGAACGAGGTGAGCCTCGAGGCCCTGGAGGCCGGCCGGGGAGGTGAACTCGGAGAAGCCCATGTTGATCTGGCGAGGTTGGCGAAGCGAGAGGTGAAAACGTTTGGCGAGAGGAGGAGGGGAGGGAGAAGAGCGAGGTCAGCTCCGGTTGTGCGGTGTCCGGCTCAGGAGAGAGCCGAGGGACTGGGCGCGGTGCAGCGGTACTCACCGAGTGAAGAAGTGGTGGTGGAGGAGAGAGGAGAGGAGGGCGAGCGCGGAGGACGACATCTGCTCGAGCGCGCGCCGCGACCAACGTCTCGCCTTTTTGCCGCGCATGCACTCGACTCGGGCTCAAGGGCGCTGCTGTGTAGACACTGTGCAAGGCTATCTTTTACTCTCTCATCACTGCCCGTAGACCACTCGAGAGCGACGGGTGATGGCCCGTCGTCGTCGACCGAGAGCTGCTCTCCCCACCTCGCTCACCTCCCGCACCTCGCTCTTGCACCAGCTTGCTGAAACAGCACGATGCCAGAGCCTCTCGCCCTCGTCCCAGGCGACTCGCTCGGCCCCTTCCGCCTCGGTGCGCCTTCCCCTTCCTCGAACCCCCACCGAGCGACCGGCGCCTACTGACCCAGCAAATCCCTGGCCCCTCCGAGCACAGGCAGCGCCCTCTTCAACGTCCTGAACCACGTCCGCTCCTTCCGCTCTACCTACCCGGCCGTCAAGGTCGCGTGGGACGAGCAGGTGCGTCTCGGCTCCTCCTGGTCCTCTCGCTTCATGTGGGGGTTGGCCAGCTCGTCGACAGCGAGCTGTGCCCGATCCGCATCGTAGTTGTGGACGCGTGCTGACCCACTCGCTCCTCCACGCAGGCCCCCTCGACCTCGCCCATCCACCTCACCCTCTCCTCCCCACCTCTCCACCTCACCTTCTCCGCCCTCTCGCAGCGCCTCGCGCGCCTCGAGGTCCGCGGCCCAGACCCCGCCGCCTGCGTCTCGTACCGCGGCAAGCGCCTGCGCGCCGACGACGCCAGCAGCGACGACGACGTGGACGTCGTCAAGACGGTGAGGCGCGTGCTCGGGCCGACGTACGGCAGCTCGAGCGCAAGCGCGAGCGCGAGGAGCGAGGGCGCGCATGGAGGAGAAGAGGAGGTCCTGAGCTACCCAGGCGTGGCGTTCGGCGTCGTGCGCACCGCGTCGGGTGCGTCGTCGTCCCCTCTCCCTCGTCCACCGGCAGCGCCCCGTGCGGCTTCTCGCTGACCCGCTGTACCCGCGCCCGCAGGATCCACCATGAGCCGCATCGTCGTCACGGCGCTGCCTGCGCCCGAGGGCATCCCCGTCGACCAGGCGTGGCTCCACCCTGCGCTGCCCGACTCGCCCGCCGTCGCTCAGGGAGACCTGCGCGTCGCCGAGATCCACGTGCGTCTTCCCTCGTCCCCGACCTCGCTCTCGACTCGCAAGCACGTCCTGACCGATGCGGCTCGCTGTTCTTGTCGCACAGCTGGACCCGTCCCGCCACCCGACCCACGTCGAGCTCCACTTCCACGCGCCGCAGAGCGCGCTCGCGCCCGTCGAGCTGCACATCGGCGAGACGACGAGCGAGGACATCCTGTGCGAGCTGGGCGCGGCCGTGAGGACGTTCTGGAAGGAGGATGTGCGTCGCCCTCTCTCCCCCTCTCTCTTTGTCGTTCTCGCACGAGCCTCAGGGGAAGCTGACTGTGCCTCGAGGACTCGCGCGCGCGCAGGACCGCCTCTCGATCCACACTGCGTCGCTCGGGCCTCGGTCGTCCTCCGACACAGCTCTCGAACGTGCGTCCGCTCCCCTCTCTTTCCCTCGCCGCGCCGCGCTGCGCCCAGCTGACCCTCCTCCTCCGTCCCTCGATCGCCAGCCAACCCCTACTTCCTCTCGTACCCTCACGTCGGCCTCACGCTCCTCCTCTCCTCCGCCCCTACACCCTCGACCTCTCCCTCTCCCTCTCCCTCGACCTCGACCTCACCCTCGACCGCCCAGCACCCGCACCCCCTCACGATCCCGCCGCACACCCTCCTCAAGGTCCTCCTCCACTCGAACCTCCCCGGCGAGGTCCAGTTCGGGCGCACGGCGCGCGCGAGGGGCGTGCTTGTCGCGCCTGGTGCGGGTGCGGGTGCGGGTGCGGGCGCGGTCGAGAAGGAGGGGGCGGTGATGGGGCTCGAGGAGGGCTGGGACAGCGTGAGAGGGTTCCTGCGCGGCGAGGCGGCGGGCGGGCGGGCGGCGGCTGCGGCGGGGCAGGGGGGGACCACGAGGAGGGCGGCCGAGGCCGAGCTCGGCGTCGGCGTCGGCGTCGGCGACGAGCCGCCCATGATCCTCGACCGGACGGCGGACGGCAAGGACGGCGTGAGGGGCAAGACGACCGGTGCGTTGCGCCTCTCCCTCCCTCTCCCTCCCTCTCTTGCGCTCGACGGCGCGTCGTCGAGCTCGACTGATGGATGGCGAGAACGAGCGCCCGCAGAGATCCACGGCTTGCCCGGAATCGCGCTCGAGGTGACGGGCACGGGCGACATCGAGACGGTGTGGCTCTTTTGAGCCTGAGCGGGTCGGTCGAGCTGCAACGAGGGTGCCTCCTCTGCGTCCTCCTTCGTCGTGTCGAGGCGAGAGCTGTACATGCTCGTCGCGAAACGCTCGTCCCCGTGGTTGACCTTCTCAAGTTGCGCGCACGGACCTCCTTGCTCTCGTTCGCTCCTCGCGCCCGACGCCTCTCGGCCGCAGCGCGCTATTCCTCAGCTCTCCATGTGCGCGCCTGACGCCTTAGCAGCCGGGACCGCTCGCGCTCGCCGCCCGTCGCGTTGACGTCGCGGCCTCGCAAGCGCGACTCGGGCGCGCTCGCGCGTGTGGTGCGCCCTCGGCTGCGCTCACGGGCGGCTCTCCTTCGTCCTTGCGACTAGCACCGACACGCTTGCTTCTCGCACGCATACTTACTGTACCCAGCTCAAGCACCATGACCGAGGTGCGCTGCGCCTGCATCCCTCTCTCTCGCTCGCGAACGCTCTCGCTGATCCACCTCCGCCTCCAGTCTTTCGTCGACCCTGTCGAGCTCAAGATGAAGAAGCAGGAGGACGTTACGGTGCGTCTGCCTCTGCTTGCCCTCGCCGAGCGCCCTCGAGCACATGCCGGCGGCCTTCCGCACGTGAAACCAGCTGACCTCTCTCTGTCTCTCTCTCCCCGCGTCTCCACCGTCCCGTGCTCCTCTCGCCTTCCGCTCACGCAGGACCTGCACCCCGGCGACCCGTCCTGGGAGGGCGGCGACTCGATCCGGGCGCGCTCGGTCGGGCAGCCGAACGAGGTGCGAACGCGCTGTTCCTCCTCGCTCGTGGCGCAAGCTGCTCAAGCTGTGCAGGGCCCGTCTGCGACAGCAAGCGAGCACTGATAATTGACCTCTGGGCGACAGGGCGCGACGCAGCAGGGCGTCAGGCTCGAGGATGCGCAGGCGGGAGGAGGCCCGTCGAGCGAGAAGGAGGTGCGCTTCCCCTCACGCTGTCGGCTCGCCGCCCCGCGCTCAGTCACGAGGGCCCTCTCGAGCTGACCATGGCGCGCTCTCGCAGGGAGCCAAGACGGCGCCGAACCTTTACAAGGACGTCGGGCAGCTCAACGAGACGTCGGGCTCGAAGCAGTGACGGCGAGGACCAGGACGACGAGAGCGCGTAGCCTCCCTGGACCTGAGTCTGCAAGAAAAGAAGTACACTGCAGACGAGAAGAGAGAAAGAGAGCTCTACTCTGAGTCGCTAAGAACGAGGACCTCGAGAGGTTTGCGCTCTGGCTCGACGCTCGGACCCGTCCCACGCTCGGGGCCTCTTCCCGTCGGGCGCTCGACCTCGCTCGGCGAGTCCTCCTTCTTCACCTTGGCCTGGGAGAGGTGCACAGTATGGTATGAAGGTCAGTGGACGACCTGCTGAGGCGGTGGAGCAGAACGTGCGAGAGGAAGGCGCACCCCGTGCTCCTCCCACGCCTCATCGAGCCGGCGCCGCTTCTTCTCGACGAGCCGGCGCCGCTCGTCGACGCGCCGAGTCGCGGCATTGAGCTCCTCTTCGGCCGACGAGAGGTCGCGCTCGGCACGCAGGAGAGCTGCGCGCTGCGAGGCGAGCGGGTCCGGGACGGCGACGAGGGCCGTGCGGGACGGGCTCGGCGAGCGCTCCTCCTCGGACGAGTCGCCGGCGAAGCCAGCGTCGTTGCTCTGGAACGGAAGCGGATCAGCTGCAGGTCAAGGCGAGGAGTGGACTAAGAGACGCACCTCGGGTGTCGGCGACCTGTCGCGCACGGGGAAGGGGCCGATGCTCTGGTCGCACTGCGGGACGTGCTGCATGGGCTCGGTGGCATCAGTAAAGCTGCGCGAGATGGACGAGCGGAAGCTGACGCACGGTCCCTCGGCCGCTCGGCTTGGTCTGCGTCGGCTTGCCCGTGTGCCCGTCGACAAGGCGGATCGGCGGCTGCGAGTCGAGGAGAGCGTCAGCGTCAATCTTGCACGCGCTTGAGAGACGTGAAGGGAGAAAGAGAGAATCACAAAAAAGTCCATGCGCCAGAGAAGCCGCTCTTGAGGCTCGGCCGCGCTCGAGACGCACGTGTGCTCGCTGCGGATCTCGACGCACGTCCACCTCTCCTTGCCCTTTTGCGCGCCCTTGCGCAGCTCGTTGATGTCGGAGAACTTGACGAGAAAGTTGCAGCGCGCGGCGTCGAGGACGCACGTGATGGCGAACTCCTGCGGGCCCGTCGACGAGCCGATGACTGCGCCGACCGCGAGGAACCGGCCGTCGCGCCTCGCCGCTGCACGCAGGGTGCCCTCGAGCGTGTGCAGCTCGCGAAAGCCGACGAGCTTGTCGCCGGGCTTGAGCGTCCCGCGCCCGACGGGCTTGTCCTGCGCGGGGAACGAGCGTCAGCGGCGGGTACAGGACGGGCGCAGAGACGAGGGAGAGGCGCACCTCGAGCCAGCTCGACAAGCCCATGCCCGCCGTGTGCCCGCAGTGCTCGTTGACGCCCAGCTTGCCGTCGCACACCTCGGTGACGCGCCACGCGCCCATCGTGTCCTCGTGGTCGACCGCCGTCGCGTTGAAGAGCGTCTCGCTGCAGCGAGTCGTACGGCGCGTCGTGCGGGAGACCTTGCACTGTACCCGAAAGCTCGCCGGCTGCTTCGAATCTCAGCGTCGCCCGACGTAGTTGAAGCCGGCGCGCAAAGCGGCGAGCTGCACGGCGAGGAGGAAGTCGCTCCAGTGCTGGTAGATCGAACCCTTCGACGGCCAGAACTGGTGCGGCTTGGGCGCCATCTCGTTGTACAGCTGCGAGCGTCGAGACGAGGCGGAAGCAGAGCAGCGAGAGGGCTCGAGGCGAGGAGTCTCGGCGGGCGAGCTCCGAGCGGCGAGGACGCCGAGCGAGGTCCGTGCACGGACAGGAGTCGCGGAGGAGGTCGTCCCCGCGCTCTTGCTCACCGAGCGTGCAGCTCTCGGGCGATCGAGAGAAGTCCGAGGCTGACGGGCGATCGATTGCAGAAGCGAAGCGGCAAGCGGGAGGAGAGAGAGGTACAGTACGAGTGGGTGGAAAGCGAGGAGATGCTGCGAGAGGGCTCTCCCGGCGAGGGCGGGCTGCGGACGGAGACGAAGACTGTCAAGCGTGCCGAGGAGGCGCGGAAAGGAGGAAGGGGAAGCACAGCGCACCGAGGAGCTCAGTCGAACGGCTTGGGCTCGAGCGCGACGAACCCGTCCTCGACGCAGACGGCGCGCCTCATGCCCGCCCAGAACGTGTTGTCGCCGAGCGTCTCCCACATCGTCATGCTGCCGACCTCATCGGCGAGCCCCTCGACCATCTCGGCGGCGGCCTGCGAGTCCTCGACGCCCTCGCCGCCTTGGAACATGCCGCGGTTGAGGAGCTCCTGCATCTTGTACTCGGCGGGCGCAGGCGAGGCCCACATGGCCGTGACGACCTCGATGACGGAGCGCACGCGGACGCCGCCAGCGTCGGCGATGACGGGCTCGGTGCCGGCGCGGAACGAGAGCTTGGCGCACGGCGGCGAGGTGGCGAACTCGTTGGCGACGGGGAAGTCGAGGGGCTTGTAGTAGCGCGGCGCGGCGTCGCCGTCGCCGTCGTCGCCGTCGCGACCGGAGCGCGAGCCGTAGCAGGCAATGTCGGCCTCGTCGAGGTCGGGGCGGCTCAGCGAGACGAGGTTGAGGACCGGGTGGAACGCGATCTTGCGGCCCTTCTTGGCCGGGTGGTTGCGCGGACCGAAGCGCTTGCGGCCGGCGGGGTACCCGCGGCGGAACAGGCGCGAGTCGAGCTGCGAGTTCTGTGAATGCCGAGGTGCCGAGGTGGGGAGGAGGAGGAGGAGGAGGGAGGAGGAGGCGTCAGCACACGGCTCGGGTTCAGGAGGCAGGCTCAGGAGGGTCCACGCACCTGCTGAAGGTGGCGGAAGTGCTTGCAAACACGCGAGAAGCGGTGCAGGTCGAAGTAGCTCAGGTTCGAGGAGACGAGGACGCGAATCCAGAGCTCGACAGGGAGGCGCAGGGCGGCAGGCTGGGCAGGCGCAGGGTCGGCCATGGCTACTGTGGGAGTCTCGAGAGGTGCAAGCAGGAGCAGGAGAGCGGTGCAGCCGAGAGCCGGCTGTCGTTCGCCTCCTCGGTGTCGCTCAACCTCGCCCGCCTCTCTTCTCCTCCAACGACACCCCGATTCCTCGCCAACCAGCTCGAGCGAGTGCGAAGCTCTGCACCCTCGCTCGGAGGTCCACTGCAGACTCTACCGCACCGCTTCGCCGCTTCCTCGCCTCGCTCCTGCTCTCGCACCTCGTCCGCACGCTTTTTTCGCTCGTCCGTCTCTCCCCCTTTCCGTGGGACCGTCCGTCTCCTCTCGTGAGCTAGCGCCGATCGCGCTGTCGGGTTCTCGCCGGCGCGGACTCTGCGCGGCAGCGGGGAGGACAGGGGCCAGGTGCGGAGCCCGCTTCCTCTATCGCTCGCGCCTTTCGTTCCCTCAATCTCTTCTGCTTCACCTCTCACCTATACACACTCGTTCTACCCTCCAGAAGAAGCAGCAGTGCGTCCTGCGCCGATCTCCGTCCTCTTCGCAGACCTACAGCCACTGACGACGCTCCCTCGCAGTGCCCGCCCTTCGTCGCCGCCCCGACACGCGCGCCGCTCGCAAGGGCGCAGGCCTCGCGAGCCCCAACGTGACTCTCGAGTCGGTCGCCGAGCGCAAGATCCGGGCAAAGAAACGCGCGCTCAAGGAGGAGAAGGTGAGCTGCTCGCCGCGAGCGGTTCTCGGCCGGCGACCGAGGGACGTGGCTGACTCCGCGCTCCCGCAGCCGCCGTCGCCTCTCCCTGCCCGCCGCACCAGGTCGCCGTCCTTCAGCGCCGCTCTTCTCGCGAGGAAGCGCTCGGGCTCGGGCCCGCCGCCGCCGCCGCTCAACCTCAACCGGCTTTCCACGCCCGTCCGCCCCGACATCGAGTTCGACCATGGCCAGCCCTGCGCCCAAACCTTCCTCGACGCGAGCCTCGTCGCCGAGCCGATCGCGCCGCTGTACCTCCTCCCGGACAGCGAGGCGGACCTCGTCTCGTCGGTCGACTCGTGGAACACCAAGGCCATCCTCGACTTCCTCCAGTACCAGCTGAGCAACCCGGCGGCGCCGCTCACGTGCGTCGAGCACGCCAAGGACGTCGTCGCGCGCTGCCTGCCGTTCTACGGGCCCAACCCGCAGTCGCCGCGCTCGTACCTCGAGTCGCAGGCGAGCTCGTTTGCGCCGGCGGCGATGGTGCGCACGAGGTCGCGCTCGTCGTGCGACTTTGGCGTCTCGTCGCACGGCCGTGCCGAGATCTGGCTCGGCGCAGATGCGCCGTGACGAGCTCCTCGTCCCTCCCTCCCCTCGTCCAACCTCGTCCGTCCCTCGGCGAAAATGTCCATAGCCGCCTCGTCTCTTCGTTCTCTTTCGTCTGTGCCCTCATTCTTCTGATATCCTGGTCGGTCAGTACCCATCGTGACCCTGATCGAGAGCCGAGAGAGAGCGAGCCCACGTTGAGCGAGACCCTCTCGCCGCCGGGCGAGCCGACGTCGGCTCCGCTCCGACCAACCTCCTCACACACCCACGATGACGGTCCAGCCAGCTCTGCAGAGCCACAGCGCGTCCTTTCCCTCACGATCGAGCTCGCCCAGCCCCCCCGCTGACCCTGCCCGCCGCCCGGCAGCTCAGTGCACTTGGCCTCACGACGGCTCGCCGCGACCGCCTCCGTCGCCCGCAGACGGCAAGCTGATTGTCTTCTTCGACATAGACAACTGTCTGTAGTGCGTACACCCCTCGCTACTGCACTCGGCGAGGGAGCGACAGAGTCGGCCGCGTCGGCGGGTGGGGGTCAAGCGACTCGAGCTGACCTTGTTCTCGCCTGCGCACAGCTCGAAGGATGCAGGGATCGCCGAGATGATGAAGGGCAAGATCCGCGGTGCGGTCTCTCCGTGACTCACTGTCAAAGACGAGGCTCGCTGACCGGCCCTCCTCGCACCGACAGCCTACTTCCGCCGCCTCGGCCTCTCGGACGACGAGGCCAAGGACCTGCACTCGCACTACTACCGCGAGTACGGCCTCGCGATCCGAGGACTCGTGCGGCACCACGCCGTCGACGCGCTCGACTACGACAAGCACTGCGACGCGGCGCTCCCGCTCGACGAGGTCCTCAAGGACGACCCCAAGCTGCGGCGGCTCCTGAGCGACATTGACCGCGAGAAGTGCCACGTGTGGGCCCTCACGAACGCGTACAAGATCGTGCGTGCTCTCGTTCTCTCTCTGGTCGACGGCGAGAGCACCCTCGAGGACGAGCGCTGACGATGCCCTCGCCCGCTCACAGCACGCAACGCGGGTCCTCAACCTCCTCGGCATCGCCGACCAGTTCGAGGGCGTCATCTCGTGCGACTATGGCGCCGGCGAGTTCTCGTGCAAGCCCGAAGCCGGTGCGCCCTCCCCTTCCTCCCTCCTCTCCTCGTCGCGCACGCTCACTCCTTCCCCCTCCCTCGCGCCACAGCCTTCTTCAACGACGCCCTCCGACACGTCTCGAACCCTCCCCCACCCGTCTCGTCCCTCTACTTTGTCGACGACTCGGCGCTCAACGTGCGCGGCGCCAACGGCCTCGGATGGCGGCACTGCGTCCTGTTTGACGAGGGCGGCAGCGAGGAGGACCGGCTCGGGTCGGTCGAGGTGGTGTCGGCGGGTGAGAAGGACGAGGGCGCGGCGGGAGGCGCAGAGAAGCCGCGGGTGAGCGTCGTGCACGACCTCGAGGGTGCGTCGTCCTTCTTCCTTCTCTTCTCGTTCTCTCGTCTCGGCGCGGCCAATGCGAGCAGCTCGCGCCTCTCAAGGCCCCTCACTGACGCCGCGACGCACCCATGCAGAGTTGCGCACGATCTGGGCCGAGGTGTTCAAGACGAGCGCGGCGAGCGCGGCGAGCGGGACGAACGGGTCTTCCTGAGGTCGGGCGCGCGCCGAGTTGTATCGAGACTTGCCATGCATCATCCTAGAGCAGATCTGCATCACCCCGAGCGCGCAAGAGCCCAGAGAGAGCGAGATTCCCGCTCGCACGGACCCTCGGGAAGCTCGGCTCGCTCGAAGCTTCTCTCGACGACGGCGACAGCTCGAGAGGGTATCACGACTTCTAAATTTCGGCGAGCTCGAGGGTGGTACGAAAGGGAGAGAGGGAAGGGGTGCGAGGCGAGGGACGTGAGCGAGAGAAGGTCGTTTACGCTGCGCGAGGAGGACGAGGTCAGTATGGGCGCGTTTCTCGACGGCGATGACGAGCAGGGACGTACTGCAGGTGTAGCCACCGTCGACGCGGAGGTCGGCGCCGGTCGTGAAGGCCGAGGCGTCCGAGGCGAGGTAGATGACGGCTCCTGAAGGCGGAGGAGGGTCAGCTCTCGCCCGTCGACGCTCGCAGAGGTCAGAGAACGCCTGGCGCACCCTTGAGGTCCTCCGGGTCACCAAGCCGACCAGCAGGAGTCAACGAGACTTCGAATTTTAAGCGGATCAGCGTCCAAACGATGGAGGGAAAGAGTCCGAGAGGTCAGGGACGTACTCCAGGCGTCGCGAAGGACCGGGTCGCGGTCGAGGATGACGCGGGTGAGGGCGGTGGCCATATAGCCCGGCGAGATGCAGTTGACGCGCTGTACGACCGAGGAGGAGCGTCAGGCGAGGAACCGGGAGGAGGAAGTGAGAGAGGGAGGAAGCGCACGATGTTCTTGGGCGCCCACTCGACGGCGAGCGACGAGCACATGTGGCGGACGGCAGCCTTCGAGGCGTTATAAGGAGCCTGGGGCTGCGGGACGTCTGCGAGGAGGAGAAGGGAGAAGGAGGAGGGAGAGGAGGAAGAAGTCAGCCCCGCTCGGACCTCTTCCCGCAGATCAAGCTCGCGCTCTCCTCTCGCCGTCGCTCGTCCTCGCCGACTCGACCCCCACGACGCAGAGAGAGAGGAGGACGCACTGACGGCAGCGCCCGACATGGAGCCGATGAGGACGATCGAGCCAGGAGCCTCGCGCTTCATCATGTCCTTGGCGGCCTCGCGAGCGCAGTAGAACGAGCTGCGCAGCGAGTCGAGGCGTCAGCGGCGGTTGAACATGACGCAGAGAGAGACGAAGGCGCACCCCTCGACGTTGATGCCCATGAGCTTGCGGAACTTGTCGGCGGGGTACTCGGTCGCCGGGAAGTTCTCTGTGCGGGCACGCGGAGCCTCCATCGTCAGCGCAGTGCTCTGCGCCGTCGAACGAGACTGTGGAAAGACGCACCGACGATGCCAGCAGCCGTGACGAGGACGTCGACGCGGCCAAACTTGTCGACGACGGTCGCAAAGCAGTCCTGGACCTCCTTCTCGTTCGACACGTCGCACCCGAGGCCGATCGCCTGGATCTCGCCCTTCTCGGCCTGACCGTGCTCCTCGAACCACTCGACGAGCTCGACGGCGGCCGTCTCGGCCATCTTCTTGTCGAGGTCGAGGATGACGATCCGGTTCGAGCCCGACTCGGCGAACGTGCGCGCCATGAGGTTGCCGAGCTGTGCGCAGGGCAGGCTCGTCGTCAGCGAGTGCGTCTCGTCGGAGCAGTCTCGTGCTCCGCAAAAGAAGCGGCGGCGAGGAAGGCGGGGGCCGAAGATGGTCGTGACGACCCTCTCGGCCGGCAGACGCGGGGAGGAGAAAAGACTCACGCCGCGAGCAGCACCGGTGACAACGCAGACCTGCGCACGCAGAAGAGCAAGTCGTCAGTGATGGTGCCCTGCGAAAGGTTGAGGGCGTGCTGCTGCTGGGAATTTCGCCGACGCGGCCGATCGTTCCCTGCGTCGGCCCCACCGCGCTTGTCCACGTTTCGCCTTTTGCGCGGCGGGCGAGCAGAGCTGCGCCTCGCCATTACGAGGCCCGCTCGACCAGAAGCCCACTCCTCGAACCCGACCGCAAAGACCGCCCGCGAGAGCCGAGAGGAGCGCACCTTGTCGGTCATGGAGAACGAGGCGAGCGTGCGGCGGTTGTGACGGCCGACGTCGACGTCCGGGCCCTCCATGTTGTGACCGAGGTCATTCGGCGGGAAGTCGGACTCCCTGCGGCGCAAAGAGAGGTCAGCTCGACCCGCGAGAGAGGCGGACGAAGAGGACAAGGGGAACGCACTCCGGGTACGGGATGACGATGTCCTCGCGCACGTTGGCGTGCGACGGCTCCTGCGGGTCGAGCACAGGGGGCGTCGAGGCCACACCGCGGCGGCGGGGGACAGCCTCGGTGGTTGCGAGAGGAGCGACCGGCTGGCGGGGGAGGACGCTCGACACGCGCGCCGAGGTCGCGAACGTGCGGCGCGGGAGGGCGGCCTTGAGGCTCGAGATGGCGGTGCGAGGAAGCATGGCGGATTCGCTGAGCGGGTGCGAGTTTGGTGGGTGAAGAGGAGGAGCGAGGGTGGAAAGCTCGACCTCGTCCGTCGCCGTCATCGCTCTCACCAAAGAGCTTCGCTCGGCCCGGCCTGTGAGCCGTCTCAGCTTTTTCCGTCCCTCTCGCCTCCTGTCCGCCGGCAGTTTGCCAAAAGGTCCGTACGAAGCATTTCATCCGGCGAGCAAGCTGCCGGCAAAGCGTGCGAGAAAAGTCCTCGTTCGGTGCCGCGGTCGGCCGGCGGAGTCGGAAGGAGGTCCGCGCGTCGGCCGAGTCTGCAGGCCGCTCAGGCCTCTTCAGGGCGCAGCTGCACCGTCGAGCTCGCGCGTCAACTTCTGTCGTCACGGGAGCTCGACGAGTTCAAGCGATGCAGCCGCCGAGAGCCGTTCGGAGATGGAGTCGAGCAAAGCTAAGGCAAACGTAATCAAAGGTAAGCAGAGTTCACAAACCACGACGCCGCTCTCGCGAGACGTGTGCGCGGTCGGTGCGAGCGGTCGCGGTACCCATCCGGCCCGGCCAGAGCTCTATCGAGCGATTGGAGAACCCTCTCAAGCTCAGCGGAGAGGAGACGAGGAAAGCGAGGAGGCGAAGCGAGGTGTCCGCCGAGGCGAAGGTCCGGCCAAGATCAGTCGCGAGCAATCTGATCACTCCGGCTCGCTCTCCTCTCGACACCACTTCTGCACCAGCACTCGCCATGGTCGCCCTCGCTGCACCAGCCGCCACCCGCAACGTCGTGATCCTGGGCGCAAGCTACGCCGGTGCGCTCACATCGCCCTCGCCTCCTCCCGCCCGACGGCGAATTGGGCAGCGGCCGCTGACACTCGCCTCGCTCGCTCACAGGCGCACGAGCAGCCGAGCTGCTGTCGCGCACCCTTCCCTCGACCCACCGCGTCGTCGTCATCGACCGCCAAAGGTGCGCCGCTCTCTCGCGCTCTCCTCGACCTCGCCGTGGCGGTGAAGGGTCCCGCGGCCCCGCCCGCTCGCCCTCTCGCGCACAAGCTGACTCCTACGCTCGCCTCCGCTTACACAGCCACTTTAATCGTGAGTGTCAGCTCCCTCTCCTGCTGCCCTGAGCGTCCCTGGACGAGGTCGCGGTCGGCCGAGGCGATTCCTGCCGGAGGCTCTGCACGGCGATCGGGCGGCGAACGACGCGGCGCGCTGCCTATCGTGGATCTCATATACGTCGCAGGATGCATTGGGGTCCTGCGCGCGGTGGCAGACCCAGTTGCCGCCGACTCGACGCTGACGCGCTCTCCTCCTCTCGCTCGCAGACCTGTACCTTCATCCTCGGTGCGTCGCCCTCGATCTACTTTCGCAGACCGGCTCGCTGACTTGCACTCGATGCCGCAGAGTGAGCGTCGTTCCCGGGCACTCGCACAAAACCTTCATCCCCCTCGGCGGCATCATCCCCTCGCCCGACGCCGCGACGACCAATGCCTCGCTCCCGCTCTCGAACAAGGCCCGCCACGTCGTCATCCACGCCTCGGTCACGTCACTCAACGACGACTTTATCGAGCTCGACCGCGACCTGCTCGAGCACGAGCGCGACCTCGAGGGCGAGGCGGACGAGATCGAGGCGCTCACTGAGGAGCTCGAGGCGGCGAGGATGGAGGCCGCGCCGAGGGATAAGAAGAGGTCGACGAGGAGGTTGAGCTGGGAGTACATGATCTACGTGCGTCCTCTTCGTCTCCCTCTCCTCTCCTCCCTCGCTCGTCCCCCCACCCGCGCCTCGCACGGACCGCCTCTGCGCACACGCTCATGAGCGCCGTCCTGACCTTCTCGCTCTTCGCAAACAGGCCCTCGGCTGCCAGCTCCCGCCCTGCCTCACGTCGCCCGCACGAACCAAGAAGGACGGCGTCGCCTTCCTCGAGAGCCGCGGCGCCGAGATCAAGCGCGCGGCCAAGATCCTCATCGCCGGCGGCGGCGCCCTCGGCATACAGTTTGCGACCGACATCGCCGACCTGTACAACAACCCGCACAACGCCGCGCACCTCAACCTCGCCCCGGGCGAGGCGCCGCCGCCGAGGAAGCACATTACGCTCGTCCACTCGCGCGACCGGTTCATGCCGGCGTACAAGCAGGAGATGCACGACGAGGTCGTGCGCCGGCTCGAGGTGCTCGGCGTCGAGGTCGTGCTTGGCGAGCGGCTCGCGCTCCCGCCGCAGGAGGAGGACGCGCCCGGGACGGTCAAGACGGTCAAGCTGCGCGACGGGCGCGAGCTCGAGTACGATCTCCTCGTGCGTCTCTCTCTCTCTCGCTCGTCTGCGAAGCTGCACCAGAGAGCGACACTGACTCGGTCCTCTCGCTCGCACAGCTGCGCTGCACCGGCCAGAAGCCCAACTCGCAGCTCCTCCGACAGTGGCTCCCCGAGGCGCTCGACGAGCATGGCTTTGTCAAGATCCGCCCGACGCTCCAGGTTGACGTCGCCGGCGTGCCCGATGCCGACAAGCGGAGCGAGAAGCTGCGGCGCAACGTGTATTCGATTGGCGACGTGCGTCCTCCCTCCCGCTCTCTCTTCCTCGTTCGTCCTCGCCGCCTCTCGACAGGTTCCTGACGCTCGCCCTCGCTCCACAGGTCGCCGCCGCTGGCGTCATCAAGGCGGGCCATACGGGCTGGAACCAAGCCGGCGTCGCCGTCCAGAACATCATGTGCTCCCTCGAGACGGACGCCCTCAACGCCGAGCTCCCCTCGTCGGCCGCCGCCGCCATCAAGGAGGAGCCCAAGTTGGTCGAGTACGAGCGCAGCCCGCCGCAGATCAAGGTGACGCTCGGCCTGCAGCACTCGGCGAGCGAGATGTGCGCCGCCATGGGCGACCAAGAGACGCACTTCTCGACGGCCGACTCGGGCCCCGTCGACGGGCACTACGCCGCCGTGTGGACGAGGATGGGCGCGGACCCGAGCGACTACACGGTCTGAGAGGGTGCAGGTGCGGGCGGCTCGTCGAGGCTCGGCGGCGGCGGCGGCCCAGGTGGATTGGCTAGACGGCTTCGATCGGGGTTGTTGTAGACTTGTAGATAGCAGTGCATCACGCAGCAGCAGTACCTGGATCGTCTGTCGCCTTCGAGCTCGAGAGCGGTCCTCGCTCGTTCGAGGTGGGGCCGCGCGGCGGAGCTGCCTCCCCTTCTCTTCCACCGCACCATGCTCCTCGTGCCCCTCGCGCTAGCAGGGCTCGCCTCTGTGGCAGCAGCAGAGCCACTCCTGACCGCCAAAGCGCTCCGCGACAGCGTCCCATCCCTCCCTCTCCGCCTCCACCGTCATCTCCTCGCCCGCGAGCGATCCGCCGCACACGGCGCACAAGCACCGGCGTGGACCGCAAGCAGCGACCAGTTGGCCTTCTCGGGCACCGAGGCAGTGCAGGACTACCCGGCGTACACGTTCGAGCAGCTCGTCTCGCACGACCCGGTGCGTCCCCCTCCCCCTCCTTCCCCGGGCCCACAGAGCTGACGCGAGCACGTACACAGGCCGTCCCTCCTCCTACGCCCAATGCCACCTTCTCGCAGCGCTACTGGTTCGACGCGTCGCACTACAAGCCCGGCGGACCCGTCTTCCTCCTTGACGGCGGCGAGACGGACGGCGCCGGCCGCATCCCTTTCCTGCGCCAGGGCATCCTCGACATCCTCGGCCGGGCGACGGGCGGCATCGGCATCATCCTCGAGCACCGCTACTACGGCGAGTCGTTCCCGGTCAAGACGCTCTCGACCGACGACCTCCGCTTCCTCGACACCCGCCAGTCGCTCTACGACAGCGCGCACTTTGCTCGCACCGTCAAGCTCCCCGGCCTCGAGCGCGTCAACCTCACCGCCGGGTCGACAGCGCCGTGGATCTATGTCGGCGGGTCGTACGCCGGCGCCAAGGCGGCGTTCGCGAGGAAGCTGCACCCGGACGTCTTTCACGGCGCCATCGCGAGCTCGGCGGTCACGACGGCCATTCTCGACTTCTGGCAGTACTACGAGGTGCGCCCCGCCCTCCTCGGTCCTGTGCGCGTCGTCGCGAGGCTTGAAGCTGACCCGAGCCTCTTTCTGCAGCCCATCCGCGCCTCGGCGCCCGCCGACTGCATCGAGCGCCTCGTCGAGAGCACCTCCCTCGTCGACACGATGCTCGCCCTCAACTCGCCCTTCCTCACGCCGCCGCTCAAGGCCTTGTTCGGCCTCGACAACGTCACGTCCGACGCCGACTTTGTCAACGCGCTCGCGATCCCGCTCGGCTCGTGGCAAGCGCGCAACTGGGACGGAACGGTCGGCAGCTCGCGGTTCGACGCCTTCTGCGCCGCCTTGACCAACACGACGTCGTCGACCTCGAGCCCCGCCGCCTCGTCGCTGGCCGACTCGCACGCCGTCGCCCTCGACCTCGGCACCACCTCGTTCCCCCAGGACCCGCGCAAGGCGATCGCGAGCCTCGCGTCGTACGCCGACTACGTCAAGCAGCACGTCGCCGTGCTGTGCCCGCCCGACGAGCCGCAGGACGCGTGCTTCGGGACGGACGAGTACCCGGGCGAGGCGCTCGACGACTACGAGTGGCGCTCGTGGGCGTACCAGTTCTGCAGCGAGTGGGGCTACTTCATCGGCGCGGCGCCGCAGGGCACGCCGTCGCTCGTGTCGCGGCTGCTCACGGTCGAGTACACGAGCAAGATCTGCCGCAAGGCGTTCCCGCCGGGCGAGCTCAACCGTGCGTCCGCCTCTCTGTCTCTCTCCTTTCTCCCTCGCTCGCCTGACGCCTTTTCCGCCTCTCGACGCTCACAGGCGTCCCGGCCATGCCCAACATCATGGCGATCAACCAGTGGGGCGGCTTTGACCTGTCGCACTCGCGGCTCGCGTTCGTCGACGGGAGCGAGGACCGTGCGTCCCTCCTCTCTCTCCTCCTCCTCCTCCTCTGCCTCCTCCTGCTCCCTTTCCTCCTCGACCACAAAGACGCTGACGAGCTGACCGACCGCCTCGCACCCGCAGCCTGGCTCTACGCGACGCCGCACTCGCCCACGGCGCCCAACCCGCACCGCACGGATACGCTCAGCCGGCCGTTCAAGCTCATCAAGGGCGGCGTGCACCACTGGGACGAGAACGTGCGTCGCGCTCTCTCACTTCGTGTCGATGTCTGGCCCTCGCGCGAGTCGAGCCGACCCGAGCTGACCCTCGTCGCTCCTCGCTCCTCCTCCGCAGGGCCTCCCGCCCGACCGCACCGAGCCGCCCGAGATCGCCAAGATCCACCGCGCCGAGGTCGACTTTGTCAAGAGCTGGATGCGCAAGTGGCACGACGAGCGGGCGCGGGAGTGGGACGGGGAGAAGGCAAGGGCGAGGGGGAGAGGGCGGTGGGTCTAGACAGAGCGAGCGGGGTGAGGCGGAGCGAGGCGAGGTGTACATGATGCTCTCGAGCGCTCTCCCTCGCGGGTCGCAGGCTGAGAGCAGAGAGAGAGAGTAGCAGGACGAGAGCGCGAGCGAGCGCGGGCGAGGCTGACTCGGCAACCTGCGAGAAGGACGCTTGTGCGCACGATGCGACGGCGAGCTCTCGCGTTCCAGGTCTATACAGTGAGGGCGCGGGGAGAAGGATAGGCTACAGAGCGAGTGACAGGGGTGAGCTGGAAAGTCGAAAGAGTGAGGACGAGAGGGGGAGTGTCTGTTGAGCACCGAGGTAGGCGAGGCGAGGAGGGAGGGGAGGGGAGGGACGACGCTATGCCGAGATGGTGACGTAGCCCGTCAGGGTCCCGATCGTGAAGCCGCCCGGGTTGACCTGCGAGGCGCGGCGCGGGCGGATCAGGCGCGCGAGGGAGGGAAGGAAGGAGGTGAGGAAGACTTCCGGGGCGTCAGCCACCGCGCTCGCTCGCTCCTGCAGGAGAGAAAAGAGAAAGAGGGACGCACGATCGGGCGCGTCGTGAACTGGTACGTGCCGCCCTCGTCGTCGGTCGAGAGCGCGGGCGAGGCGCCGGCGCCGGCGGCCGAGGTGGTCGGCGACGAGGAGGAGGAGGGGGACGACTCGGCGGGAGGCGTCGTCGCTGTGTGCGTTGCGCTCGAGTCAGGAAGGAAGGGCGCGACGGCGAGGAGCGGAAGAGAGAGGACGCACTCGTGGAAGCGGGCGCGGTGCTCGAGCTCGAGGAAGGCGGTGGCGTGGTCGACGAGCTCTCGCTCGAGGTGGAGGAAGAGGGCGCCGCGGACAGCTCGGACGACGAGCTGCTGCTGGTGCTGCTGCTCTCGGGCGCGCTCGAGGTGAACGAGGACGAGGGCGGCGGTGTCGTGCTCGAAGTCGACGGCTCGGTCGTCGTCGTGCTGCTCGGCGAGGAGGGGGATGGCGATGAGGAGGAGGACCTGCAGACATGAGCGATTCAGCTCTCTCACGAGTTGAAGATGTGAACGAGAGAGGACACGCACGACTGCGCCGGGTCCTCGGCGGTGCTTGAAGACGTGGTGGGCTCGGCAACGGCCGACGTCGCCTCGGACGTGCTCGTGATCGTCTGCGGCTCGCCGCTGCCGCTCCCAAAGCTCGTGCTCGTGAAGACAACGGTGCCGATGCTGACGCTGCTGCCCGGCGCGCCGCCCGACGCCGACGACGACCGCCCGTCGCTCAACTGGGCCGAGTCGCGGTTGTTGTTCTTCTTGTTGAGGCCGACGCCGAGCCCGACGCCGAGGCCGATGGCGAGCGCGGCGAGGAGCGCGAGGATGCCCGCGATGGCGGCCCACCGGTGCCGGCGCCACCACGAGTCCTGGCCCTCGGCGTCGTCGACCCAGTCGTCGCCGGCGAGGTACCCTCCTGCGCCTCCTGCGCCCGCGCCGGCACCCGCCACCGAGCCGCGCGCGCCCGGCTGCCAGTAGGCCGATGCGCCGCCGGCCTCGGACGAGCCAAAGTCGGACAGGGGCCGGTCGCCTCGCTGCACCATCTCGGGGTCGCCGCCGTCGAGGGGGAGGCCCGAGTAGGGGCTGGCGGCGTACTGGCCCGAGGAGAAGGGGTCGCCGGCGTCGCGGAGGTGCTCGGCGTAGTCGACGGACGCACGCGGGTCGTGGTACGGGTTGTAGGCCATGGTGGGCGAGGAAGGGCGGAAAGAGGGTCGAGGACGAGAGGGGGTGAGCGAGGACGGGTCGGGGCCGGGTGGGCGTGCGCTTGCGGGGTCGAGTAGTAGTTGTCAAGGTGCTCTGGGTCTAGTGTAGCGTCTAGCTTGCTGTGGTCGGCGAGCAGCGGCGAGTGGGACGAGGAGAACCGATGAGATGTGAGAAAGCTCCGAGCCGGACGGCAACCGCATGAGCAACTCGCACCCGCTCGAGCCGGCTGGACAGCGGCTGGGTAGGTCTGTTGAGCTCTGGCAGTGACCCTCGGGCTTTGTCGCACAGCGACCGGTGACACGGTCGTCGAGAGCGTCGAGCACCGCCTCCTCCCTCTCTTCATCCTCTCTTTCCTCCTCGCCCACACGCTCAAGCGGCCTACCAAGCTGGCCAAGCTCGCCATTGTTCTTCCTTACAGCACCCTCCCGCTCTCGTTCCGCCTCCTGTGGCCCCTCGGCACCGGCGCCTCCCCCTCGGTCTGCCTCTCGGTCCAGCTCCCCCTCGTCAACCAGGGCGAGAGCCCCGTAGGCAGCGACGAGGACCTGTGCCATGGTCCACAGAGACCCGCCGTCGAGGTCCTGCGCCTGATCGACCCCGAGCACCGGTGCGCTCTCGCTCGCTCTTCTCCTCCCCCTTCCTCTCGACCGTCCTGTCGGCGTCTGCGTCGGTCCGGGCGCGGCGCGCACTTCAAGGAGCGGGCTCGACGGTCCATGACGGGGGGCGCGAGTGCGAGCGGGACCGGGGTGAAACAAGGTCATTCGAGGCGAGCTTTCTGGTCGAGGAGAGCTCGAAGACGCGGATCAGAGAGCAGACCGAGGAAAGAGCGCTCGAGCAAGCTTGGAATGAGCTCCCTCATCCGCTCATTAGAAAGGGCAGCTTGCGGGCCCAGCCGACCCGCGCTCGAGAGGGGGCAGGTTCCGAAACGCTCGACCTCTCGCAAGGCGGTTCGAGCGCGTACGAGCTCTTGCCCCGAGAGAGCGCTTCGAGCAGGGCCGTGATCTAGGATTGCAGACCATGCTACCATGCGAGAGCTCACTGCAAGCCACTCTTGGCCGCTCCCGCTAAAAAGCCGGCCCCTGCTCCGCTCGAACCTCCTTTCTGCCCGCACGGCCCGCACGGCCCTCTGCCCAGCTCGCTCTGCTGTGCGCCCTCTCGCCGGCCGAGCGCCCTATTGGTCCGCCAGAGCTGACGAGCCCTCGCTCGCGCAGCACGACTGGATCCTGCCGAGCGTTAATCCCGGCAATGTGTCGAGGAGGCCAGACGACGCAGAACAGCGTCATGCTGAGCCAAAGCGGCGTCGAATCGAACGCGTACAGGTAGGCCTCGTGGGTGGCAATGTAGCCAAAGAATCTGTCCAAGCAGCGAGAGGAAGGACAAGGTCAGCGCGACGAGCATGTGCAGCCAGAGGACAAGGGCGCGAGCGTCGTGAAAGAGAGCGCACCCGTCGCACTGCTCGACCAGGCGGAACATGCTTCGGACCTGGGCATCAGGAGACCCATGGTGAGGGCTCGAGCGGGACAGCCGCAGCACCGGGTCGGCGAATAACATGGAGATGACAAGCGCGAGACGACGCACAAGGATGCCGATACAGGTCAAGCTGAGGGTGAGCAGAAGCGTGCGCAGGTCGTCGACCGGCTCCTTCAGCCAGGGTTTGAACGTCGTGCGACGCTCTGGGGTTTGCGAGAAGTAGACCTCGGGGAAACCAGCCCGGCTGCGTTCGCGAGGATGGGTTTTCGCCGGTCAGCCGGCGTCAACGGGACAGGGTAGGGAGCTGACACGCACAGACGCTTGGCAAAGACGACGAGGAGAATGGTGAAGAGGGTGAAGGAGGCGAGCTGCAGCGCGAGACCCGAGATGGCGAGCTGCGACGAGAGGTCCGCGACCTGTCAGCGCACAGTCCTCGCAGCCGCACGACCTTAATCTGCACACCTTCTCGCCGAGAGGGAGCCATTTGCCACCAATGATGACGAACGCGGTCCCGGTCGTCTGCGCCAGGAAGGTGACGACGTCGCTGAGGACGAAGATGTAGACGATGCCGCGAGCCGGAATGAAGAGACAGGGCGAGGCCACGTCGCGGTCCAGGGCGCTTGCGACCTTCTTGAGGACGACATAGTTGTGTGCAAGGAAGGCGCAAGGCTGTGCGGGCGAGTGACAGTCAGTCGGAGCTCGTGAAGGCCTGAGCGAGGGAGCTGTGCACCGAGAGAAAGGTCAACTGCGAGCGGATCGAGGGACTGCTCAGCTGCGGCACTCGCTGCTTCAGGAGCCACATCTTGTTACGCACGAGGAACTGCCACGCGTAATTGTCCTTGGCGCGGAGGAGGAACCCGAGAGTCATGCCTGCGTGAGAGTGGGCGCGTCAGCAACCCGCGGTGGTCAAGGCTCGAGTGAATAACTTACAGGACATGCCGACCAGCAAATGAGCATGTAGGCTTGCCGACCGTGTCTGAACCACACTGGCAGACCCGCAGGCGAAAGTCAGCGCGCGCAGCTCGCGGACGAGGAGGAGAAGCGGGCTCACGACCCCACTGGACAACCGTTGCAGCGAGATACAGGACGAGGAAAGCCACAGCTGGCGCACTTTGGACGACGATGCCCTGGTCTTGCGCCTGCTCGTTGGCAGACTGAGCTGCGGCGAGGTGAGGGAGCGCGAGCGAGAGGAGTGCGGGGAGGAGGAAGCGGCGCACGCTCGACATGGCGCCGAGTGCGGGAATGCAGGCTGAAGAGGGCGAGACTTGGTGTCATTGCACGGCGCGCTGTGACGGGAGGAGGAGGAGGACGCTCGCTGCACGGCTCACGACCACCTCGCCCGGGGAATGAGACACTGATGAAGCGGCTCGGGTGATGCGGTCGCCTCTGAGCCTGCCGCTCTCTGCGTGCTCTACGTCTGCTCGCCCTGAATGCCAGCGGACCGCTCAAGCACCTCGACCTGTGCTACTGGCGAGCAGAGCCGCAACGCGAGCGCCTCGCCCTCCGATCCGGCTCGTCCCCGTTCCAAGCCCAAGAAGCCGCCAGCCTGCGACCGCTGCAAGGTGCGCCGCCTCTCGAGCGTACTGTCGGAACGCACGCGCAAGCTGATGCTCCACCACTGCAGGCTAAGCGCGTGCTCTGCCACCCGAGCCCGACGGGCTGCCCTCGTTGCGTCGAGGCCGAGATACTGCAAGTCGCGCCAGCACTCACCTCGCACAACGAGCTGTTCATTGACCTTCTACCTCTTGCGCAGATGCACTACCACGCCGGTCGCCCGCAAGAAGCCGCAAGGCCGAGCCAGGACCGCCGCCTCTCGCGCTCCGCCATCGGCCTCTCCGGCTCTCGTTCCCGCCCCTACCTTCTCGACGCAAGCCGCCAGCACCACACCGTCGACCTACGACTTCCAGATCATCGCGTCGACCTCGAGGCCCGAACGAGATCTCGTCGGCAACGAGCCGCTCTTTGAGCTGAGCGACAGCATCGTCGACGACCTCATCCCGCGTGCGTCGTCCCTCTCCCACGCCCTCTCAGTCCTCTCATTCATCAGCTGATCCACACGCACGCACAGGTGCTGGCCTTCGCTTCACCCACCCGCTCGTGCAGGAGTCGGGCCTCTTTCTCGCTCCGCCCAAGACCGTCGGCGAGTTGGACGCTCTCGCACCCGACCTGCGCGTGCTCGCCTACTGCGCACTTGCCGCCGGCGCTCTCGCCTCGTTCCACTCGGCCATCATCGGCTCTCGCTCCGACAACCCGACGAGCATGGCTGCAGCCGAGCGACTCGGACCCGACCTGCGCGACTTTGGACGACGACGACTCGGAGCCTTTCGCGCCCTGCGGAACGAGGCCCTGCGTCGCGCCAAAGTCGGAGACACGTTCTGCACGGCGACACCGACGCACACTGCAGTGTGCTGGGCCCTCGACTTCCTCTTTGCCGTCGGTGCGCCGCCCTCTCTCCTCGTGCGTGGCGCGAGGCGGCCGGCTGACTGCGGCTCCTCACCTGCAGATCCTCCAGTCAGCTCGTCACGGCCATACTTGTCAATGTATTACGCGCACGTCCGAGTACTGGCGCCGCTGCGCACTCTCGGCGAGGCGCAGAAGCAGTCGACCCAGTGGGCGATGCAGCTCGTGCGTCCCTTTGCGGCCCGCTCGTCGAGGCTCCTGCGCAGGAACTGACTCTGAGCCGACGGTCCCTCGCAGGCAGTCGACCACCTGACAGCGATTGGCGATGGCTCGAGCGTGCTGTGCGTCGTCGAGCTGCTCCACTCCGTCCGGCCCTGAGCTGATGCGAGCACGAGCGCAGCGCCTCTCACGACCTCGACAAGATCATCGTCCAGCCCGAGCTCACCCTCGAGGCGTACGTGCACGACCTCGAAGACGCGCTCGGTGACCGAGTGCGCACCGCGCAGTGGCCGGCCATCGGGACCTGTGCGTCGAGCTCTTCTCGCCACGCTCACTGGTCCTGTGATTGACTCAGACATCCTGCCCGCAGATGCTGGACTGAGTGTCCGGGCAGCGCTCGAGCTGCACGAGCACCTCTCGTCTTCGGCGCTCGCTCGCTCGCGACGAGCAGCCCTCGACGAGCGCGCTGTCTTGTCGACGCTCGGCCGCATAGAGCTGCTTCGCAACGCCTCGATCGCGCTCGTGGCCCACACAGATCGTCTGCTCAAGGCCGATGGTGCCGCCCCGGACCGTTCCCTCTTCCGCACCCTGCCGTTCTCCAGGATCCAGGCGCTCAAGTCGACCCGCTTCTTCGCCGCCGTCGGCTGGACGGCACTCGTCCTCCCTCTCTATCACGACCTGCAGCATTGGCGAGCGACGGGCGCGCTGACGCCGCCGTCATCGAGCACGTCCATCTCGGCCCGCTTCGCCCGCGACCGACTCGAGGTGCACGTCGGCCAGGCGCGCGCGTACGGCTTCGCGGCGCTCGAGGCGGTCATGGCGGCGATCGAGCGGACGCCGCACATCTGCTTCTGGACGCACCTGCAACCGCGCCTCCTCCCGCAGTGGGTCGAGTTCCTCCTCGGCGAGTACGACGCCGGGCACGCTCGCGCCATGGGCGACCGACTCGTGCCGACGTGCCAGCAGTGCGTGACCCTCTCTCTCGCCTCGAATCTCCTTGCCTCACGGCATGTAACTGTGCGAGTGTCTGAACCTGTCCTCGTTCGCACGCCGGCAGGCTCTCGGCCACTCTGCTCAAGATGGGCTACATTTACTCCAACCCGCACCTCGACCACCTCGTCGAGCGCCTCGACATGATCGTCCAGCTCGAGACGCTCAACGCCGCCCTCTCGCTCCCGCCCGACAACCCACTCTCGTTCCTCACCCTCCTCTCGACCGACCCGGCCTTCTCGGTCCCGCCCGCCTCGACCTCGACCTCGACGAGCGGTCCCTCAGCGCCTGTCTCGGCGCCGAGCGTGTCGATGCGCGGCACCGAGCTGGGCGGCGAGGCTGCACAGGCGTTCGCGCCCATGGCGTCGGGGTGCGACGGGATCCCTGTGGGAGAGGGACAGCTGTGGACGCCCGATGCGATGGGAGATGCCGACTGGATCTGGACAGGGCTGCTGTAGATGAGGAGGTAGAGAGCAACGTAGAGCGCTCAGGAGCAGCCGTGCCGCCGTGTCGTCCACGAGAGCCACGAGCACCGCCTCCTCACTCTCTTCGTCCTCTCTCGCCTCGCCGCACACACGCTTAAGCGGCCTGCTAAGCTGGCCAAGCTCGCCGCTGTCCTCCCGTACAACGCCCTCCCGCTCTCGTTCCGCCTCTTGCGCCCCCTCGGCATCGGCACTTCCCCCTCGGTCGGCCTCTCGGTCCAGCTTCCGCTCATCCATCAGGGCGCGAGCCCTGCTGGTGGCGACGAGGACCTGCGCCATGGTCCCCGGGGACCCACCGTCGAGGTCCTGCGCCTGATCGACCCCGAGCACCGGTGCGCTCTCGCTCGCTCGCTCTCCTCCCCCACCTCTCTCACCCCTCGCTGACGCTGCCTCACAACGCGCGCAGAGAGCCCTTCGTCTCGCTCGGGCGGATCCTCCTCGCCTGCTCTGTCACGCCCGTCGAGGCCCTCCTGCGCTACAACCTCGACCGCCTCGACTACTCGACCACGCTCGGCGGCCTCGCACCTTGTCCGTCTTCTCCCTCTCGTCCATGCACCGCGCACTCGAGCTGACGTACCTCGCACACCCGCAGTCCTCGACCTCTGGGTCCCGCTCAAGACGGCGCGCACGGTCGCCGCCGACCTCGACCGCCTCGACGAGCTCGCCGCCTTGCTCGAGTGGGAGACGCGCGGCGCCTACTCGGTCGACGACAAGGAGGAGGGCGGCCTCGTGCACAAGTGCGCCTCGAGCTCCCTCTCTCTCGTCGGCTCGGCGCCGGTGCGGTGCGGTGCGGGACGCTGACTCGCTCTCGCTTCAGCTGGAAGATCGACTCGACCCACATCCCGCCCGACGAGTACTCGACCGCGAGCATGCTCGCGTGCGCCTCCTTCTCTCCTCCCCTCTTCCGCCCCACCTCTCGTACGCTCTCTGACGCACCTTCACCCCGCCCGCCCGCGCACGCACGCAGCACCCCCTTCCCGCGCATCCACCTCCTCCCGCCCGGCGCCCAAGTCCGCACGCTCCTCCCCTCGCTCCTCACGTTCCCCTCGCTCGTGGACCGCCCGACCGACGCGAGGCCGGGCCTCGACAAGACGTGGGGGAGGGTCGTCGAGTGGAGCATTGTCGCGGTCGAGGGGTGGTTTGGGGAGGCGGATGGGGAGGAGGAGGGAGGCGGCGGCGGGCGAGAGGCGCGGCGGGCGCAGCCGTCGCCTTCGATATCGTCACTAGCCTCGGCATCCTCATCGGGAAGCACCACCGGCGCCGACGCCCTCGCGCCCCTCTTCCTCTTCTCGACCCTCGCGCCGCTCCTCCTCGCGCTCGACCTCCTCCCCTCTCCTCCGTCTCCTCCTTCGACCTCGCCCTCTCCCGCCGCACCCTCCCGTCCAACAGCCACCGCCCTCTCTCACCTCCCCTCGCTCCCGCCCCTCCCGCGCGCCGCGCTCCTCCCGCCCCCACCCTCGTCCTCGTCCAGCACCGACCCAGACGCACCGCGCCTCCCGCCGCACGCGACGCTGTACCTCATCGACGCCGTCGCGCGCCTCGTGCTGCATGCGCGGCGGGCGCAGGGCGAGGAGGAGGGTGCGCGGCGAGCGGCGCACGAGGGGCGCGAGCGCGACGGCGACGGCGATGGTGGAGCGGTGCGAGGCGGCGAGCGCGAGTGGCGCGCCGCGATCGAGGACCGGCTCGCGGCGCTCGAGCGGGGCCACGGCGCGCGCGAGTCGTCGGCGGCGGCGGCTGAGCCGGCGGGCGGTGCGCCCGAGTCGTCCGGCGGTGCCGTTGGCGGCGCACGAGCCGCGGCGGGCCCCGTCAGCGCAAGTGCGGGCAGCGCCCTCGGCGGCGGTGACGACGCGCTGCAGGGCCGGCTCGCGAGCCTCGAGGCGCGGCTCGAGGCGCTTGAGGGGGCGCTCGCGCAGCAGAAGCCCGAGCAGGCCAGCCCTCTCGCCGCCGCCGTCGGCCTCGCCTCGGCAGCGCAGCCCGCCTCGACGGGCGCTGCAGGCGCAGCTTCGACACGCGCAGACACGGCCGTGTTCCTGGCGGTTCTCGTGCTGGTGCCGGCGGTCGTGGCGGTGCTCGTCGGCCGGTGGTTGGCGTCGTGAGGCGCGGGCGCGAGCGGTCCAGCACAGCGTGAGGGAGCTCTCTGCTCGGTCTCGCACGGCGTAGCCCTCTCTGTGCTGCAAGCTGCAACGTCGCGTTCATGTGC
Organism: Rhodotorula babjevae; assembly: GCA_920104245.2. NCBI lineage: Eukaryota > Fungi > Basidiomycota > Microbotryomycetes > Sporidiobolales > Sporidiobolaceae > Rhodotorula > Rhodotorula babjevae. Next base: position 355,200 of record CAKKSZ020000018.1, read on the forward strand.
AAGCGTTTCCTACTCATCGTGAGCTGCCGCCTCGCTCCTCTTCGTCCCTCCTTCCCGCCTCGAAAGCGCCTCGACCTCGCTCACCACCTCCTGCCCCTCCTCCCGCCCCTCACCGTCGTGCGCGTCGTCGTCGTCACCTTCTTTCGGCCGTAGCCGGCGCCGCTGTACAGCACTCCTTGTCAGCTCGCCGTGCGAGAGAGGCTGAAAGCAGGACGAGGTCGACGAGAGCGAGCACGCACGCGTACGGTCCCTGCCCGCTCCCATACGCACTCGAGCGCATCGGCACCGTGCTCGTGTGCGTCGTCGTCGTCGTGTGCGAGTGCGCGCTGCAGGCGGGGGTTTCAGAAGCGGTCGGGAGCGTGTGGGGCGGGCGGGAGGGTCAGCTCGCTTGGCTCGTTGGGGGCGCGCAGGGGGATGAGGGCGCACCTGAAGCGGGGCCTGGGACTGTGTGAGAGCTAGGGAGGTCAGCTTGTGCGGCAGGAGCGCGCGAGCGAGGAGGGAGAGCAAGGCGCACCCGGCGACGACGACGACGGCGGGGGCGGTGTGCCAGCGGTGGTGCGGGTGCGGGTGCGACGGGTAGCAGCCCATCGAGAGGGAGTGCTGAGGGTGGGCGAGTACAGGTCGAGCTGGGGCGGGCGGGAGAGGTGAGGCAGAGGGAGGAGGGCAAGGCCAAGAGCGAGCCTTCTCAAGTCGAAGGACTCGCGCTCTCGCGCTTGGCTCTCTCGACAGGCCAGCTTCTCTCAGCCGTAAAAGCCTCGCACTAGGTCACAGAAAACGTTGCAAGCACGAGAACAAGCGATCCATCCCTCCTCATCCTCTGCCCCCTCACTGCCTCCTCTTCCTCTCGGTTCAAGCGCACTTCCCCTCCTCCTCGACGCTCCCGGCGCGAACCACCTCAGCGGTTCTTCCAGGCCTCGGGCTGCGTCGCCTGCATCTTGCTCTCGGCGCTGCGGGCGGGCGAGAGAGGAGGAGGGACGGACACGGTCAGCGAGGGCCGTGCGCGCGGGCGAGACGGCGGAAGGAGGACGCACGTCGCCCTGCCCTCGGCGCTGGCAGACGGCTGGTGAAACGCGCCGTGCTGCCCGTGGAAATCGTGCTGTGAGACGCCGAGCGAGAGAGAGGGGACGAGTCAGCTGGGAGCGCGAGAGGGGTCACGGCGAAGCGAGAGCGAGGCGACGCACGCTCGTCTGGGCCTTCTGAGCCTCGGCGTACTGTGTGCGATGCGCGTACAAATGTCAGCTGTGCGCACATGCGCCACCTGATCCCGTCGAGGACGCTGCACGAGAGCCCCGGGGAGGAGAAGGAGGACGAGCGCGACGCACCGCCTTCATCTGCGGCGAGCTCTGCGGGTTCTTGGCGAGACCGTCGTAGCCATGGTAGACGTTCTGTAGACGAGCGCACGAGGAGAGAGGGAGGAGAGGGGAAGAGAGGGAGGGCGTCAGCTTGTCGTCCGGGTTGGCGGACGCTCACTCCCTGCAGCGGCGGTGGCTAGAGGCCACTCCCGCTGCTCATGTTGCGTGGAGCGGGCAGAGAGCTGGACGTACGTGAGCGTTCTTCTCCTGTGTTGCAGGTCGGAGGAGCAGAACGAGGGGGCGAGAGCCGGGGGGAGCGGGGAGGAGGTGCGAGACGAGGTCAGCTCGCGCGCCTTCGCGACAAGGACAGGCAGACGCACGGGCATGGTGCTGATCGGTCGAGGGTGGCTGGTGAGCTGCAGGTGAGAGAGCGCGAAGAGCGAGGTGAAGGGAAGGAGGGCAAGAGGCGAAGACCGAGCGCGGTCGCCGACCCCCAGAGGAGGCCCCTGCGCACGCACCCCTCGACGGACAGGAGGCTCCGGCGAGTCGGCGAGCTCTTCTCTCGCAGGTCAAGAGGGTAGCCGAGTTAGGAGAGGATGCAGTCGCTCTCGTGCAGCGAGTCTGATCTACAGCAAGAGAAAAGGAAAGCTCTGCGAAAGGCGAGCGCAGCGAAGCCAAAGCCGGCGACGCCCCTTTCGAGCGAGCCCTCAGGCGGCCCTCGCGCAGACGAGGCCCAGCAGACACGCCCATGCGCAACGGCTCGCCGGGACGCACCCGAAGCACGTCGAGAGCCGACGAGGGCGGGCGCGACCTCGGCAGAGCCGTCCTCGGCGGCGCGGCTTGTTCAGCCGCCAGAACGAGCAGCAGTCGCGAGACGGGCATCTCGATCAGCCTGGTCCCTTTCAGGCGCTTCAGCGGCATGCTGGCGCCGGTAGTGGCGGCCGCGAGGCAGAAGGTAGGTCGAGGGGACGGCTTCTGGGGCGAGGAGGGAGGAGGTGCCGTCGCGGCTCGGGGAACTGCGGCGCGAGGTCAAGAGAGTCAGCGCGCTGCTCGGCGAGGAAGTTCAGACACTTGTGTAGGTTGGGGGCTGGTGACAGAGCGCGAGAGGGACCCACGAGCATGGAGCTAAGCCGGCTCGAGGTCGACCGCCAGCCCTCGCACCGCTCAAGGCGCCCGCCAAGCAGCATCTCGAGACCGCACTACCTGTAGAAGCGGTTGAGTCAGCTTGACGATGCGTCCCATGTACCAGGAGGAGTTGCTCGCCGAGATGCCGGGACAGAGTTGGGCGTGAGGGGGAGGAGGCGAAGAAGAGGAGGACGCACCCGCTCCCACAGCCCCGCACGGTCCGCCCGATATGACCAGAGCACGCCCTGAGTCTTCTTGAAGCTCGACGGTCGAGTGCACGGCACCAGCAGCCGTGATGGCGGGGCGAGAGCAGTCGGGAGGCGAGGCTCGCTGATGACGGCACGAGGTCGTGAGCGCAGGCGGGAAGCGCGAGTCGATGGGCGAGGAGAGCACCAGGCTCTGGTTGTCGAATGCAGCTGCTCTGCCGAGGTGCAAGCCGCCGACCCAGGCGCGAGGGTCGAGGTGGAGGAGGGAGACGACGGCGAGATTACAAAGTCGCGCCCGACTTGCTTGACTTTTCTATCCCGCAATAGCTTTGCTCGCCTGGACATTGTGACCTCGCGCTTGACTTTCGCTTGACTTCTGGTAATCGGCTCGCGCGCCGCTCCTCCTCGCACCGCCCTCGCGCTCCCTACCTCACCTCGCCCTTCCGGCCTTGCTCGGCTCGGCAATGCCAACTCTGAGCTCTGCAGCGCAAGATGCGCCCACGCGCAACCTTGCCCCTGATCGTGAGCGGCCGGGCGGGTCGCGACAAAAGCGACGCCGTTGCTGCTGCCGCCGGCTCGCCACCGCGAGCGGTAGGGTGAGCTGCGCGCTCCGTTTTGCCGCTGCTACGACTCTCTGAGAGACCCAGCGGTAAAGTCGAGACACCCGCTCGACCCCCTCGCGCTCGCGCTTCGTCTCTCCCCCGCTCTCCCTTCTCTCGTCACTCTGCCTTCGTCTCGCCGCTTTGAGCCTCGCAGCCATGTCGTCGAGGGCACGCGCACACCCGTGGCCGCTCAGCGTCACAGTCCCGCGCCCCAAGCAGCCTGCCGTGCCTCCTCCCGCCGTCGCCCTCGAGCCAACTCCGTCCCGCTTCTTCTCCCTCCAGCGTGGACGTAGAGCGGTGCTGATGCTCCCACACACTCGCAGCAGTCCCGCCAACCGAGCAGCAGCCCGAGCCCGTCCAGCGCAGGACGTGGCTCAACCCCTTGCCGCGCCAGATCCCGGTGGTCGACCGCCTCTCGAAGCTCCCGCTCGAGCTTGTCTACCTCGTGCGTGCTCTCCAGCAGGCTTTAGAGTGTCATGTTGAGCTTGGTACTCGTCTGGACCCGTCCGCTGACGGCCCTCGCCCGCTCGCAGGTCCTCTCCTTCCTCGACCCTCCCTCGCTCCTCGCCCTCAGCTGCACCTCCCGCCCCTGGCTCGCCCTCCTTCGCCGCCCCTCTGCGCACACGCACGAGCGCACGAAGCGCGTCTGGGCGCAGGCGAGGGACAACGCGCGCGTTCCGCAGCTCGAGTCGGACTTGGGCGGCGGCGAGGACGGCGAGATCGCGCACGAGGTGCTCCTCGCGAGGCTGCTCGGCGGGTGGGCGTGTCAGGTACGTTAGCCTTGATGTGCCGAGCTGGACGCACGAGGCGGGACTGACGAGGCGGACGAGCGCGCGCAGGTTAGCGGCGGCGAGGCGGCGCGGGACGAGGACGTCGACTTTGACGCCCGAGTGCGCCTGTGCTCGACCTGCCGTACCTCGCTGTGCGTCCCTCCCTCACTCTGCCGCTTCGCGCAGGCGCAGCGCTCACGCACAGAGCTGACCTCGCCGCCGCTCGGACCCCCTCCCGCAGGTTCGCGACGACCCAAGAGCTCTCGGACGCGTACTTCCACCTCCACCCTCGCACGCTCGACTGCGTTTTCCGAACCTCGACGCACGACCCCGACGTCCACCACCCGCAGTTCGAGTACCGCTACTTCGTCGCCGACGCGCTCGCCGTCTCGGCGCACCTGTACTTCCTCGAGGCCGATGTGCTCGCGCAGGGCAAGAAGGGGGCTGAGGTGCTCGGCGAGTACGTCAGGGAGAGGCTGATGCTGAGGGCGCAGGTGCGGCGCGACGCGGACAAGCTCAAGGCGTGGTGGACGGTGCGGGACAAGGACCGAGACGAGGCAGAACGAGGCCGACAGGCGAGCAGGCACGCGAGGTGCGCGCCGACCTGTCTCACTCTTCCTCCGCTCTATCTAGGACACGGGGCAGGCGCTGACGCCCCTCCTGCACAGCATCTTCGAGAAGCTCGACAATCTCGGCTTCGAAGGCTACGAGTGAGTCCGCAAATTCCAACGAGCGAGCGCGCAGGTCCTGATGCATTCTGCCACAGCTTCGACTACCTGTTCTGGGACGATCCCTTCCACGACCCGCTGTTGCTGTCATCATCGCCGGGCGAGACGTCGAGCCAGGCCGACGAGCGGGAACGCCTCAACGACGACCTTGACCGCTTCATCGACACCTCGGACCCTCTCGGCGAGGAAGGTGCGCCGCTCGTCCTACACTGCCCCGTCCCTCGCGCGGCTTGCACTGACTTGCACGCTCCCCGCTCGCAGAATGGCGCGACTGGAAGCCGCGCGTCGTCGCCTGGGTTTTCGAGCAGCAACGGGGGCAGAGAAAGTCTGCGCGTGACGACGCTCGCATCGACCTCGCTCGACTTCACCCGCTCGTCAAGCGCTGCGTCGGCATCGAGGTGGCGCCGCTCGTACCGCCGCTCAACTCGTTCCTGCGCCTGCCGAGTCTCGAGGCGATGTGGGCCGACGGCGAGCACTACCTCGAGGGGGACGACGTCGACGATGTGCTGCCTGCCGCCACCGTCGACGCCGTCGAGGCGATGCGCAACGACCGCCTCGTCCTTCTCGACCGACTCGCACGGACCCTCTTCGCCGAGGGCGACCCCCTCCCTCCCTCAATCCTCTCCACCCTCGCCTCCTCGCGCTCGCCCTTCATCGACCGCGACCCTCGCACCGGCATCGAGCCCGCCTACCTCGCCGTCCCTCCCGCCGACGTCAACGCCGTCCTCGAGCGTGCCACGGCCGTCTTCCGCTGCGGCATCTGCGGCCTCCTCGCGCCCGTCGCGCAGCTCGTCCCGCACGTGCACGCGTCGCAGGGCTCGAGGGCCCCGCCGAGGTGCATCGTCGCACCGGCGCAGGTGCGCGCGCTCGTGCGCGAGGCGGTCGGGCCGACGGCGAGCATCGGCGAGTGCGACGCGAGGGGGAGGGTGTGGGAGCTCGAGGGCCGCACGGTCGAGATGAGCGAGGACAGCACGACGGTGGAGCGGGCGTGGAAGGAAGGCGGCTTGACCTGGGGCGAGGTGGTGCGTCCTCTTCGCCGTTCTCGAGCCGCCGAGCCGGTCACTGATGCTGACCTCCTCGTCCTGCCCTCGCCCGCAGCTGCAGCACAGCCTCGTCGACGTCTCGACGCTCGCCATCGGTCCCGCCCTTGTTGCCCGCTGGTCGAGCGACAGCACGAGCGCTCGCTCGCCGACGTCGACGTCGTCCGCCCTCGAGCCGACCGACCTCGCCAAGGACGGCAAGAAGGTGCGCATCCTCGGCAGCTTCGACCTCGGCGACGACACGGTCAAGACGTACGTGTGTGCGTGAGAGGAGCAGGAGGCGGGCCGTAGCGCTGTGTGAGCTTGAGGAAGAAGGCCGCCGCGGTGACTTGTCAGCGGTCCTGAGCGAGAGAGCACAGCTTGCTCGGGACCTCTCGCGTTGATCGACTCTGCTTGCTTCTCGACGGGACAGCGTGAGCTCGAGCTGAGGCTCTCGTCGCAACGTTGGCTCGAGACGGAGCAAAATCGCTCCCCGTCTTGCGGGTTCGAAGCTGCGCGAGCGAGGCGGCAGCGGCGGGGCGGCACGCTCTTCCTCCCCCGTCGCGGCTCCCAGCAAGTACAGAGCGCGCCAGCTCTGCTCGATGCGCTCGCAGCTAGAGCCGGCGTGCTGCGCGGCTCACGCGCTCTCTCGGTGGCCTCGAGGGTCGCGAGGGAATCGGCTCGGCCCCTATCTCCGGGCTCACGCTCGGCGCGCTCACCCTGCCGAGCTGGCTCTGCAGAATGCCTCGCTGCAGCAGGAGGTCCTCGTAGCGGCGAGCGGTAAAGTCGAGACACCCGCTCGACCCCCTCGCGCGCGGACTCGGCGCCGCTCGCCGCTCCTCCCCCCGCCCGCTCTCTGCTCCTCGTCTGCGCCTCTGAAGAGCAGCCATCACCGCCATGGCGCTCTCTGCACGCACACACGTGTGGCCCTTCAACGTCGCCGCGCCCAAGCTTGCGGCCATCGTTCCTCACGGCCTCGGTGATTCTCTTCTCCCTGGCCCTCTCGCGCCACAACACCGCGCTGATGAGCCCCCGTACGCACAGCGGAACTTGCTCAGCAGCATCAGCAACCAATTCAACCGGCTCAGCAGCCCCAGCAGCAGGCGCACCGCCCTCGTCGGCCGCTCAAGCGCCTCCGCCTCCTCTCGCTGCCTCTCGAGCTCGTCCTCTCCGTGAGCCTGCCCTCTTTCCGCACTGAGCCTGTGCGAGACGAAGCGCAAGCACCGCTGACCGCCGTCGCCGTCGCACCTGCAGATCCTGTCGTTCCTCGAGCCGCCCGACCTCCTCGCCCTGAGCTGCACCTCGCGCACCTTCGCCAACCTCCTGCGCCGCTCGGGCGACCGCCGCGCGCTCAAGCTCTGGACCCAGGCGAGGCTCAACATGGAGGTGCCTGAGCTCACGTCCGACCTGCGCGCGGGCGGCGACGACGTCGCAGCCGAGGTCCTGCTCGCAAGGCTCATCGGCGGCGAGACGTGCCAGGTGCGCTCGCTTCGTCGACTGCACCGCTCTCGGGACTCGCGCTGATGACTTTCCTTTTCGACGCAGGTGTGTGGCGGCGAGGCTCGGCACGCAGATGTCGACTCGCGCACGAGGGTCTGCATGACCTGCGCAAGCAGCCTGTGCGTTCTCTCCCTTGGGCACAAAGTGAAACTGTAGTACTGACCGGATGACCACCTCAAAGGTTCATGAACCCGCCGCGGTTCTCGCAGACGTACGGCCACCTGCACCCGCAGACCTTTGCTTGCGCTTTTCCCACCTGGGGTGGGTCCCCTTCCTTGCTGTGAGGCCGAGCTGTGGCAGCGTACCTCGCAGCGTCTCACCCTAGTTCGTGCGCTCGCAGACGAAGACGACGTACTGCCCACTTACTACGAGTACTTCGTGCCCGACGCGCTCGCCATCTCCGCCCACTTAACCTCGATCTCGGCCAAAGCGCTCGGCGCCGGCGCCGACCCCGATGCGGCGTTGACGTCGTACGTCTCGCAGCGAGATGCACTGCGCGAGCGCATGCACGACGACGCCGAGGTCCTGCAGTTCTGGCTAGATGGACGCGCGGTGCGAGCGGCCGGGAAGAGGAGGCAGCGTGTCGCCAGCAGGCTCAAGCAGTGCGCCGACCTTCCTGTCGCCGAGTGCTCGACCATGCGGTGGCTGACGCACGTCTCGACGACCAGGATGTCCGACAAGCTCAAGGCGCACGGGTTCGACCAAGAAATGTGCGTCGACATGCACTTCATCGTCTCGTATTCGCGATCAGCCACTGATACGGGCGCCATAAAGCGACGAGGACCTCGTGCACGACTTTGGCGACCATGGCTACGAGCCGCCTATCTGGTACGAGGGTGCAGCGGAGCGGCAAGAGCGCGAGCGGCGCAACGACGAGCTCAAGGAGTTCTGCACGAGCGACGAGCCGCTCGACGACGACGGTGCTTCGAGTCTGTCCTCTTCCTGTCTCTTTTCGGCGCTGACCTGTCGCCGTCACCAGATTGGGACGAGCACAAGGCGCGCTTCATCGAGTGGGTCGCCCAGACTCGTCGAGATCGCCGCGAGGGCAAGAAGAACTACGCCTATCACTGGCAGCGCCACGCCCTCAAGGACCTCTACAGCAACGTCAAGGCCGGCGTCGACGAGGAGACGGTCCCATTCCTCCCGCCGCTCCCGTCGTTCCTCCGCTTGCCCTCCCTGCGCAGCGAGTGGACGTACATCGGCCCTCTGCGCACCGAGCTCTATGCCGACAAGTTTCGCCGGCTACTTCCCTGTGCCATCGCCGACACCGTCGAGGCGATGCGCACCGACCGCCTCGTCCTCCTCGACCGCCTCGCACGGACCCTCCTTGCCGAGGGCGACCCTCTCCCCTCGTCGATCCTCTCCGCCCTCTCCTCTTCGCCCTCGCCCTTCATCGACCGCGACCCTCGCACCGGCGTCGAGCCCGCCTACCTCGCCGTCCCTCCCGCCGACGTCGACGCCGTCCTCGAGCGCGCCGTCGCCCTCTTTCGCTGCGGCGTCTGCAGCCTCCTCGCGCCCTTTGCGCAGCTCGTCCCGCACGTGCACGCTTCGCATGGCGTGCGCGCGCCGCCTAGGTCGCTCGTCGCGCCGGCGCAGGTGCGCGCGCTCGTCAGGTCGGCGGCGGGAGCGACGGCGACGGCCGAGGACTGCGAGAAGATGGGCAGGGTGTGGGAGATCTCGGGCGGCGGCGTCGTCGCAGGTGGAGCGGGAGCAGCAGGAGATGGCGGAGCAGCTCTGCGCCCGTGGAAGTTGAAGGGGCAGACGTGGGGCGAGGTCGTGCGTCCTTCTCTCGCTCGTCGCCCTCTCGCCTCGTCCGTCGGCCTCACGCTGTCTCGCAGCTCATCCTGACGCCTTTCCGCGTGCCGCAGATGCAGTACGGCTTCCACGGCGTCTCGGACCTCAAGGTCGGCCGCACCCTGCGTCGCTCGACCCTCGAGGGTCCCGGCGCTCCTCCCGCTCCGCCCGCGCGCTCGAGCGCCGACGGCGAGAAGGTGCGCCTGCTCGGATTCGACGCCGGTGAGTACACCGAGTCGGCGTGGGCGTGGCCGTAGCGGGCGGCGGCGTGCAGCGCGGGAGGAGGGAGGTCAGCGCTTGAGGGTCCGACTTTGTAACGACGCTCCGTGTGACGTCCCTGCGCCTCTCGCTTCGACGCACGAGTGACTGAGAGAGCGAGCCCGAGATCATTGTGCAGAGCGGCCCTCGCACCCTCTCTACCGCGGCCCATCCCGCTCGGGGGCCTTGCGCACGAGCCCCTCCGCCGTCTCGGCCTTTTCGCCGCCGTCCTTGCTCTGCTCTTCCTTCCTCCTGGTGATGCTCTCGGTCTAGCTCATGCGCTTCTCGTGGCTGATCGAGGTGAGCCGCCGCACGTCTTTGCTCACGCTCCGGCCGTGGAGGACGCGCAGGAGCGGGCGTGCCAAGGGGCGTGCGGCGACGAGGATGCTCAACGAGGTGCTCCACGAGGATGGGCTCAGGGCGTCGCCTATCTGTGAGGGATCTGCAAGGGCTTGCGAGGTCAAAGGAGAGGAGAAGGCGGTGAGCAGGGCCGATGAGGAGGGTCGGCAGAGCCCGGCGCACGGTCCTCTCGCCGTGCAGGAGACGTCGACTCGCCGGCGAGCGTGCCTCTCGCAGACCGAGAAGAGAGGATTAAGGCGAGGAATGCAATGCGTCTCAACAAGCTGCGGCGAGGAGGGTCTAGTCTACACAAAGGACAAGTCTGCGAGAGGCGAGCCCGAGCTAGGGCGTGTCGAAGCCGAGCCCGGCAACGCCCGCTCGTGCGAGCGCGACCGTCGCGCTCCAGTCGCCCATGGCCTTCCAGTGGAGCCACACGGCGGCGACGATGGCAACATGCCAGAGCTGGTGTGAGGCGCCGAGATTCCAGGTGCCGGGGGCGACGCACTCGGGGAACTGCGAGGACGCGACGGGGTCAGCGACGTGAGCGGGCGGAGGAGCGAACAGCGAGAGGAATGCGAGGCGCACCTGCTGCGCGTAGAAGGTGAGGCCGAGGCCGTACGCGGCGATCGAGGGGATAGCAGGACCTGCGGAGGAGGTCCAGGTCAGCGTCCCGAGCGCACTCGACGAGGAGGGGAGAGTGACGCACTGTAGAACCTGACCGTCTCGCCGAGACCGTAGATGGCTGCGCGGTGCGACACGGGCCCGACGGCGCTCAGGGCGAGCGAGCAGAAGAAGGCGATGCGCCAGTTCTTGTACTCGCGCTCGTTGAACCACGCCTGCCACGGCACAAGCATGCCCGTGACGCCGATGACGAGGTTGAAGAGCATGTAGGCCGACGCGAGGCGAGGGTGCTCGTAGAAGCCGTAGTACCTGCGCGACGAGAAAGAGGAGACGGGGTCAGGAGATCGGCGACGGCGAGGAGGGGTTCGTGCGCAAAAGGTGCTCACGTCGACCCTGCCACGCTCGCAGCGATGAGCCCGCTGATGCCGACGTAGTCGACGCACGCGGCGCCTCGGTGCCAGTGGATCGTCGCGCAGCCGGCGAACAGGTGCCAGGTCGTGCTGCACAGGAGGCAGTGCATCGCCGAGATCTGCGACGAGGTGCGCGTGACGAGCGTCAGTCAATCGTCCGTCGTGCTCGCCGCACAGGTCCTGCAGCACGACTGGCGGTGCTGCAGGAGCTGATGGCGCGTCGAGAAGAGGAACGAGGACGCACGACGAAGAGGACGGCGATGGCCGTGTCGCCCGGGTGCGGGTCGGCGAGCATGTGCGGCGACGATGACGAGAAGAAGAGGTAGTAGACGAGGAGGACGACGAGCGAGAGGAAGCCGACGAAGCTGCGCGCGAGGAAGAAGGGTCAGACTCGAGCGGGCTGTAGAGGAGGAAGGGGAGGACCGAGGGACACACTGCGACTGGATGTTGATCGTCTCGTTGTGCCACTGCCACGCGCTGCGGACCAAGGTCCCCCACCGCTCGATCGGGATGTAGCGGTACCCGCTCAGGATGTGCTCGTTGTTCCTCCAGTCGGGCGGCAGCTCGTCGTACCGCAAGAGGCGCGTCTGGCCAATCTCGAGCGCGGCGTGGTACATCCTGCGCGCCTCGTCGAGCGCGTGCGACGCCTCGCCCTTGACGTAGGCCGACAGCTCGGCGGCGCCGTCGACGGCGCGGTGCAGCGACGCCGACAGCGACTCGGTCGTGTCGTCGCGCAGCTGCGAGACGGCGTTCGAGAGGCGGGTCGACTCGGCCGAGAAGTAGGCGCGCGCGTGGCTGAAGTCGGTGAGGGATGGCGTCGAGGGGAGGGACGAGCGGAGGGAGGCGGGGAGGTACGACACGGGGTCGGTCGACGACGCGAGGTACGACAGCGTGTCGCGCACGCCGCGCATCTCGAGCCCGACGCGCTCGAGGATGGCGTTGGCGCTCGACGCGGCGCGCGACCGCAGGCCAAAGTGCGGCAGCGACGGCATCGGGTGGTCGTCGAGGAACCGGTCGAGCGTCGCGCGCGCGTCGGGCGACAGCTGCAGCTGGAGGCACGACTTGGCGTCGGCCGACGCGCTCGCGAGCGACGGCAGCTCGGAGCGCATGGCGGCGAGGAACGACGACGCCGAGGCGATGAAGGCCTGCAGCGCGCTAATCTCGTCCTTGAGCTCGGCGGCCGCAGCCGACGACGCCTTGGCCGGCCGAGCCCGCCCGTGCGGCAACAGCGACCGCCTCTGTGCGGCCGCCTGCTCGTCGCCACCGTCGTCGCCCGCCTCGCGCTCGCGCTCGTGCTCATCGTCCGACTCGACCGGGCTCTCCTCGTCGCCCTCGGTCTCGCCATCGCCGTCCAGCTCGGTTTCGAGCTCCGTCTCGAGGTCGGTCGCCTCCTCGTCGACGAACGTCTTGAGCGCCTGGAGGCTGCGCTCGGCGTCCTCGAGCTTGCGCGCGAGGTACTCGCGCAGGCTGAGGAACGACGCAGGGAGATCAAGCGACTCGAAGAGGGACGAGACGGCGCCGGAGGGCCGGCGCGTCGGAGTGGAAGGGGCGGTGGGGCCGTAGAGGGAGTGGGAGCGGCGGCGCAGGAGGGTGCGGGAGGGCAGGTCGAGCGCGGAAGAGGTGGAGGCGGGCGAGTCCGAGGCGGCGGCGGAGGAGGCGGCGCGGCGGGTTGGCGGACGAGCGGGCTGCCGCCGCTTCGTGGACGACATGTCGAAGCTGCTCAAGGCGCTAGTACCGGTCTAGGCGGCCCTGTGCGAGTGTCGGTCATCGTGGTCAGCTGAGGCATCTCCGGGGCGGCATCTCCCTCGCGCCACAGCCGCGCTCGAGCGAGCCTGCGACCATGCGAGGCGCCGTCGATGAGGATTTGCGACAGCCTCGAGACGTACCGACTGGACCCAGAGATGGCGTCGGCGGGTTGTAGAGGCGAGCCTCGGCTCGCGGTCGAAGTCAGGCGCGGCGGTGGACGATCGTGCAGGCGCAGGCGGGAGGTGCGCAGGGTGCTGCTGAGCGAGTAGCGAGCTCGTGCGCAGCTGGGCGGGAGCTGGTGCTGATGGAGCGATGCTGAGCCACGGTCGCCGACGGCGACGTGCGACTTGACCTCTCGCCCTTGGTCGCCTTTGCAGCTGACGCACGTCCGCTTCCGCTTCCGCTTCCGTGAGCAGCTGGCGACTCTTCAGGCGAGCAGACGGAACCCGCTCCAGAGCGGCGCGAGGCAGCTCTCGAGCTCTCGACCGGACAGGAACGTGCGAGAGCGCGACGGCGACGAGAGGAGCACGACGTTGCACGAGGACAGTCGAGGGCTATACGACGGCGGCCACGTGCGACGATCTATTGCATGCGGAAGAGAGGTCAGGACAGTCCGCGAGATAGTTGTGAGGAGGAGGAGCACGCACCGAGGTCGAGAGGCACTTCCTCGAGCTGGACCGGCGACGGCGGCCAGACGCAGGATGAGCTGTGCAAGGGCGGCACGAGATCGACATCAAGTGAAGGTACCGCTGAGCGGAAGTAGAGTCTCGCCGGCGAAGTCGGTCGCACGCCGTCGGCGCGAGGGCGAGGACGAGGAAGGGTGGGTCCGCGTGGTCGAGGTGCGTGCGCGGCCTGCTCGCGGCGGATCGCCGCTCCTCGATCTCGCCGACGCTGTGTTGAAGATGGGACGAGGGTTCTTTCGGAACGCCTGGCTCAAGCGGCGGCAGCTTGGGGCGGAGGCTGGACGGGCGGCGCGGCGAGGTGCTCTGGCGCGGCGGGAGGGGCGACAGCGGGCGTTCCGGCGGTCACTGTGCAATCGAGCGCGTCAGTCTCCCACTCTGCGAGAGAGGGCAACAGGGCGCGCAAAGAGAGGAGCATGGCGACGCACCCCACGGGCGACGGTCCATCGGGCACTGCTGCTTGGACGAGTCGGTCGCGAGCCACTTCATGAGGCAGTGCATGTGGAAGACGTGGGTGCATTCGCCCCAGACTGTCGGCCGTTTCGGAGGAACGTCAGCATGGTCGTCGAGCGGAAGGAGACGCGAGCGAGCGAGAGGAGGGAGGGGGAGAGACGCACTCGGAGGGCAGCCGTCGCCGGGCACCTTGCAGTCGGGGCAGCAGCCGTCGAATGCGACGCGGCAGATGCCACACACGTCGTCATCGTCGTCGTCGCTGTCGGACTGCGCGTCCTGGGCGGGGTTGGCGTCCGAGGTTGAGCGAGGAGGCTGCGACGGCTTGAGGTTCCAGCGCCACATGGCGACGGCGTGGTAGTGGTTGACGGTGACCTTCATGGCTGTCCTGAGCTTGTGCGCGCTGCTGCTGGTAGCCCTGGGGCTGTGCTGTAGAGCGAGGGTGACGAGGCGGAGACAAGAGGGAGAGGCGAGCCGGCTCGCTCTCCTCCCTCCAACTGCCACGAGCCAGTCCCGCTAGACCGGCTAGGCCCCACTCGTACAGCTCTCGCACTACCGAGCCACACACACCCGACCCAACGCCGACCCTCACCACCCGGACCGCCGCCCCCGCGTCCTCATCAGCTCCCGCCCACCTCCCAGCCTCGACAATGCCTCCCCCGCGCAAGGGCAAGGGCAAGGGCAAAGCCCGCGACAACGGCCTCGACTCGAACGGCCGTCCGGCCAAGATCAAGCGCGTCAAGGAGGTCGTCTTTGACCCCGAGGCCCGCAAGTTCGTCCAAGCTCGCTCGAGTCCCGCACCCCTGCCGTGCGTGTGCTGACCTGGATGTGCTTGCACCGCTCGCAGGGAGTACCTGACCGGGTTCTCGAAGCGCAAGAAGGCAAAGCAGGCCGAGAAGGTCAAGCGGGCCATCTCGCGCGAGAAGGATGCCCTGAGGGAGATGCGCACCCAGGTGCGTCCTTGCCTTCCTCATTCCCGGCTTCCACAGTGCAGAGGACGACCTGTGCGGCGGCGGGGCTCGAGCGGCCGAGCGAGGGACACGTGGGCAAGGCGCCTCGGGTCGCTCGTCTGCTCCGCTCAGCTCAGGCGTCCTCGCGCTCAGCAGCAGCACCGCTGACCCTTCCTTGTTGTGCGCAGGTCCGCGAGAAGCGCAAGGAGCAGGCGGCGCACAACGTGCGCATGGCGAGGGAGGCCTACGGCGGTGCGTCTCGTCATCTCGCTTCCTCGAGCTCTCGCTCGGCCTGGCTCACTCGCGAGCGCGGTCCAGCTAGGCGTAGTGGCGGCCGATGACTGACGACCCGCCACACCTCCTGCAGATGCCGAGGGCGGCGGCGACGAGGAGGACGACGAGTTTGACGGCCTGGACTCGGACAGCGACGACGACTCGGACGCCGACCCGACCTCGGGCCCCGTCGTCGAGGGCGAGCTGGCCTTCGAGGCACCCGACGGCGACCTCGCGACCGTCGTCGTCGAGCCCTTGTCGCTCTCGCGCTCGCCGACGCCCGAACCGCTCGACCTCGCGACCTCGACCCTCCCGCCGCGCGCATCGACGTCCCGCCCGGCGCAGCAGTCGAGCCTGTACAAGAAGCGCGTGCGCAACACGGTCCAGGCGAGGCCCAAGATGTCGCGCGAGGACAAGAAGCTGCGCGCGACGGGCGGCAAGAAGGTCAAGACGCAGGTGCGTCTCCCCTCGTCAAGCGTAGTTGCTGCTCCGGCCCCGAGCGAGCCGTGGGCCGAGCTGACGCCTTCTCGCCCCCCTCCACCTCCTCACCACGTCTGCACCTCGGCGCCCGGACCCGCAGATGACGAACCGCATGAAGGGCACCAAGGCCCGGTCGGCCAAGTAAGGAGGCCTTCTCTTACTGTTGTGTGTACTGTGTGCAACCTGGCCTTGTTTTCCTTTGCCCTTGGTCGCGAGAGAGAGAGAAAAGAGCGAGACTTTGCACCGCCTCGCTCCAATCGTCGCCGTCATCCGCTCGACCGCGCGCCGCAGCTCGGCGAGCTGATCTTCCCTCGCTCCTCCCTCCACCGCTACGTCTCGCACTCTGCTTCAGACCCACTCAGCTTCCCCTAGATCCAGCACAGCAACCATGGTGCGCCCGTCTCGCTGTCCTGCCCTCCCTCCCGCGCCCGCTGACCCCGTGCTCGTCACGACCCAGGCCTCCGTCACCGTCTCGTCTCTCGCGCCGACCACGTCGTCCCAGACGCTCGAGCACTTCTTCAGCTTCTGCGGCAAGCTCTCGTCCATCGACGGCCCGACCGCCGGCAAGGCCACCATCCACTTTGCCAAGGTGCGCCTCCCTCCTCCCCATGTCCTCTCCTCGTCACGCTCGACTTGGTGACTGACACCGCCCCGCCCTCCCGGTCGCCCCTCCTGCAGGAGTCGGCCGCTCGCACGGCGCTCATGCTGTCGGGCGCGACGCTCGACGACGTGACGATCGAGGTGCACTCGGACGATGTCGACGAGCCCGAGTCGGCCAAGGCGGTCGGCAGCGCGCAGCCGCCGGCGGCCCTCGGTGACCACCACGACGACGAGCTTGAGCAGGAGGGTGCGTCCTTCTGTCCTCCGTGCAGGCTTCCGACCAGCAAGGGCTGAAGCTCTTCCCTCTCGCTCTCGTACCTCCCCTCCCTTGTCTCAACCCCCTCGCCTGCTCTTGCAGACAAGCCGCACACGGCCAAGATCGCCGAGTACCTCGCCGCCGGCTACTCGGTCGGCGCGACGACGCTCGACAAGGCCATCGAGGCCGACAACAAGTACGGGGTGTCAGCCCGTTTCCTCTCGTTCTTCAACAAGCTCAAGGAGACCGTCACGGGCGTCGCGGCGCCGCACGTCGAGCGCGCGCAGCACAAGCTCGCCGACGTCGACGAGCAGAAGGGCCTCTCGCTCAAGGCCAAGGCGGCGTCGCAGATCGGCGCCAACTACTACCGCCAGGCGCTCTCGAGCCCGCTCGGCGCCAAGGTCTCGTCGTTCTACACGAGCGTCTCGAAGCAGGCCGTCGACATTCACGAGGAGGCGCTCCGCATCTCGCAGGCCAAGAAGCAGGAGGCCGCCTCGGCGTCGACCTCGGGCTCGCCCGTCGCGTCCACCTCGGGCACGAGCGCGCACGACGCGCCCCTCCCGTCCACCGGCACCGTCGAGGGCACCTCGGTCACCCCCGCCGCCGCCGACAAGCCCCTCGAGTCGACCTCGGCGCCGCTCCGCGACTGAGTGAGCCTCGGAGACCGGAGGACGGATACCTGAGCCGGCTCTGGACGATCAGTTCCTAGCGTCTGAGCAGGCAGAAATACCAGGCAGTACTCGCAGCTCTCCCGTGCGTTTTTCGAGAGAGTGTCGCTGCGGCTCGAGCGTCTTTCCTTCTCTTGCCGACGGCCGCTCGAGCCGCACCTACGAGGAGGGGCTTGACCAGAGGGGTCCTCCTCGAGCAGCTCTCTCTAGCTTCTCTCTACAGACCGGGACCGGGGCATATCTACAGACTCTGCATTGCTCTTCGCTCTAGAAATGCTCGACGCCGAGAACGTCGCGCCGCTTGTCAATGACGACCCGGAGGCCGTTGCCCGTCCAGGTCGACTTGGGGTCGTCGATGCCGCGCAGCCAGAGCTCGTAGCCGGGCATGTAGCTATACACGATGGAGAGAAAGAGCGCGTCAGCGCGAGAGACGACGAGGGAGGCGAGGTCGACGACGAGGACCGTGCGCTCGAGCGACGAAGGAGAACGAGGAGAGCGCACCGAGCGATAAAGTGCTTGACCTGCTCGTCCGTCATGCCGATGCCGCCGTTCTTGGCCTTCATATTGTGCTCTTGCTGCAGCTCGGCGAGCGAGGTGGGTCAGCACGCGCACAGGGAGGGGGCAAGAGAATCAAGGACCGGCGGAGCCGACGCACCTCGAGGCGCCACTCCCACACGAAGCCCATGCGCTCGGGCCTGATCTGGACGAACACATCGACCTCGTCCCACAGCGGCGCGTACTTGCCGAGGCTCTCCTGCACGATGGCGAGGTGGGCTTCCTCGTGCTCGAGCAGGAACGGCGGCTCGTAGTCGAACCCGAGGCGCGCTTTAGCCGCACTCGGGTATGAGCGCGCGAGGTCGTACAGCTCGGCGAGGAGCGACGGCGGGTCGAGCGGGCGGAAGCCGTTCATCCAGCCCTCGAACACGACGACGTCGACCTCGTCGGGCCGCTCGACCTCGACCCACTGCTCGCGGGGCAGCCGGTCGCCCGCGCCGTCGTGCAGGCTCTTGTCGAACACGGGGAGCTTGACGGGCTGCGCGCCGGGCGCGGGCCGCTTGAGCGCCGAGAGGAGCTCGAGCGCGAGAGGGAGGTCGTGCGTCCCAGCTTGGCCGCGGCCGGACAGGAGCGCGTTGGACGGGTCGGTTGCGGCGACGGCGGTGAGGCCGTCGTGAGGGAGGTACAGGTCGTCGAGCGACAGGGCGGCGGTGCGGATCGGGGCGGACGAGGTGGTCGAGGGGGTCGGAGAGGCGGCGGCGAGGAGGTCCGGGAGCTTCGAGGCGGTGTACGACTTGCCCTGGGTGTGACAGCTCGTAAGCTCACTCTGCTCTGTAGAGGAAGGAGGGAGCGAGGCGCACGCTGCCCTGAGGACCTTGGATCGCACAGACGAGCGGAGGTGCCCTTGCGGCGTCCGGATGCCGCTCAAGCCACGCCGCGCGGTGCCGTTCAAGGCGGTCCAGGAGGTAGTCGGCGATGAGCTCGGCAGCTGTGCGAGGCGTCGGGTCGGTGCTGGCCATTGTCGAGCCGGCGAGTGGGGCGGCGAGTCGGAGCACCTGAGCGAGGCGGGGACGAGGAGGGTGGAGCGGGAAGCGCAGGTGGGCAACGTGTGCGATAGGGAGGCGCCGAAGAGCTGTGTGCACTGGGCAGTCACAGAGCAGTCACAGAGCGAAGCAAGAGCGGTGCGGACGCGACAGGCCCGGTGGACGCTCGACGGTCCCCCCACGAGTCGGAGAAGCTTCTCCGCACGGCAGCACTCGCCCAGGTCGCGCGGGTGAGAGGCGCGCTCACCTGTAGTAGTGCGTGCCTGTACGTAGCGAGCCAGCGAGACGGCGCAGGAGCAAGAGCGAGAGCGAGAGCGAGGTTGGTCGAGGTTCCGGTCCGGCTCGACAGCGAGGAGGACCGGGTCGTGGCCCTTGGCTCAGTGTCGCCGCTCTCCCTCACGCAGCAGCCAGCGCGACAGCTCCCGCACCTGCACCGACCAGATCGAGCACCCACCCCGCCAAGCTAGCTCGCCCACGCCCGACCTCGAGCGCGCCCACCGCCTCCTTCCCTGACCCTCCCCTCCTCCTCCTCGGGCCCTCGCCAACCTCGCCCACCGCCCGCGCTCCACCCGACTAGCGCGCAGCCAGTATGGCTCCTCCTCCACCGAAACCCTGGGAGCGCAACCAGGCCCCCGCAGCAGCGTTGTCCGCCCTGCCCTCGTCCACCACGGCGACCACGCTCGCCTCGCCGACCAGCTCGGCCACCGCGACCTCGGCCGCTCCTGCGCTGCCTGACAGGCCCGCATCCATGGCCATTGGTGCGTCCTCGTGTCACCCTCTGTCGTCAAGACCTCCTCGGCCCGGTGGCTGACTGCCCCCTCGCCTCCTCCCCCCTCGTCAGGCGCGACCTCGCCTATCAACTCGACTCTGTCGACCGTGCGTCCTTCTGCCCGCCCGCCTCGCTCGCACGCTATGGCTGACTCGGTCTCGCTCCACAGATGGCCTCGCCCTACGGCGCGACCGCCTCGCCTTACGCTGCCGCGGGCGCGTACGGCTCGTCGCCTTACTCGCGGTACGGCTCGAGCTACGGCTCGGGCTACGGCTCGGGCTACGGCGGCATGAGCTCGATGTACGGCGGCGGCGGGTACGGCGGCATGAGCTCAATGTACGGCGGCGGGTACGGCGGCGGGTACGGCGCCATGGGCGGCATGGGCGGCGGCATGTATGGCGGCGGCATGGGCGGCATGCCCGGCATGTACGGCATGCCCGGTGCCGACATGTCGCTCTCGCAGCGCATGGAGCACGGCACGGCGGCGACGTTCCAGATTCTCCAGTCGCTCGTCGGCGCCGTCGGCGGGTTCGCCCAGATGCTCGAGTCGACCTTTATGGCGACCCACTCGTCCTTCTTTGCCATGATCGGCGTCGCCGAGCAGTTCGGCCACCTGCGCAACTATCTCGGCCAGGTCCTCAGCGTCTTTGCCCTCCTCCGGTGGTGCAAGAGCCTCCTGTACCGCCTCGTCGGCCGCACCCCGCCCGGCGACGCCATCTCGGCCGACGGCTTCCGCGCGTTTGAGGCCGGCGGCGGCGCCAAGGGCCCCAACGGCAACGGCACCGGCGCGGCGGCGGCGCCCAAGATGTCCAAGCGGCCCCTGGTCGTCTTCTTCCTCACCGTGATCGGCCTCCCCTGGCTCATGAACCGCCTCGTGCGCCTCATCACGGCGCGCCAGGAGGCCGAGGCGCAGCGCCTCGCCGCGTCGGGCCAGCTCCCGCCCCAGCCCCAGTTCGACGCCTACGGCCGCCCGATCCCGCCCCAACTCGCGCCGCAACAGGGAGCAGCAGCCGCCGCCGCGCTCGACCCGAGCCAGCTCACGTTCGTCCGCGCCCTGTACGCCTACACGCCGCCGCCCGAGTCGGCCGACAAGGAGCTCGCGTTCAACAAGGACGACATCATGGCCATCCTCGCCCCAAGCCGCGACGAGCGCGCGCTCCAGGCCAAGGAGGCCAAGGTCGAGGGCGGCGCCGGCACGTGGTGGATGGGCCGCAAGCGGGACGGCACGACGGGCTGGTTCCCGAGCACGTACGTGCGCGAGCTGCCCATGAACGGCGTCGGGGCCGGCGCGACGGCGACGAAGACGGTCGAGGGCGAGGTGGCCAAGAAGGAGGTCGCTGCTTAATTTGTGGATCGAGTGTTGTATTGCAGTCTCAGTCTCTGTGCGATGTCCTCGTGCTCATCCGAAGAGAGATGGTCCTCGCGCGAGACAAAGAACAACGCTCGAGTCGCGGCGAGAGGGGGAGCAGAGGAAGCGGGGGACGAGCGGGCTGAACTCCTCTCCCACCACCGCTGCTCCGCTCTTACCTACCGCCAGTAGCCCAGCGACCTTTCAACAGCCCGCTAGCACCTGCGCCCACGTTGCCCAGTCGACCCTCGCCCTCCCTCGCCTCACCGCCCCGCCATCTCCCCTCCGCCCGACCCGACTCGCCGAGTACTCGTCGCGACCACCGCCCGCCATGTCCAGCTGGAAGTTTGGCAAGAGTGCGTGCAGCTCCCCCTCTCTCAGCGGCCCTGGGTGATGCGCGCGGGCTCGAGCCGAATGCCGAGATCGTCATCAGTCGCGGCGTCTCAGCAGGGCGGTCGCCGGGCTCTGTGGTCGCGGCAGGCGTGACTCTGGGACCTTTGCAGCTGAACGGCCTGAGCCAGGCTCGTCCGCCGGGCCTTGCGCGAGTCGTGGCTAAGCGCCGTCGTCCGCTTCCGCTGGGGACGAGGCCGGCGGCGAGGAGGCTTGTCGGCGACCAGGGCGGTCAACAGCGGCGCCGACGGAAGGACGCAGCTGAGAGTCATGAGGACGGAGGAGGGACCGTCAGCGTCTACGACCCGAGCTTCCGTCGCTGACCCACCACACCCTGTCTGCGCAGAGATCAAGGAGGCCGCCACCGGCCGCAGCTCGGCGCACGCTACGCCCGCCTCGTCCTCGCACGCTCCGTCACCCGCAGCCCCGAGCACGGAGCCTGAAGCCGCCGACGCATCGGGCCCTCCCGTGCCGCGCACCGGTGTCCTCACGATCCGCGTCGTCGAGGCGCGCAACCTCTCGCTCCCGCAGGGCGTCAACCTGCCGAGCGGCATCCGGGACGCGGTCGACCAGGCGCACGGCGGGCTCGCCCGAGGAGGGCGCGAGAGCCTGCAGCGCAAGCAGATGTGGTGGTTGCCGTGCGTCCGCCTCTCTCGCTCTTCCTGCCTTGACCTCCTGCGCTTCGCAGCAGCCCGCGCAACAAGAGCTACCTTATACGGAGAACTGACGCACGTCGCCCGACTCGCACACAGCTACGTTGTCCTCGAGTTCGACAAGAACGAGGTCCTGATCGACGCGCTCGGCGGAGAGCTCAACTCGCCGACCTGGATGTTCCGCGCACACTTGTGCGTCCCCTTCTGCGTCCTCGCCTCACACTGGGAATCAGCGCTGACCTCCTGTGCACCTGCAGCGACGTCTCGCGCATCTCGGACGTGTCGATCTCGGCGTACCTCCGCACCTCGCCGCTCGTTCCGGGTCAGAGCCGCAACGACATGGGCAACGACCTCTTCCTCGGCGGCGTCAAGTGCGTCTCGCGCCGCTCTTCCGCACACAACCCGACGTTGAGCCGCTCGCTGACGCCTCGACCGTGTGCAGGTTCCTCCCGGCTTTCGACGCCAACAAGCCGACCGACCAGTGGTTCCGGGCAACGAGCGGTGCCGGCGAGTTCCACATCCAGGTCACCTACAAGCCGGCGACGGTGCGTTCTGCTGTCGAGCCTCGACCTGTCCTGCTCGACCGCGGCACTGTGCTGACCTCGCCGCCCTCGACATGCACTCGCCTTCCGTCTCGCAGACCCAGCACCTCTCGATCAACGACTTTGACCTCCTCAAGGTCATCGGCAAGGGCTCGTTCGGCAAGGTGCGTTGCCGTGTCTTTCTGTGCCGAGTCGCTCATCTCGCTGACGTCTTCCTCGTCTCTTCCTCTCGCAACCGCAGGTCATGCAGGTCCGCAAGAAGGACACGGGCCGGATCTACGCGCTCAAGACGATCCGCAAGGCGCACATCGTCTCGCGCTCCGAGGTGACGCACACGCTCGCCGAGCGCACCGTCCTCGCCCAGGTCAACAACCCGTTCATCGTGCCGCTCAAGTTCTCGTTCCAGAACGCCGAGAAGCTGTACCTCGTTCTCGCGTTTGTCAACGGCGGCGAGCTGTTCCACCACCTGCAGCGCGAGGGCCGGTTCAACGAGGAGCGCAGCCGGTTCTACGCCGCCGAGCTCCTGTGCGCCCTCGAGCACCTGCACCAGTTCAACGTCATCTACCGGTGCGTGTCCCGAGGCACCTCTTATCCACGCCTCCTTGTGGCCAGCACTGACGCCTCGCCGTTCCTCGCCACAGCGACCTCAAGCCGGAGAACATCCTCATCGACTACGTGGGCCACATCGCCCTGTGCGACTTTGGCCTGTGCAAGCTCAACATGAGCGAGAGCGAGACGACCAACAGTGCGTCCAGGCTCATCCGTCGCACGACCTCTCGTCGGTACTGGCGCTACCGTCGCGGCTCAGAGCGCTGACGCTCTCCACCTTTCCTCGCTCCCATCGACCTCCTTCATCCCGCCCTTCCCCCGCCCGCCCTCCCTCCTGCATTGTGACGCGCGCCTCGCCAGCCTTCTGCGGCACGCCCGAGTACCTGGCGCCCGAACTGCTCCTCGGCCATGGCTACCAGAAGACGGTGCGTCCCTCCTCCTTCCTTCCTCCTTCCCCATGTCCTCGTTCTGGCTCTCCCTCACGACAATGGACTGACGGTCTCCCGCACAGGTCGACTGGTGGACTCTCGGCGTCCTCCTGTACGAGATGCTCTCGGGCCTGCCGCCCTTCTACTCGGAGAACACCAACGAGATGTACCAGAAGGTGCGCTTCGTGCCCGATTCCAGCCTCGCCGGCTTCGAGTGCCTCTGCTGACCCAGCCACTTTACGCAGATCCTCACCGACCCGCTGCGGTTCGGCGACGAGATCTCGCCCGACGCTCGGTCGCTCCTCACGGGCCTGCTCACGCGCGACCCGCAGCAGCGCCTCGGCGTCACGGGCGCCGAGTCGATCCGGACACACCCCTTCTTTGCCAAGCACATCGACTTCAAGAAGCTCATGCAGAAGAAGATCCAGCCGCCGTTCAAGCCGAGCGTCGAGAGCGCCGCCGACACGAGCAACGTGCGTGCACTTTGCCTGCTCGCCCTCCTCCCGCCCGCGTCGCTCGCAGTGGCTGACCTCTTGCGCTTCTGCGCTGCACAGTTCGACACCGAGTTCACGTCTGAGGCACCACAGGACTCGGTCGTCGAGGACTCGCACCTGTCCGAGACGGTCCAGCAGCAGTTTGTCGGATTCTCGTGCGTGTTCTCCTCTCCTTCTGCAACAGCCTGGCACTGACCTGCACTCACCTCAACAGGTATGTCCAGCCCGCAGGTGCGTTTGGCGAGAGTGTGCGGTAGCTCTGAGGGCTTCGCTTCGAGGGACCTGCCGCGGGCTTGCGCTGCAACTACGATGTTTCCCAGGTCAGTTTCCGCTGGTAAGAGAGTAGACTGGGCTGTAGGTGTGAGTGGGCAATTCCTAGCTTGCTGGTGTGTGTGGAAGAATGCACGGTGTGCAGGCCATTCAGTGGTCTGTCTCGAAGAGGAGAGGAGGGAGGGCCCTCTGGACCTTGTCTCCGCTCTTCCCACACCTGCGCACTCTGCTCTCAGGAAAGAGCACATCAAGACAGGCTCAAACCCCGGGCTTGTTCTGGTAAAGGACTGGCCCTCTTCACCCTACAGCATGATCTGGGCCCTGTAAGGTAGCTTGTGCCAGCAGGACAGGCTGCCAGGGGCAGCTGGGCGAGCAATATTCTGCTTCCCTAGAATAGCGATCCTTTGCACCCTATAGGACGCCGTGACCGAGGGGCAGGCCTAGCGGATCAAAACTCGGTGACTAGAAGCGTGCCTCAGGTCCCGGGCGGTAGGGATCAGGGAGAGAGATGTGCCTCGCCGCTATGCTCTCGGGAAAGAGCACGTCAAGGAGTGCTCAGACGTAGTTGGGAAGGTCCAGCGGAAGTAGGCTGACTGCCAACCTACGGTCCAGCTGCAGGCTCGGGGAGAAGGTCGGGTCCCTCCTGCGTGATCCTGGCCTCCCCACGCCTTGCCGTTATGCTCTCGGGACGAGCACCTCCTTTGCACCTCCAGCTCCATGGGTATTGGGTCCCCTGGCATACTGATTGTGCAGGACACATTCTGAACAATATCCTGAGGTCTCTATGGAGCCAGATCTGGACCACCAGGCCTGTACCAGCCTGGCTGGGTGGACCCCCCTGGCTGCTGGGGACCAACTCCTTCGCACCTCCAGCTCCATGGGTATTGGGTCCCCTGGCATACTGATTGTGCAGGACACATTCTGAACAGTATCCTGAGGTCTGTATGGAACCAGACCTGGACCACCAGGCCTGTACCAGCCTTGCTGGGCGGACCCCCCTGGCTGCTGGGGTCCAACTCCTTCGCACCTCCAGCTCCATGGGTATTGGGTCCCCTGGCATACTGATTGTGCAGGACACATTCTGACCAATATCCTGAGGTCTCTATGGAGCCAGATCTGGACCACCAGGCCTGTACCAGCCTGGCTGGGTGGACCCCCCTGGCTGCTGGGGACCAACTCCTTCGCACCTCCAGCTCGATGGGCATTGGGTCCCCTGGCATACCGATTGTGCAGGACACATTCTGAACAATGTCCTGAGGTCTCTATGGAGCCAGATCTGGACCACCAGGCCTGTACCAGCCTCGCTGGGCGGACCCCCCCTGGCAGGTGGGGTCCAACTCCTTCGCACCTCCAGCTCCATGGGTCTTGGGTCCCCTGGCATACTGATTTTGCAGGACACATTCTGAACAATACTGTGAGGTCTCTATGGAGCCAGACCTGGACCACCAGGCCTGTACCAGCCTTGCTGGGCGGACCCCCCCCCTGGCAGGTGGGGTCCAACTCCTTCGCACCTCCAGCTCCAAGGGTATTGGGTCCCCTGGCATACTCATTGTGCAGGAAGCATTCTGACCAATGTCCAGGTCTCTATGGAGCCAGATCTGGACCACCAGGCCTGTACCAGCCTTGCTGGGCAGACCCCCCCTGGGCTGCTGGGGACCCACTCCTTCGCACCTCCAGCTCGTTGGGCATTGGGTCCCCTTGCATACTGATTTTGCAGGACACATTCTGAACAATATTGTGAGGTCTCTATGGAGCCAGATCTGGACCACCAGGCCTGTACCAGCCTTGCTGGGCAGACCCCCCCTGGCAGGTGGGGACCCACTCGTTCGCACCTCCAGCTCAATGGGTATTGGGTCCCCTGGCATACTGATTGTGCAGGCCACATTCTGACCAATATCCTGAGGTCTCTATGGAGCCAGATCTGGACCACCAGGCCTGTACCAGCCTTGCTGGGCGGACCCCCCTGGCTGCTGGGGACCCACTCCTTCGCACCTCCAGCTCGATGGGCATTGGGTCCCCTGGCATACTGATTGTGCAGGACACATTCTGAACAATATTGTGAGGTCTCTATGGAGCCAGATCTGGACCACCAGGCCTGTACCAGCCTTGCTGGGCGGACCCCCCCCCCTGGCAGGTGGGGTCCAACTCCTTTGCACCTCCAGCTCCATGGGTATTGGGTCCCCTGGCATACTGATTGTGCAGGACACATTCTGACCAATATCCTGAGGTCTCTATGGAGCCAGATCTGGACCACCAGGCCTGTACCAGCCTGGCTGGGTGGACCCCCCTGGCTGCTGGGGACCAACTCCTTCGCACCTCCAGCTCGATGGGCATTGGGTCCCCTGGCATACTGATTGTGCAGGACACATCTGAACAATGTCCTGAGGTCTCTATGGAGCCAGATCTGGACCACCAGGCCTGTACCAGCCTCGCTGGGCGGACCCCTCCTGGCAGGTGGGGTCCAACTCCTTCGCACCTCCAGCTCCATGGGTCTTGGGTCCCCTGGCATACTGATTTTGCAGGACACATTCTGAACAATACTGTGAGGTCTCTATGGAGCCAGACCTGGACCACCAGGCCTGTACCAGCCTTGCTGGGCGGACCCCCCCCCTGGCAGGTGGGGTCCAACTCCTTCGCACCTCCAGCTCCAAGGGTATTGGGTCCCCTGGCATACTCATTGTGCAGGAAGCATTCTGACCAATGTCCAGGTCTCTATGGAGCCAGATCTGGACCACCAGGCCTGTACCAGCCTTGCTGGGCAGACCCCCCCTGGGCTGCTGGGGACCAACTCCTTCGCACCTCCAGCTCGATGGGCATTGGGTCCCCTGGCATACTGATTGTGCAGGACACATCTGAACAATGTCCTGAGGTCTCTATGGAGCCAGGTCTGGACCACCAGGCCTGTACCAGCCTTGCTGGGCGGACCCCCCCCCCCCTGGCAGGTGGGGTCCAACTCCTTCGCACCTCCAGCTCAATGGGTATTGGGTCCCCTGGCTTACTGATTGTCCAGGACTCATTCTGAACAATATCCTGAGGTCTCTATGGAGCCAGATCTGGACCACCAGGCCTGTACCAGCCTCGCTGGGCGGACCCCCCCTGGCAGGTGGGGACCCACTCGTTTGCACCTCCAGCTCAATGGGTATTGGGTCCCCTGGCATACTGATTGTGCAGGACACATTCTGAACAATATTGTGAGGTCTCTATGGAGCCAGGTCTGGACCACCAGGCCTGTACCAGCCTTGCTGGGCGGACCCCCCCCCCCTGGCAGGTGGGGTCCAACTCCTTCGCACCTCCAGCTCCATGGGTCTTGGGTCCCCTGGCTTACTGATTGTCCAGGACTCATTCTGAACAATATCCTGAGGTCTCTATGGAGCCAGATCTGGACCACCAGGCCTGTACCAGCCTCGCTGGGCGGACCCCCCCTGGCAGGTGGGGTCCAACTCCTTCGCACCTCCAGCTCCATGGGTCTTGGGTCCCCTGGCATACTGATTGTGCAGGACGCATTCTGAACAATATTGTGAGGTCTCTATGGAGCCAGATCTGGACAGCCAGGCCTGTACCAGCCTTGCTGGGCAGACCCCCCCTAGCAGGTGGGGACCAACTCCTTCGCACCTCCAGCTCCATGGGTATTGGGTCCCCTGGCATACTGATTGTGCAGGACACATTCTGAACAATATCCTGAAGTCTCTATGGAGCCTGGTCTGGACCACCAGGCCTGTACCAGCCTGCCGGCTGGACCCCCCTGGCTGCTGGGGTCCCGCTCCTTCGCACCTCCAGCTCGATGGGTATTGGGTCCCCTGGCATACTGAATGTGCAGGACACATTCTGAACAATATTACGAGGTCTCTATGGAGCCAGATCTGGACAACCAGGCCTGTACCAGCCTCGCTGGGCAGACCCCGCCTGGCTGCTGGGGACCAGCTCCTTCGCACCTCCAGCTCCATGGGTATTGGGTCCCCTGGCATACTGATTGGGCAGGACACATTCTGGACAATATCCTGAGGTCTCTATGGAGCCAGATCTGGACCACC
This sequence comes from Rhodotorula babjevae, assembly GCA_920104245.2. NCBI lineage: Eukaryota > Fungi > Basidiomycota > Microbotryomycetes > Sporidiobolales > Sporidiobolaceae > Rhodotorula > Rhodotorula babjevae. The sequence goes on from CAKKSZ020000018.1 coordinate 382,979, forward strand.
AGGCCTGTACCAGCCTGCCGGCTGGACCCCCCCCTGGCTGCTGGGGACCCACTCCTTCGCACCTCCAGCTCCATGGGTATTGGGTCCCCTGGCATACAGATTGTGCAGGACACATTCTGAACAATATTGTGAGGTCTCTATGGAGCCAGATCTGGACAGCCAGGCCTGTACCAGCCTTGCTGGGTGGACCCCCCCTGGCTGCTGGGGACCAACTCCTTCGCACCTCCAGCTCCATGGGTATTGGGTCCCCTGGCATACTGATTGTGCAGGACACATTCTGAACAATATCCTGAAGTCTCTATGGAGCCTGGTCTGGACCACCAGGCCTGTACCAGCCTGCCGGCTGGACCCCCCTGGCTGCTGGGGTCCCGCTCCTTCGCACCTCCAGCTCCATGGGTATTGGGTCCCCTGGCATACTGATTGTGCAGGACACATTCTGAACAATATCCCGAGGTCTCTATGGAGCCAGATCTGAACAACCAGGCCTGTACCAGCCTCGCTGGGCAGACCCCGCCTGGCTGCTGGGGACCAGCTCCTTCGCACCTCCAGCTCCATGGGTATTGGGTCCCCTGGCATACTGATTAGGCAGGACACATTCTGAACAATATCCTGAGGTCTCTATGGAGCCAGATCTGGACCACCAGGCCTGTACCAGCCTGCCGGCTGGACCCCCCCCCCCTGGCAGGTGGGGACCCACCCGTTTGCACCTCCAGCTCAATGGGTATTGGGTCCCCTGGCATACTGATTGTGCAGGACACATTCTGAACAATATCCTGAGGTCTCTATGGAGCCTGGTCTGGACCACCAGGCCTGTACCAGCCTGCCGGCTGGACCCCCCTGGCTGCTGGGGACCAACTCCTTCGCACCTCCAGCTCCATGGGTATTGGGCCCCCTGGCATACTGATTGTGCAGGACACATTCTGAACAATATCTTGAGGTCTCTATGGAGCCAGATCTGGACAACCAGGCCTGGACCAGCCTTGCTGGGCAGACCCCCCCTGGCAGGTGGGGTCCAACTCCTTCGCACCTCCAGCTCCATGGGTATTGGGCCCCCTGGCATACTGATTGTGCAGGACCCATTCTGAACAATATCTTGAGGTCTCTATGGAGCCAGATCTGGACCACCAGGCCTGTACCAGCCTCGCTGGGCAGACCCCCCCTGGCAGGTGGGGTCCAACTCCTTCGCACCTCCAGCTCCATGGGTATTGGGTCCCCTGGCATACTGATTGTGCAGGACACATTCTGAACAATATCTTGAGGTCTCTATGGAGCCAGATCTGGACAACCAGGCATGTACCAGCCTTGCTGGGCAGACCCCCCCTGGCAGGTGGGGTCCAACTCCTTCGCACCTCCAGCTCCATGGGTATTGGGTCCCCTGGCCTACTGATTGTGCAGGACACATTCTGAACAATATCTTGAGGTCTCTATGGAGCCAGATCTGGACAACCAGGCCTGTACCAGCCTTGCTGGGCAGACCCTCCCTAGCAGGTGGGGTCCAACCCCTTCGCACCTCCAGCTCCATGGGTGTTGGGTCCCCTGGCATATTGATTGTGCAGGACACATTCTGAACAATAACCTGAGGTCTCTATGGAGCCAGATTTGGACAACCAGGCCTGTACCAGCCTTGCTGGGCAGACCCCCCTTGGCAGGTGGGGTCCAACCCCTTCGCACCTCCAGCTCCATGGGTGTTGGGTCCCCTGGCATACTGATTGTGCAGGACACATTCTGAACAATAACCTGAGGTCTCTATGGAGCCAGATTTGGACCACCAGGCCTGTACCAGCCTTGCTGGGCAGACCCCCCCTGGCAGGTGGGGACCCACTCGTTCGCACCTCCAGCTCAATGGGTATTGGGTCCCCTGGCATACTGATTGTGCAGGACACATTCTGAACAGTATCCTGAGGTCTGTATGGAACCAGATCTGGACCACCAGGCCTGTACCAGCCTTGCTGGGCGGACCCCCCTGACTGCTGGGGACCAACTCCTTTGCACCTCCAGCTCCATGGGTATTGGGTCCCCTGGCATACTGATTGTGCAGGACACATTCTGAACAGTATCCTGAGGTCTCTATGGAGCCAGATCTGGACCACCAGGCCTGGACCAGCCTTGCTGGGCAGACCCCCCCTGGCAGGTGGGGTCCAACTCCTTCGCACCTCCAGCTCCATGGGTATTGGGCCCCCTGGCATACTGATTGTGCAGGACACATTCTGAACAATATCTTGAGGTCTCTATGGAGCCAGATCTGGACCACCAGGCCTGTACCAGCCTTGCTGGGCAGACCCCCCCTGGCAGGTGGGGACCCACTCGTTCGCACCTCCAGCTCAATGGGTATTGGGTCCCCTGGCATACTGATTGTGCAGGACACATTCTGAACAGTATCCTGAGGTCTGTATGGAACCAGATCTGGACCACCAGGCCTGTACCAGCCTTGCTGGGCGGACCCCCCTGACTGCTGGGGACCAACTCCTTTGCACCTCCAGCTCCATGGGTATTGGGTCCCCTGGCATACTGATTGTGCAGGACACATTCTGAACAATATCCTGAGGTCTCTATGGAGCCAGATCTGGACAACCAGGCCTGCACCAGCCTGGCTGGGTGGACCCCGCCACTGGCTGGTGGGGACCAATCCTTCGCACCTCCAGCTCCATGGGTATTGGGTCCCCTGGCATACTGATTGTGCAGGACACATTCTGAACAATATCCTGAGGTCTCTATGGAGCCAGATCTGGACAACCAGGCCTGCACCAGCCTGGCTGGGTGGACCCCGCCACTGGCTGGTGGGGACCAATCCTTCGCACCTCCAGCTCCATGGGTATTGGGTCCCCTGGCATACTGATTGTGCAGGACACATTCTGAACAATATTGTGAGGTCTCTATGGAGCCAGATCTGGACAACCAGGCCTGTACCAGCCTCGCTGGGCGGACCCCCCTGGCTGCTGGGGACCAACTCCTTCGCACCTCCAGCTCCATGGGTATTGGGTCCCCTGGCATACTGATTGTGCAGGACACATTCTGAACAATATTGTGAGGTCTCTATGGAGCCAGATTTGGACAACCAGGCCTGTACCAGCCTTGCTGGGCAGACCCCCCCTAGCAGGTGGGGTCCAACTCCTTCGCACCTCCAGCTCCATGGGTTTTGGGTCCCCTGGCATACTGATTGTGCAGGACACATTCTGAGCAATATCCTGAGTTCTCCATGGAGCCAGATCTGGACCACCAGGCCTGTACCAGCCTTGCTGGGCAGACCCCCCCTGGCAGGTGGGGACCCACTCGTTCGCACCTCCAGCTCAATGGGTATTGGGTCCCCTGGCATACTGATTGTGCAGGACACATTCTGAACAGTATCCTGAGGTCTGTATGGAACCAGATCTGGACCACCAGGCCTGTACCAGCCTTGCTGGGCGGACCCCCCTGACTGCTGGGGACCAACTCCTTTGCACCTCCAGCTCCATGGGTGTTGGGTCCCCTGGCATACTGATTGTGCAGGACACATTCTGAACAATATCCTGAGGTCTCTATGGAGCCAGATCTGGACAACCAGGCCTGCACCAGCCTGGCTGGGTGGACCCCGCCACTGGCTGGTGGGGACCAATCCTTCGCACCTCCAGCTCCATGGGTATTGGGTCCCCTGGCATACTGATTGTGCAGGACACATTCTGAACAATATTGTGAGGTCTCTATGGAGCCAGATCTGGACAACCAGGCCTGCACCAGCCTGGCTGGGTGGACCCCGCCACTGGCTGGTGGGGACCAATCCTTCGCACCTCCAGCTCCATGGGTATTGGGTCCCCTGGCATACTGATTGTGCAGGACACATTCTGAACAATATTGTGAGGTCTCTATGGAGCCAGATCTGGACAACCAGGCCTGTACCAGCCTCGCTGGGCGGACCCCCCTGGCTGCTGGGGACCAACTCCTTCGCACCTCCAGCTCCATGGGTATTGGGTCCCCTGGCATACTGATTGTGCAGGACACATTCTGAACAATATTGTGAGGTCTCTATGGAGCCAGATTTGGACAACCAGGCCTGTACCAGCCTTGCTGGGCAGACCCCCCCTAGCAGGTGGGGTCCAACTCCTTCGCACCTCCAGCTCCATGGGTTTTGGGTCCCCTGGCATACTGATTGTGCAGGACACATTCTGAGCAATATCCTGAGTTCTCCATGGAGCCAGATCTGGACCACCAGGCCTGTACCAGCCTACCTGGGCAGACCCCCCCTGGGAGGTGGGGTCCCGCTCCTTCGCACCTCCAGCTCCATGGGTATTGGGTCCCCTGGCATACTGATTGTGCAGGACACATTCTGAACAGTATCCTGAGGTCTCTATGGAGCCAGATCTGGACCACCAGGCCTGGACCAGCCTTGCTGGGCAGACCCCCCCTGGCAGGTGGGGTCCAACTCCTTCGCACCTCCAGCTCCATGGGTATTGGGTCCCCTGGCATACTGATTGTGCAGGACACATTCTGAACAATATCCCGAGGTCTCTATGGAGCCAGATCTGAACAACCAGGCCTGTACCAGCCTCGCTGGGCAGACCCCGCCTGACTGCTGGGGACCAACTCCTTCGCACCTCCAGCTCCATGGGTATTGGGTCCCCTGGCATACTGATTGTGCAGGACACATTCTGAACAGTATCCTGAGGTCTGTATGGACCCAGATCTGGACCACCAGGCCTGTACCAGCCTTGCTGGGCGGACCCCCCTGACTGCTGGGGACCAACTCCTTCGCACCTCCAGCTCCATGGGTATTGGGTCCCCTGGCATACTGATTGTGCAGGACACATTCTGACCAATATCCTGAGGTCTCTATGGAGCCAGATCTGGACCACCAGGCCTGGATCAGCCTGCCGGCTGGACCCCCCTGGCTGCTGGGGATCAACTCCTTCGCACCTCCAGCTCGATGGGTATTGGGTCCCCTGGCATACTGATTGTGCAGGACACATTCTGAACAATATCCTGAGGTCTGTATGGAACCAGATCTGGACCACCAGGCCTGTACCAGCCTTGCTGGGCAGACCCCCCCTGGCAGGTGGGGACCCACTCGTTTGCACCTCCAGCTCAATGGGTATTGGGTCCCCTGGCATACTGATTGTGCAGGACACATTCTGAACAATATCCTGAGGTCTGTATGGAACCAGACCTGGACCACCAGGCCTGTACCAGCCTTGCTGGGCAGACCCCCCTGGCAGGTGGGGACCCACTCGTTTGCACCTCCAGCTCAATGGGTATTGGGTCCCCTGGCATACTGATTGTGCAGGACACATTCTGAACAATATCCTGAGGTCTGTATGGAACCAGACCTGGACCACCAGGCCTGTACCAGCCTTGCTGGGCAGACCCCCCCTGGCAGGTGGGGACCCACTCGTTTGCACCTCCAGCTCAATGGGTATTGGGTCCCCTGGCATACTGATTGTGCAGGACACATTCTGAACAATATCCTGAGGTCTGTATGGAACCAGACCTGGACCACCAGGCCTGTACCAGCCTGGCTGGGTGGACCCCGCCACTGGCTGGTGGGGACCAATCCTTTGCACCTCCAGCTCCATGGGTATTAGGTCCCCTGGCATACTGATTGTGCAGGACACATTCTGAACAATATTGTGAGGTCTCTATGGAGCCAGATCTGGACCACCAGGCCTGTACCAGCCTGCTGGCTGGACCCCCCTGGCTGCTGGGGATCAACTCCTTCGCACCTCCAGCTCGATGGGTATTGGGTCCCCTGGCATACTGATTGTGCAGGACACATTCTGAACAATATCCTGAGGTCTGTATGGAACCAGATCTGGACCACCAGGCCTGTACCAGCCTTGCTGGGCAGACCCCCCCTGGCAGGTGGGGACCCACTTGTTTGCACCTCCAGCTCAATGGGTATTGGGTCCCCTGGCATACTGATTGTGCAGGACACATTCTGAACAATATCCTGAGGTCTGTATGGAACCAGACCTGGACCACCAGGCCTGTACCAGCCTTGCTGGGCAGACCCCCCCTGGCAGGTGGGGACCCACTCGTTTGCACCTCCAGCTCAATGGGTATTGGGTCCCCTGGCATACTGATTGTGCAGGACACATTCTGAACAATATCCTGAGGTCTGTATGGAACCAGACCTGGACCACCAGGCCTGTACCAGCCTGGCTGGGTGGACCCCGCCACTGGCTGGTGGGGACCAATCCTTTGCACCTCCAGCTCCATGGGTATTAGGTCCCCTGGCATACTGATTGTGCAGGACACATTCTGAACAATATTGTGAGGTCTCTATGGAGCCAGATCTGGACCACCAGGCCTGTACCAGCCTGCTGGCTGGACCCCCCTGGCTGCTGGGGATCAACTCCTTCGCACCTCCAGCTCGATGGGTATTGGGTCCCCTGGCATACTGATTGTGCAGGACACATTCTGAACAATATCCTGAGGTCTGTATGGAACCAGATCTGGACCACCAGGCCTGTACCAGCCTTGCTGGGCAGACCCCCCCTGGCAGGTGGGGACCCACTCGTTTGCACCTCCAGCTCAATGGGTATTGGGTCCCCTGGCATACTGATTGTGCAGGACACATTCTGAACAATATCCTGAGGTCTGTATGGAACCAGACCTGGACCACCAGGCCTGTACCAGCCTTGCTGGGCAGACCCCCCCTGGCAGGTGGGGACCCACTCGTTTGCACCTCCAGCTCAATGGGTATTGGGTCCCCTGGCATACTGATTGTGCAGGACACATTCTGAACAATATCCTGAGGTCTGTATGGAACCAGACCTGGACCACCAGGCCTGTACCAGCCTGGCTGGGTGGACCCCGCCACTGGCTGGTGGGGACCAATCCTTCGCACCTCCAGCTCCATGGGTATTGGGTCCCCTGGCATACTGATTGTGCAGGACACATTCTGAACAATATTGTGAGGTCTCTATGGAGCCAGATCTGGACCACCAGGCCTGTACCAGCCTGCTGGCTGGACCCCCCTGGCTGCTGGGGATCAACTCCTTCGCACCTCCAGCTCGATGGGTATTGGGTCCCCTGGCATACTGATTGTGCAGGACACATTCTGAACAATATCCTGAGGTCTGTATGGAACCAGATCTGGACCACCAGGCCTGTACCAGCCTTGCTGGGCAGACCCCCCCTGGCAGGTGGGGACCCACTCGTTTGCACCTCCAGCTCAATGGGTATTGGGTCCCCTGGCATACTGATTGTGCAGGACACATTCTGAACAATATCCTGAGGTCTGTATGGAACCAGACCTGGACCACCAGGCCTGTACCAGCCTGGCTGGGTGGACCCCGCCACTGGCTGGTGGGGACCAATCCTTCGCACCTCCAGCTCCATGGGTATTGGGTCCCCTGGCATACTGATTGTGCAGGACACATTCTGAACAATATTGTGAGGTCTCTATGGAGCCAGATCTGGACCACCAGGCCTGTACCAGCCTGCTGGCTGGACCCCCCTGGCTGCTGGGGATCAACTCCTTCGCACCTCCAGCTCGATGGGTATTGGGTCCCCTGGCATACTGATTGTGCAGGACACATTCTGAACAATATCCTGAGGTCTGTATGGAACCAGATCTGGACCACCAGGCCTGTACCAGCCTTGCTGGGCAGACCCCCCCTGGCAGGTGGGGACCCACTCGTTTGCACCTCCAGCTCAATGGGTATTGGGTCCCCTGGCATACTGATTGTGCAGGACACATTCTGAACAATATCCTGAGGTCTGTATGGAACCAGACCTGGACCACCAGGCCTGTACCAGCCTTGCTGGGCAGACCCCCCCTGGCAGGTGGGGACCCACTCGTTTGCACCTCCAGCTCAATGGGTATTGGGTCCCCTGGCATACTGATTGTGCAGGACACATTCTGAACAATATCCTGAGGTCTGTATGGAACCAGACCTGGACCACCAGGCCTGTACCAGCCTTGCTGGGCAGACCCCCCCTGGCAGGTGGGGACCCACTCGTTTGCACCTCCAGCTCAATGGGTATTGGGTCCCCTGGCATACTGATTGTGCAGGACACATTCTGAACAATATTGTGAGGTCTGTATGGAACCAGATCTGGACCACCAGGCCTGTACCAGCCTTGCTGGGCAGACCCCCCCTGGCAGGTGGGGACCCACTCGTTTGCACCTCCAGCTCAATGGGTATTGGGTCCCCTGGCATATTGATTGTGCAGGACACATTCTGAACAATATCCTGAGGTCTCTATGGAGCCAGATCTGGACAACTAGGCCTGCACCAGCCTGGCTGGCTGGACCCCGCCACTGGCTGGTGGGGACCAATCCTTCGCACCTCCAGCTCCATGGGTAGTGGGTCCCCTGGCATACTGATTGTGCAGGACACATTCTGAACAATATCCTGAGGTCTCTATGGAGCCAGATCTGGACAACCAGGCCTGCACCAGCCTGGCTGGGTGGACCCCGCCACTGGCTGGTGGGGACCAATCCTTCGCACCTCCAGCTCCATGGGTCTTGGGTCCCCTGGCATACTGATTGTGCAGGACACATTCTGAACAACATCGTGAGGTCTATATGGAGCCAGATCTGGACCACCCACATTCTGAACAATATTGTGAGGTCTCTATGGACCCAGATCTGGACAACCAGGCCTGTACCAGCCTTGCTGGGCGGACCCCCCTGGCTGCTGGGGATCAACTCCTTCGCACCTCCAGCTCGATGGGTATTGGGTCCCCTGGCATACTGATGGTCCAGGACTCATTCTGAACAATAACCTGAGGTCTCTATGGAGCCAGATCTGGACCACCAGGCCTGTACCAGCCTCTCCCTGGGCGGACGCCCCCTGGCAGGTGGGGACCCACTCCTTCGCACCTCCAGCTCCATGGGTATTGGGTCCCCTGGCATACTGATTGTGCAGGACACATTCTGAACAGTATCCTGAGGTCTCTATGGAGCCAGATCTGGACCACCAGGCCTGTACCAGCCTTGCTGAGCAGACCCCCCCTGGCAGGTGGGGTCCAACTCCTTCGCACCTCCAGCTCCATGGGTATTGGGTCCCCTGGCCTACTGATTGTGCAGGACACATTCTGTACAATATCCTGAGGGCTCTATGGAGCCAGATCTGGACCACCAGGCCTGGACCAGCCTTGCTGGGCGGACGCCCCCTGGCAGGTGTGCATAGCCCTTGATGCCCTCCGTCCGGATCCGAGGCCAGGAGCTGGAGCTGGTGACCCCAGATAGGAGTAGGGGGCAAGATGTGCTCGCCTTGGGCTGACCCAGGGCTCGTTGCATAGCCCTTGATGCCCTAGATCCGTACATCAAAGTCCCGTCCGGATCCGAGGCCAGGAGCTGGAGCTGGTGACCCCAGGTAGGGGTAGGGGGCGAGATGTGCTCGCCTTGGGCTGACTCAGGGCTCGTTGCATAGCCCTTGATGCCCTAGATCCGTACATCAATGTCCCGTCCGGATCCAAGGCCAGGAGCTGGAGCTGGTGACCCCAGGTAGGGGTAGGGGGCAAGATGTGCTTGCGTTAGGCTGACCCAGGGCTCGTTGCATAGCCCTTGATGCCCTCCGTCCGGATCCGAGGCCAGGAGCTGGAGCTGGTGACCCCAGGTAGGAGTAGGGGGCAAGATGTGCTCGCCTTGGGCTGACTCAGGGCTCGTTGCATAGCCCTTGATGCCCTAGATCCGTACATCAAAGTCCCGTCCGGATCCGAGGCCAGGAGCTGGAGCTGGTGACCCCAGGTAGGGGTAGGGGGCAAGATGTGCTCGCCTTGGGCTGACCCAGGGCTCGTTGCATAGCCCTTGATGCCCTAGATCCGTACATCAAAATCCCGTCCGGATCCAAGGCCAGGAGCTGGAGCTGGTGACCCCAGGTAGGGGTAGGGGGCGAGATGTGCTCGCCTTGGGCTGACCCAGGGCTCGTTGCATAGCCCTTGATGCCCTAGATCCGTACATCAAAGTCCCGTCCGGATCCAAGGCCAGGAGCTGGAGCTGGTGACCCCAGATAGGGGTAGGGGGCGAGATGTGCTCGCCTTGGGCTGACCCAGGGCTCGTTGCATAGCCCTTGATGCCCTAGATCCGTACATCAAAGTCCCGTCCGGATCCAAGGCCAGGAGCTGGAGCTGGTGACCCCAGGTAGGGGTAGGGGGCAAGATGTGCTCGCCTTGGGCTGACCCAGGGCTCGTTGCATAGCCCTTGATGCCCTAGATCCGTACATCAAAGTCCCGTCCGGATCCGAGGCCAGGAGCTGGAGCTGGTGACCCCAGGTAGGGGTAGGGGGCAAGATGTGCTCGCGTTGGGCTGACCCAGGGCTCGTTGCATAGCCCTTGATGCCCTCCGTCCGGATCCGAGGCCAGGAGCTGGAGCTGGTGACCCCAGGTAGGAGTAGGGGGCAAGATGTGCTCGCCTTGGGCTGACTCAGGGCTCGTTGCATAGCCCTTGATGCCCTAGATCCGTACATCAAAGTCCTGTCCGGATCCGAGGCCAGGAGCTGGAGCTGGTGACCCCAGGTAGGGGTAGGGGGCAAGATGTGCTCGCCTTGGGCTGACCCAGGGCTCGTTGCATAGCCCTTGATGCCCTAGATCCGTACATCAAAATCCCGTCCGGATCCAAGGCCAGGAGCTGGAGCTGGTGACCCCAGGTAGGGGTAGGGGGCGAGATGTGCTCGCCTTGGGCTGACCCAGGGCTCGTTGCATAGCCCTTGATGCCCTAGATCCGTACATCAAAGTCCCGTCCGGATCCAAGGCCAGGAGCTGGAGCTGGTGACCCCAGATAGGGGTAGGGGGCAAGATGTGCTCGCCTTGGGCTGACCCAGGGCTCGTTGCATAGCCCTTGATGCCCTAGATCCGTACATCAAAGTCCTGTCCGGATCCGAGGCCAGGAGCTGGAGCTGGTGACCCCAGATAGGGGTAGGGGGCAAGATGTGCTCGCCTTGGGCTGACCCAGGGCTCGTTGCATAGCCCTTGATGCCCTAGATCCGTACATCAAAGTCCCGTCCGGATCCGAGGCCAGGAGCTGGAGCTGGTGACCCCAGGTAGGGGTAGGGGGCGAGATGTGCTTGCCTTGGGCTGACCCAGGGCTCGTTGCATAGCCCTTGATGCCCTAGATCTGTACATCAAAGTCCCGTCCGGATCCGAGGCCAGGAGCCGGAGCTGGTGACCCCAGGTAGGGGTAGGGGGCAAGATGTGCTCGCCTTGGGCTGACCCAGGGCTCGTTGCATAGCCCTTGATGCCCTAGATCCGTACATCAAAGTCCCGTCCGGATCCAAGGCCAGGAGCTGGAGCTGGTGACCCCAGGTAGGGGTAGGGGGCAAGATGTGCTCGCCTTGGGCTGACCCAGGGCTCGTTGCATAGCCCTGGATGCCCTAGATCCGTACATCAAAGTCCCGTCCGGATCCAAGGCCAGGAGCTGGAGCTGGTGACCCCAGGTAGGGGTAGGGGGCGAGATGTGCTCGCCTTGAGCTGACCCAGGGCTCGTTGCATAGCCCTTGATGCCCTAGATCCGTACATCACACTCCCGTCCGGATCCGAGGCCAGGAGCTGGAGCTGGTGACCCCAGATAGGGGTAGGGGGCAAGATGTGCTCGCCTTGGGCTGACCCAGGGCTCGTTGCATAGCCCTTGATGCCCTAGATCCGTACATCAAAGTCCCGTCCGGATCCAAGGCCAGGAGCTGGAGCTGGTGACCCCAGGTAGGGGTAGGGGGGCAAGATGTGCTCGCCTTGGGCTGACCCAGGGCTCGTTGCATAGCCCTTGATGCCCTAGATCCGTACATCAAAGTCCCGTCCGGATCCAAGGCCAGGAGCTGGAGCTGGTGACCCCAGGTAGGGGTAGGGGGCAAGATGTGCTCGCCTTGGGCTGACCCAGGGCTCGTTGCATAGCCCTTGATGCCCTAGATCCGTACATCAAAGTCCCTTCCGGATCCAAGGCCAGGAGCTGGAGCTGGTGACCCCAGGTAGGGGTAGGGGGCGAGATGTGCTCGCCTTGGGCTGACCCAGGGCTCGTTGCATAGCCCTTGATGCCCTAGATCTGTACATCAAAGTCCCGTCCGGATCCAAGGCCAGGAGCTGGAGCTGGTGACCCCAGGTAGGGGTAGGGGGCGAGATGTGCTCGCCTTGGGCTGACCCAGGGCTCGTTGCATAGCCCTTGATGCCCTAGATCTGTACATCAAAGTCCCGTCCGGATCCGAGGCCAGGAGCTGGAGCTGGTGACCCCAGGTAGGGGTAGGGGGCGAGATGTGCTCGACTTGGGCTGACCCAGGGCTCGTTGCATAGCCCTTGATGCCCTAGATCCGTACATCAAAGTCCCGTCCGGATCCGAGGCCAGGAGCTGGAGCTGGTGACCCCAGGTAGGGGTAGGGGGCAAGATGTGCTCGCCTTGGGCTGACCCAGGGCTCGTTGCATAGCCCTTGATGCCCTAGATCCGTACATCAAAGTCCCGTCCGGATCCAAGGCCAGGAGCTGGAGCTGGTGACCCCAGGTAGGGGTAGGGGGCAAGATGTGCTTGCCTTGGGCTGACCCAGGGCTCGTTGCATAGCCCTTGATGCCCTAGATCCGTACATCAAAGTCCCGTCCAGATCCAAGGCCAGGAGCTGGAGCTGGTGACCCCAGGTAGGAGTAGGGGGCAAGATGTGCTCGCCTTGGGCTGACCCAGGGCTCGTTGCATAGCCCTTGATGCCCTAGATCCGTACATCAAAGTCCTGTCCGGATCCAAGGCCAGGAGCTGGAGCTGGTGACCCCAGGTAGGGGTAGGGGGCGAGATGTGCTCGCCTTGGGCTGACTCAGGGCTCGTTGCATAGCCCTTGATGCCCTAGATCCGTACATCAAAGTCCCTTCCGGATCCAAGGCCAGGAGCTGGAGCTGGTGACCCCAGGTAGGGGTAGGGGGCGAGATGTGCTTGCCTTGGGCTGACCCAGGGCTCGTTGCATAGCCCTTGATGCCCTAGATCCGTACATCAAAGTCCCGTCCGGATCCAAGGCCAGGAGCTGGAGCTGGTGACCCCAGGTAGGGGTAGGGGGCAAGATGTGCTCGCCTTGGGCTGACCCAGGGCTCGTTGCATAGCCCTTGATGCCCTAGATCTGTACATCAAAGTCCCGTCCGGATCCGAGGCCAGGAGCTGGAGCTGGTGACCCCAGGTAGGGGTAGGGGGCGAGATGTGCTCGACTTGGGCTGACCCAGGGCTCGTTGCATAGCCCTTGATGCCCTAGATCCGTACATCAAAGTCCCGTCCGGATCCAAGGCCAGGAGCTGGAGCTGGTGACCCCAGGTAGGGGTAGGGGGCAAGATGTGCTCGCCTTGGGCTGACCCAGGGCTCGTTGCATAGCCCTTGATGCCCTAGATCCGTACATCAAAGTCCCGTCCGGATCCAAGGCCAGGAGCTGGAGCTGGTGACCCCAGGTAGGGGTAGGGGGCAAGATGTGCTCGCCTTGGGCTGACCCAGGGCTCGTTGCATAGCCCTTGATGCCCTAGATCCGTACATCAAAGTCCCGTCCGGATCCAAGGCCAGGAGCTGGAGCTGGTGACCCCAGGTAGGGGTAGGGGGCAAGATGTGCTCGCCTTGGGCTGACCCAGGGCTCGTTGCATAGCCCTTGATGCCCTAGATCCGTACATCAAAGTCCCGTCCAGATCCAAGGCCAGGAGCTGGAGCTGGTGACCCCAGGTAGGGGTAGGGGGCGAGATGTGCTCGCCTTGGGCTGACCCAGGGCTCGTTGCATAGCCCTTGATGCCCTAGATCCGTACATCAAAGTCCCTTCCGGATCCAAGGCCAGGAGCTGGAGCTGGTGACCCCAGGTAGGGGTAGGGGGCGAGATGTGCTCGCCTTGGGCTGACCCAGGGCTCGTTGCATAGCCCTTGATGCCCTAGATCTGTACATCAAAGTCCCGTCCGGATCCAAGGCCAGGAGCTGGAGCTGGTGACCCCAGGTAGGGGTAGGGGGCGAGATGTGCTCGCCTTGGGCTGACCCAGGGCTCGTTGCATAGCCCTTGATGCCCTAGATCTGTACATCAAAGTCCCGTCCGGATCCGAGGCCAGGAGCTGGAGCTGGTGACCCCAGGTAGGGGTAGGGGGCGAGATGTGCTCGACTTGGGCTGACCCAGGGCTCGTTGCATAGCCCTTGATGCCCTAGATCCGTACATCAAAGTCCCGTCCGGATCCGAGGCCAGGAGCTGGAGCTGGTGACCCCAGGTAGGGGTAGGGGGCAAGATGTGCTCGCCTTGGGCTGACCCAGGGCTCGTTGCATAGCCCTTGATGCCCTAGATCCGTACATCAAAGTCCCGTCTGGATCCAAGGCCAGGAGCTGGAGCTGGTGACCCCAGGTAGGGGTAGGGGGCAAGATGTGCTTGCCTTGGGCTGACCCAGGGCTCGTTGCATAGCCCTTGATGCCCTAGATCCGTACATCAAAGTCCCGTCCAGATCCAAGGCCAGGAGCTGGAGCTGGTGACCCCAGGTAGGAGTAGGGGGCAAGATGTGCTCGCCTTGGGCTGACCCAGGGCTCGTTGCATAGCCCTTGATGCCCTAGATCCGTACATCAAAGTCCTGTCCGGATCCAAGGCCAGGAGCTGGAGCTGGTGACCCCAGGTAGGGGTAGGGGGCAAGATGTGCTCGCCTTGGGCTGACTCAGGGCTCGTTGCATAGCCCTTGATGCCCTAGATCCGTACATCAAAGTCCCTTCCGGATCCAAGGCCAGGAGCTGGAGCTGGTGACCCCAGGTAGGGGTAGGGGGCGAGATGTGCTTGCCTTGGGCTGACCCAGGGCTCGTTGCATAGCCCTTGATGCCCTAGATCCGTACATCAAAGTCCCGTCCAGATCCAAGGCCAGGAGCTGGAGCTGGTGACCCCAGGTAGGGGTAGGGGGCGAGATGTGCTCGCCTTGGGCTGACCCAGGGCTCGTTGCATAGCCCTTGATGCCCTAGATCCGTACATCAAAGTCCCTTCCGGATCCAAGGCCAGGAGCTGGAGCTGGTGACCCCAGGTAGGGGTAGGGGGGCGAGATGTGCTCGCCTTGGGCTGACCCAGGGCTCGTTGCATAGCCCTTGATGCCCTAGATCTGTACATCAAAGTCCCGTCCGGATCCAAGGCCAGGAGCTGGAGCTGGTGACCCCAGGTAGGGGTAGGGGGCGAGATGTGCTCGCCTTGGGCTGACCCAGGGCTCGTTGCATAGCCCTTGATGCCCTAGATCTGTACATCAAAGTCCCGTCCGGATCCGAGGCCAGGAGCTGGAGCTGGTGACCCCAGGTAGGGGTAGGGGGCGAGATGTGCTCGACTTGGGCTGACCCAGGGCTCGTTGCATAGCCCTTGATGCCCTAGATCCGTACATCAAAGTCCCGTCCGGATCCGAGGCCAGGAGCTGGAGCTGGTGACCCCAGGTAGGGGTAGGGGGCAAGATGTGCTCGCCTTGGGCTGACCCAGGGCTCGTTGCATAGCCCTTGATGCCCTAGATCCGTACATCAAAGTCCCGTCCGGATCCAAGGCCAGGAGCTGGAGCTGGTGACCCCAGGTAGGGGTAGGGGGCAAGATGTGCTTGCCTTGGGCTGACCCAGGGCTCGTTGCATAGCCCTTGATGCCCTAGATCCGTACATCAAAGTCCCGTCCAGATCCAAGGCCAGGAGCTGGAGCTGGTGACCCCAGGTAGGAGTAGGGGGCAAGATGTGCTCGCCTTGGGCTGACCCAGGGCTCGTTGCATAGCCCTTGATGCCCTAGATCCGTACATCAAAGTCCTGTCCGGATCCAAGGCCAGGAGCTGGAGCTGGTGACCCCAGGTAGGGGTAGGGGGCAAGATGTGCTCGCCTTGGGCTGACTCAGGGCTCGTTGCATAGCCCTTGATGCCCTAGATCCGTACATCAAAGTCCCTTCCGGATCCAAGGCCAGGAGCTGGAGCTGGTGACCCCAGGTAGGGGTAGGGGGCGAGATGTGCTTGCCTTGGGCTGACCCAGGGCTCGTTGCATAGCCCTTGATGCCCTAGATCCGTACATCAAAGTCCCGTCCGGATCCAAGGCCAGGAGCTGGAGCTGGTGACCCCAGGTAGGGGTAGGGGGCAAGATGTGCTCGCCTTGGGCTGACCCAGGGCTCGTTGCATAGCCCTTGATGCCCTAGATCCGTACATCAAAGTCCCGTCCGGATCCAAGGCCAGGAGCTGGAGCTGGTGACCCCAGGTAGGGGTAGGGGGCAAGATGTGCTCGCCTTGGGCTGACCCAGGGCTCGTTGCATAGCCCTGGATGCCCTAGATCCGTACATCAAAGTCCCGTCCGGATCCAAGGCCAGGAGCTGGAGCTGGTGACCCCAGGTAGGGGTAGGGGGCAAGATGTGCTCGCCTTGGGCTGACCCAGGGCTCGTTGCATAGCCCTTGATGCCCTAGATCCGTACATCAAAGTCCCGTCCAGATCCGAGGCCAGGAGCTGGAGCTGGTGACCCCAGGTAGGGGTAGGGGGCGAGATGTGCTCGCCTTAGGCTGACCCAGGGCTCGTTGCATAGCCCTTGATGCCCTAGATCCGTACATCAAAGTCCCTTCCGGATCCAAGGCCAGGAGCTGGAGCTGGTGACCCCAGGTAGGGGTAGGGGGCGAGATGTGCTCGCCTTGGGCTGACCCAGGGCTCGTTGCATAGCCCTTGATGCCCTAGATCCGTACATCAAAGTCCCTTCCGGATCCAAGGCCAGGAGCTGGAGCTGGTGACCCCAGGTAGGGGTAGGGGGCGAGATGTGCTCGCCTTGGGCTGACCCAGGGCTCGTTGCATAGCCCTTGATGCCCTAGATCTGTACATCAAAGTCCCGTCCGGATCCAAGGCCAGGAGCTGGAGCTGGTGACCCCAGGTAGGGGTAGGGGGCGAGATGTGCTCGCCTTGGGCTGACCCAGGGCTCGTTGCATAGCCCTTGATGCCCTAGATCTGTACATCAAAGTCCCGTCCGGATCCGAGGCCAGGAGCTGGAGCTGGTGACCCCAGGTAGGGGTAGGGGGCGAGATGTGCTCGACTTGGGCTGACCCAGGGCTCGTTGCATAGCCCTTGATGCCCTAGATCCGTACATCAAAGTCCCGTCCGGATCCGAGGCCAGGAGCTGGAGCTGGTGACCCCAGGTAGGGGTAGGGGGCAAGATGTGCTCGCCTTGGGCTGACCCAGGGCTCGTTGCATAGCCCTTGATGCCCTAGATCCGTACATCAAAGTCCCGTCCAGATCCAAGGCCAGGAGCTGGAGCTGGTGACCCCAGGTAGGGGTAGGGGGCGAGATGTGCTCGCCTTGGGCTGACCCAGGGCTCGTTGCATAGCCCTTGATGCCCTAGATCCGTACATCAAAGTCCCTTCCGGATCCAAGGCCAGGAGCTGGAGCTGGTGACCCCAGGTAGGGGTAGGGGGCGAGATGTGCTCGCCTTGGGCTGACCCAGGGCTCGTTGCATAGCCCTTGATGCCCTAGATCTGTACATCAAAGTCCCGTCCGGATCCAAGGCCAGGAGCTGGAGCTGGTGACCCCAGGTAGGGGTAGGGGGCGAGATGTGCTCGCCTTGGGCTGACCCAGGGCTCGTTGCATAGCCCTTGATGCCCTAGATCTGTACATCAAAGTCCCGTCCGGATCCGAGGCCAGGAGCTGGAGCTGGTGACCCCAGGTAGGGGTAGGGGGCGAGATGTGCTCGACTTGGGCTGACCCAGGGCTTGTTGCATAGCCCTTGATGCCCTAGATCCGTACATCAAAGTCCCGTCCGGATCCGAGGCCAGGAGCTGGAGCTGGTGACCCCAGGTAGGGGTAGGGGGCAAGATGTGCTCGCCTTGGGCTGACCCAGGGCTCGTTGCATAGCCCTTGATGCCCTAGATCCGTACATCAAAGTCCCGTCCGGATCCAAGGCCAGGAGCTGGAGCTGGTGACCCCAGGTAGGGGTAGGGGGCAAGATGTGCTTGCCTTGGGCTGACCCAGGGCTCGTTGCATAGCCCTTGATGCCCTAGATCCGTACATCAAAGTCCCGTCCAGATCCAAGGCCAGGAGCTGGAGCTGGTGACCCCAGGTAGGAGTAGGGGGCAAGATGTGCTCGCCTTGGGCTGACCCAGGGCTCGTTGCATAGCCCTTGATGCCCTAGATCCGTACATCAAAGTCCTGTCCGGATCCAAGGCCAGGAGCTGGAGCTGGTGACCCCAGGTAGGGGTAGGGGGCAAGATGTGCTCGCCTTGGGCTGACTCAGGGCTCGTTGCATAGCCCTTGATGCCCTAGATCCGTACATCAAAGTCCCTTCCGGATCCAAGGCCAGGAGCTGGAGCTGGTGACCCCAGGTAGGGGTAGGGGGCGAGATGTGCTTGCCTTGGGCTGACCCAGGGCTCGTTGCATAGCCCTTGATGCCCTAGATCCGTACATCAAAGTCCCGTCCAGATCCAAGGCCAGGAGCTGGAGCTGGTGACCCCAGGTAGGGGTAGGGGGCGAGATGTGCTCGCCTTGGGCTGACCCAGGGCTCGTTGCATAGCCCTTGATGCCCTAGATCCGTACATCAAAGTCCCTTCCGGATCCAAGGCCAGGAGCTGGAGCTGGTGACCCCAGGTAGGGGTAGGGGGCGAGATGTGCTCGCCTTGGGCTGACCCAGGGCTCGTTGCATAGCCCTTGATGCCCTAGATCTGTACATCAAAGTCCCGTCCGGATCCAAGGCCAGGAGCTGGAGCTGGTGACCCCAGGTAGGGGTAGGGGGCGAGATGTGCTCGCCTTGGGCTGACCCAGGGCTCGTTGCATAGCCCTTGATGCCCTAGATCTGTACATCAAAGTCCCGTCCGGATCCGAGGCCAGGAGCTGGAGCTGGTGACCCCAGGTAGGGGTAGGGGGCGAGATGTGCTCGACTTGGGCTGACCCAGGGCTTGTTGCATAGCCCTTGATGCCCTAGATCCGTACATCAAAGTCCCGTCCGGATCCGAGGCCAGGAGCTGGAGCTGGTGACCCCAGGTAGGGGTAGGGGGGCAAGATGTGCTCGCCTTGGGCTGACCCAGGGCTCGTTGCATAGCCCTTGATGCCCTAGATCCGTACATCAAAGTCCCGTCCGGATCCAAGGCCAGGAGCTGGAGCTGGTGACCCCAGGTAGGGGTAGGGGGCAAGATGTGCTTGCCTTGGGCTGACCCAGGGCTCGTTGCATAGCCCTTGATGCCCTAGATCCGTACATCAAAGTCCCGTCCAGATCCAAGGCCAGGAGCTGGAGCTGGTGACCCCAGGTAGGAGTAGGGGGCAAGATGTGCTCGCCTTGGGCTGACCCAGGGCTCGTTGCATAGCCCTTGATGCCCTAGATCCGTACATCAAAGTCCTGTCCGGATCCAAGGCCAGGAGCTGGAGCTGGTGACCCCAGGTAGGGGTAGGGGGCAAGATGTGCTCGCCTTGGGCTGACTCAGGGCTCGTTGCATAGCCCTTGATGCCCTAGATCCGTACATCAAAGTCCCTTCCGGATCCAAGGCCAGGAGCTGGAGCTGGTGACCCCAGGTAGGGGTAGGGGGCGAGATGTGCTTGCCTTGGGCTGACCCAGGGCTCGTTGCATAGCCCTTGATGCCCTAGATCCGTACATCAAAGTCCCGTCCGGATCCAAGGCCAGGAGCTGGAGCTGGTGACCCCAGGTAGGGGTAGGGGGGCAAGATGTGCTCGCCTTGGGCTGACCCAGGGCTCGTTGCATAGCCCTTGATGCCCTAGATCCGTACATCAAAGTCCCGTCCGGATCCAAGGCCAGGAGCTGGAGCTGGTGACCCCAGGTAGGGGTAGGGGGCAAGATGTGCTCGCCTTGGGCTGACCCAGGGCTCGTTGCATAGCCCTGGATGCCCTAGATCCGTACATCAAAGTCCCGTCCGGATCCAAGGCCAGGAGCTGGAGCTGGTGACCCCAGGTAGGGGTAGGGGGCAAGATGTGCTCGCCTTGGGCTGACCCAGGGCTCGTTGCATAGCCCTTGATGCCCTAGATCCGTACATCAAAGTCCCGTCCAGATCCGAGGCCAGGAGCTGGAGCTGGTGACCCCAGGTAGGGGTAGGGGGCGAGATGTGCTCGCCTTAGGCTGACCCAGGGCTCGTTGCATAGCCCTTGATGCCCTAGATCCGTACATCAAAGTCCCTTCCGGATCCAAGGCCAGGAGCTGGAGCTGGTGACCCCAGGTAGGGGTAGGGGGCGAGATGTGCTCGCCTTGGGCTGACCCAGGGCTCGTTGCATAGCCCTTGATGCCCTAGATCCGTACATCAAAGTCCCTTCCGGATCCAAGGCCAGGAGCTGGAGCTGGTGACCCCAGGTAGGGGTAGGGGGCGAGATGTGCTCGCCTTGGGCTGACCCAGGGCTCGTTGCATAGCCCTTGATGCCCTAGATCCGTACATCAAAGTCCTGTCCGGATCCAAGGCCAGGAGCTGGAGCTGGTGACCCCAGGTAGGGGTAGGGGGCGAGATGTGCTCGCCTTGGGCTGACCCAGGGCTCGTTGCATAGCCCTTGATGCCCTAGATCCGTACATCAAAGTCCCGTCCGGATCCAAGGCCAGGAGCTGGAGCTGGTGACCCCAGGTAGGGGTAGGGGGCAAGATGTGCTCGCCTTGGGCTGGCCCAGGGCTCGTTGCATAGCCCTTGATGCCCTAGATCCGTACATCAAAGTCCCGTCCGGATCCGAGGCCAGGAGCTGGAGCTGGTGACCCCAGGTAGGGGTAGGGGGCAAGATGTGCTCGCCTTGGGCTGACCCAGGGCTCGTTGCATAGCCCTGGATGCCCTAGATCCGTACATCAAAGTCCCGTCCGGATCCAAGGCCAGGAGCTGGAGCTGGTGACCCCAGGTAGGGGTAGGGGGCAAGATGTGCTCGCCTTGGGCTGACCCAGGGCTCGTTGCATAGCCCTTGATGCCCTAGATCCGTACATCAAAGTCCCGTCCGGATCCAAGGCCAGGAGCTGGAGCTGGTGACCCCAGGTAAGGGTAGGGGGCGAGATGTGCTCGCCTTGGGCTGACCCAGGGCTCGTTGCATAGCCCTTGATGCCCTAGATCCGTACATCAAAGTCCTGTCCGGATCCGAGGCCAGGAGCTGGAGCTGGTGACCCCAGGTAGGGGTAGGGGGCGAGATGTGCTCGCCTTGGGCTGACCCAGGGCTCGTTGCATAGCCCTTGATGCCCTAGATCCGTACATCAAAGTCCTGTCCGGATCCAAGGCCAGGAGCTGGAGCTGGTGACCCCAGGTAGGGGTAGGGGGCGAGATGTGCTCACCTTGGGCTGACCCAGGGCTCGTTGCATAGCCCTTGATGCCCTAGATCCGTACATCAAAGTCCCGTCCGAATCCAAGGCCAGGAGCTGGAGCTGGTGACCCCAGGTAGGGGTAGGGGGCAAGATGTGCTTGCCTTGGGCTGACCCAGGGCTCGTTGCATAGCCCTTGATGCCCTAGATCCGTACATCAAAGTCCCGTCCGGATCCGAGGCCAGGAGCTGGAGCTGGTGACCCCAGGTAGGGGTAGGGGGCGAGATGTGCTCGCCTTGGGCTGACCCAGGGCTCGTTGCATAGCCCTTGATGCCCTAGATCCGTACATCAAAGTCCCGTCCGGATCCAAGGCCAGGAGCTGGAGCTGGTGACCCCAGGTAGGGGTAGGGGGCGAGATGTGCTCGCCTTGGGCTGACCCAGGGCTCGTTGCATAGCCCTTGATGCCCTAGATCCGTACATCAAAGTCCCGTCCGGATCCAAGGCCAGGAGCTGGAGCTGGTGACCCCAGGTAGGGGTAGGGGGCAAGATGTGCTCGCCTTGGGCTGACCCAGGGCTCGTTGCATAGCCCTTGATGCCCTAGATCCGTACATCAAAGTCCCGTCCGGATCCAAGGCCAGGAGCTGGAGCTGGTGACCCCAGGTAGGGGTAGGGGGCAAGATGTGCTCGCCTTGGGCTGGCCCAGGGCTCGTTGCATAGCCCTTGATGCCCTAGATCCGTACATCAAAGTCCCGTCCGGATCCGAGGCCAGGAGCTGGAGCTGGTGACCCCAGGTAGGGGTAGGGGGCAAGATGTGCTCACCTTGGGCTGACTCAGGGCTCGTTGCATAGCCCTTGATGCCCTAGATCCGTACATCAAAGTCCTGTCCGGATCCGAGGCCAGGAGCTGGAGCTGGTGACCCCAGGTAGGGGTAGGGGGCGAGATGTGCTCGCCTTGGGCTGACCCAGGGCTCGTTGCATAGCCCTTGATGCCCTAGATCCGTACATCAAAGTCCTGTCCGGATCCAAGGCCAGGAGCTGGAGCTGGTGACCCCAGGTAGGGGTAGGGGGCAAGATGTGCTCGCCTTGGGCTGGCCCAGGGCTCGTTGCATAGCCCTTGATGCCCTAGATCCGTACATCAAAGTCCCGTCCGGATCCGAGGCCAGGAGCTGGAGCTGGTGACCCCAGGTAGGGGTAGGGGGCAAGATGTGCTCACCTTGGGCTGACTCAGGGCTCGTTGCATAGCCCTTGATGCCCTAGATCCGTACATCAAAGTCCTGTCCGGATCCGAGGCCAGGAGCTGGAGCTGGTGACCCCAGGTAGGGGTAGGGGGCGAGATGTGCTCGCCTTGGGCTGACCCAGGGCTCGTTGCATAGCCCTTGATGCCCTAGATCCGTACATCAAAGTCCTGTCCGGATCCAAGGCCAGGAGCTGGAGCTGGTGACCCCAGGTAGGGGTAGGGGGCGAGATGTGCTCACCTTGGGCTGACCCAGGGCTCGTTGCATAGCCCTTGATGCCCTAGATCCGTACATCAAAGTCCCGTCCGGATCCAAGGCCAGGAGCTGGAGCTGGTGACCCCAGGTAGGGGTAGGGGGCAAGATGTGCTCGCCTTGGGCTGACCCAGGGCTCGTTGCATAGCCCTTGATGCCCTAGATCCGTACATCAAAGTCCCGTCCGGATCCAAGGCCAGGAGCTGGAGCTGGTGACCCCAGGTAGGGGTAGGGGGCAAGATGTGCTCGCCTTGGGCTGACCCAGGGCTCGTTGCATAGCCCTGGATGCCCTAGATCCGTACATCAAAGTCCCGTCCGGATCCAAGGCCAGGAGCTGGAGCTGGTGACCCCAGGTAGGGGTAGGGGGCAAGATGTGCTCGCCTTGGGCTGACCCAGGGCTCGTTGCATAGCCCTTGATGCCCTAGATCCGTACATCAAAGTCCCGTCCGGATCCAAGGCCAGGAGCTGGAGCTGGTGACCCCAGGTAGGGGTAGGGGGCGAGATGTGCTCGCCTTGGGCTGGCCCAGGGCTCGTTGCATAGCCCTTGATGCCCTAGATCCGTACATCAAAGTCCCGTCCGGATCCAAGGCCAGGAGCTGGAGCTGGTGACCCCAGGTAGGGGTAGGGGGCGAGATGTGCTCGCCTTGGGCTGACCCAGGGCTCGTTGCATAGCCCTTGATGCCCTGGATCCGTACATCAAAGTCCCGTCCGGATCCAAGGCCAGGAGCTGGAGCTGGTGACCCCAGGTAGGGGTAGGGGGCGAGATGTGCTCGCCTTGGGCTGACCCAGGGCTCGTTGCATAGCCCTTGATGCCCTAGATCCGTACATCAAAGTCCCTTCCGGATCCGAGGCCAGGAGCTGGAGCTGGTGACCCCAGGTTCAAAGTCCTATCCGGATCCAAGGCCAGGAGCTGGAGCTGGTGACCCCAGGTAGGGGTAGGGGGCAAGATGTGCTCGCCTTGGGCTGACCCAGGGCTCGTTGCATAGCCCTTGATGCCCTAGATCCGTACATCAAAGTCCTGTCCGGATCCGAGGCCAGGAGCTGGAGCTGGTGACCCCAGGTAGGGGTAGGGGGCAAGATGTGCTCGCCTTGGGCTGACCATGGGCACGTTGCATAGCCCTTGATGCCCTAGATCCGTACATCAAAGTCCCGTCCGGATCCGAGGCCAGGAGCTGGAGCTGGTGACCCCAGGTAGGGGTAGGGGGCGAGATGTGCTCGCCTTGGGCTGACCCAGGGCTCGTTGCATAGCCCTTGATGCCCTAGATCCGTACATCAAAGTCCCGTCCGGATCCGAGGCCAGGAGCTGGAGCTGGTGACCCCAGGTTCAAAGTCCTATCCGGATCCAAGGCCAGGAGCTGGAGCTGGTGACCCCAGGTAGGGGTAGGGGGCGAGATGTTCTCGCCTTGGGCTGACCTAGGGCTCGTTGCATAGCCCTTGATGCCCTAGATCCGTACATCAAAGTCCTGTCCGGATCCAAGGCCAGGAGCTGGAGCTGGTGACCCCAGGTAGGGGTAGGGGGCAAGATGTGCTCGCCTTGGGCTGACCCAGGGCTCGTTGCATAGCCCTTGATGCCCTAGATCCGTACATCAAAGTCCCGTCCGGATCCAAGGCCAGGAGTTGGAGCTGGTGACCCCAGGTAGGGGTAGGGGGCGAGATGTGCTCGCCTTGGGCTGACCCAGGGCTCGTTGCATAGCCCTTGATGCCCTAGATCCGTACATCAAAGTCCCGTCCGGATCCAAGGCCAGGAGTTGGAGCTGGTGACCCCAGGTAGGGGTAGGGGGCGAGATGTGCTGGCCTTGGGCTGACCCAGGGCTCGTTGCATAGCCCTTGATGCCCTAGATCCGTACATCAAAGTCCCGTCCGGATCCAAGGCCAGGAGCTGGAGCTGGTGACCCCAGGTAGGGGTAGGGGGCAAGATGTGCTCGCCTTGGGCTGACCCAGGGCTCGTTGCATAGCCCTTGATGCCCTAGATCCGTACATCAAAGTCCCGTCCGGATCCAAGGCCAGGAGCTGGAGCTGGTGACCCCAGGTAGGGGTAGGGGGCGAGATGTGCTTGCCTTGGGCTGACCCAGGGCTCGTTGCATAGCCCTTGATGCCCTAGATCCGTACATCAAAGTCCCGTCCGGATCCAAGGCCAGGAGTTGGAGCTGGTGACCCCAGGTTCAAAGTCCTATCCGGATCCAAGGCCAGGAGCTGGAGCTGGTGACCCCAGGTAGGGGTAGGGGGCAAGATGTGCTCGCCTTGGGCTGACCCAGGGCTCGTTGCATAGCCCTTGATGCCCTAGATCCGTACATCAAAGTCCTGTCCGGATCCGAGGCCAGGAGCTGGAGCTGGTGACCCCAGGTAGGGGTAGGGGGCAAGATGTGCTCGCCTTGGGCTGACCATGGGCACGTTGCATAGCCCTTGATGCCCTAGATCCGTACATCAAAGTCCCGTCCGGATCCGAGGCCAGGAGCTGGAGCTGGTGACCCCAGGTAGGGGTAGGGGGCGAGATGTGCTCGCCTTGGGCTGACCCAGGGCTCGTTGCATAGCCCTTGATGCCCTAGATCCGTACATCAAAGTCCTGTCCGGATCCAAGGCCAGGAGCTGGAGCTGGTGACCCCAGGTTCAAAGTCCTATCCGGATCCAAGGCCAGGAGCTGGAGCTGGTGACCCCAGGTAGGGGTAGGGGGCGAGATGTTCTTGCCTTGGGCTGACCTAGGGCTCGTTGCATAGCCCTTGATGCCCTAGATCCGTACATCAAAGTCCTGTCCGGATCCAAGGCCAGGAGCTGGAGCTGGTGACCCCAGGTAGGGGTAGGGGGCAAGATGTGCTCGCCTTGGGCTGACCCAGGGCTCGTTGCATAGCCCTTGATGCCCTAGATCCGTACATCAAAGTCCCGTCCGGATCCAAGGCCAGGAGTTGGAGCTGGTGACCCCAGGTAGGGGTAGGGGGCGAGATGTGCTCGCCTTGGGCTGACCCAGGGCTCGTTGCATAGCCCTTGATGCCCTAGATCCGTACATCAAAGTCCCGTCCGGATCCAAGGCCAGGAGTTGGAGCTGGTGACCCCAGGTAGGGGTAGGGGGCGAGATGTGCTGGCCTTGGGCTGACCCAGGGCTCGTTGCATAGCCCTTGATGCCCTAGATCCGTCCATCAAAGTCCCGTCCGGATCCAAGGCCAGGAGCTGGAGCTGGTGACCCCAGGTAGGGGTAGGGGGCAAGATGTGCTCGCCTTGGGCTGACCCAGGGCTCGTTGCATAGCCCTTGATGCCCTAGATCCGTACATCAAAGTCCCGTCCGGATCCAAGGCCAGGAGCTGGAGCTGGTGACCCCAGGTAGGGGTAGGGGGCAAGATGTGCTCGCCTTGGGCTGACCCAGGGCTCGTTGCATAGCCCTTGATGCCCTAGATCCGTACATCAAAGTCCCGTCCGGATCCAAGGCCAGGAGTTGGAGCTGGTGACCCCAGGTAGGGGTAGGGGGCGAGATGTGCTGGCCTTGGGCTGACTCAGGGCTCGTTGCATAGCCCTTGATGCCCTAGATCCGTACATCAAAGTCCCGTCCGGATCCAAGGCCAGGAGCTGGAGCTGGTGACCCCAGGTAGGGGTAGGGGGCAAGATGTGCTCGCCTTGGGCTGACCCAGGGCTCGTTGCATAGCCCTTGATGCCCTAGATCCGTACATCAAAGTCCTGTCCGGATCCGAGGCCAGGAGCTGGAGCTGGTGACCCCAGGTAGGGGTAGGGGGCAAGATGTGCTCGCCTTGGGCTGACCTAGGGCTCGTTGCATAGCCCTTGATGCCCTAGATCCGTACATCAAAGTCCCGTCCGGATCCGAGGCCAGGAGCTGGAGCTGGTGACCCCAGGTAGGGGTAGGGGGCGAGATGTGCTCGCCTTGGGCTGACCCAGGGCTCGTTGCATAGCCCTTGATGCCCTAGATCCGTACATCAAAGTCCCGTCCAGATCCGAGGCCAGGAGCTGGAGCTGGTGACCCCAGGTAGGGGTAGGGGGCAAGATGTGCTCGCCTTGGGCTGACCCAGGGCTCGTTGCATAGCCCTTGATGCCCTAGATCCGTACATCAAAGTCCCTTCCGGATCCAAGGCCAGGAGCTGGAGCTGGTGACCCCAGGTAGGGGTAGGGGGCAAGATGTGCTCGCCTTGGGCTGACCCAGGGCTCGGTGCATAGCCCTTGATGCCCTAGATCCGTACATCAAAGTCCCGTCCGGATCCAAGGCCAGGAGCTGGAGCTGGTGACCCCAGGTAGGGGTAGGGGCAAGATGTGCTCGCCTTGGGCTGGCCCGGGCTCGTTGCATAGCCCTTGATGCCCTAGATCCGTACATCAAAGTCCCGTCCGGATCCGAGGCCAGGAGCTGGAGCTGGTGACCCCAGGTAGGGGTAGGGGGCGAGATGTGCTCGCCTTGGGCTGACCCAGGGCTCGTTGCATAGCCCTTGATGCCCTAGATCCGTACATCAAAGTCCCGTCCGGATCCGAGGCCAGGAGCTGGAGCTGGTGACCCCAGGTTCAAAGTCCTATCCGGATCCAAGGCCAGGAGCTGGAGCTGGTGACCCCAGGTAGGGGTAGGGGGCGAGATGTTCTCGCCTTGGGCTGACCTAGGGCTCGTTGCATAGCCCTTGATGCCCTAGATCCGTACATCAAAGTCCTGTCCGGATCCAAGGCCAGGAGCTGGAGCTGGTGACCCCAGGTAGGGGTAGGGGGCAAGATGTGCTCGCCTTGGGCTGACCCAGGGCTCGTTGCATAGCCCTTGATGCCCTAGATCCGTACATCAAAGTCCCGTCCGGATCCGAGGCCAGGAGCTGGAGCTGGTGACCCCAGGTTCAAAGTCCTATCCGGATCCAAGGCCAGGAGCTGGAGCTGGTGACCCCAGGTAGGGGTAGGGGGCGAGATGTGCTCGCCTTGGGCTGACCTAGGGCTCGTTGCATAGCCCTTGATGCCCTAGATCCGTACATCAAAGTCCTGTCCGGATCCAAGGCCAGGAGCTGGAGCTGGTGACCCCAGGTAGGGGTAGGGGGCAAGATGTGCTCGCCTTGGGCTGACCATGGGCACGTTGCATAGCCCTTGATGCCCTAGATCCGTACATCAAAGTCCCGTCCGGATCCGAGGCCAGGAGCTGGAGCTGGTGACCCCAGGTAGGGGTAGGGGGCAAGATGTGCTCGCCTTGGGCTGACCCAGGGCTCGTTGCATAGCCCTTGATGCCCTAGATCCGTACATCAAAGTCCCGTCCAGATCCGAGGCCAGGAGCTGGAGCTGGTGACCCCAGGTAGGGGTAGGGGGCGAGATGTGCTCGCCTTAGGCTGACCCAGGGCTCGTTGCATAGCCCTTGATGCCCTAGATCCGTACATCAAAGTCCCGTCCGGATCCGAGGCCAGGAGCTGGAGCTGGTGACCCCAGGTTCAAAGTCCTATCCGGATCCAAGGCCAGGAGCTGGAGCTGGTGACCCCAGGTAGGGGTAGGGGGCGAGATGTGCTCGCCTTGGGCTGACCTAGGGCTCGTTGCATAGCCCTTGATGCCCTAGATCCGTACATCAAAGTCCTGTCCGGATCCAAGGCCAGGAGCTGGAGCTGGTGACCCCAGGTAGGGGTAGGGGGCGAGATGTGCTTGCCTTGGGCTGACCCAGGGCTCGTTGCATAGCCCTGGATGCCCTAGATCCGTACATCAAAGTCCCGTCCGGATCCGAGGCCAGGAGCTGGAGCTGGTGACCCCAGGTTCAAAGTCCTATCCGGATCCAAGGCCAGGAGCTGGAGCTGGTGACCCCAGGTAGGGGTAGGGGGCGAGATGTGCTCGCCTTGGGCTGACCTAGGGCTCGTTGCATAGCCCTTGATGCCCTAGATCCGTACATCAAAGTCCTGTCCGGATCCAAGGCCAGGAGCTGGAGCTGGTGACCCCAGGTAGGGGTAGGGGGCGAGATGTGCTGGCCTTGGGCTGACCCAGGGCTCGTTGCATAGCCCTTGATGCCCTAGATCCGTACATCAAAGTCCCGTCCGGATCCAAGGCCAGGAGCTGGAGCTGGTGACCCCAGGTAGGGGTAGGGGGCAAGATGTGCTCGCCTTGGGCTGACCCAGGGCTCGTTGCATAGCCCTTGATGCCCTAGATCCGTACATCAAAGTCCTGTCCGGATCCGAGGCCAGGAGCTGGAGCTGGTGACCCCAGGTAGGGGTAGGGGGCAAGATGTGCTCGCCTTGGGCTGACCATGGGCACGTTGCATAGCCCTTGATGCCCTAGATCCGTACATCAAAGTCCCGTCCGGATCCGAGGCCAGGAGCTGGAGCTGGTGACCCCAGGTAGGGGTAGGGGGCAAGATGTGCTCGCCTTGGGCTGACCCAGGGCTCGTTGCATAGCCCTTGATGCCCTAGATCCGTACATCAAAGTCCCGTCCAGATCCGAGGCCAGGAGCTGGAGCTGGTGACCCCAGGTAGGGGTAGGGGGCAAGATGTGCTCGCCTTGGGCTGACCCAGGGCTCGTTGCATAGCCCTTGATGCCCTAGATCCGTACATCAAAGTCCCTCCCGGATCCAAGGCCAGGAGCTGGAGCTGGTGACCCCAGGTAGGGGTAGGGGGCAAGATGTGCTCGCCTTGGGCTGACCCAGGGCTCGTTGCATAGCCCTTGATGCCCTAGATCCGTACATCAAAGTCCCGTCCGGATCCAAGGCCAGGAGCTGGAGCTGGTGACCCCAGGTAGGGGTAGGGGCAAGATGTGCTCGCCTTGGGCTGGCCCAGGGCTCGTTGCATAGCCCTTGATGCCCTAGATCCGTACATCAAAGTCCCGTCCGGATCCGAGGCCAGGAGCTGGAGCTGGTGACCCCAGGTTCAAAGTCCTATCCGGATCCAAGGCCAGGAGCTGGAGCTGGTGACCCCAGGTAGGGGTAGGGGGCGAGATGTGCTCGCCTTGGGCTGACCTAGGGCTCGTTGCATAGCCCTTGATGCCCTAGATCCGTACATCAAAGTCCTGTCCGGATCCAAGGCCAGGAGCTGGAGCTGGTGACCCCAGGTAGGGGTAGGGGGCAAGATGTGCTCGCCTTGGGCTGACCCAGGGCTCGTTGCATAGCCCTTGATGCCCTAGATCCGTACATCAAAGTCCCGTCCGGATCCAAGGCCAGGAGTTGGAGCTGGTGACCCCAGGTAGGGGTAGGGGGCGAGATGTGCTCGCCTTGGGCTGACCCAGGGCTTGTTGCATAGCCCTTGATGCCCTAGATCCGTACATCAAAGTCCCGTCCGGATCCGAGGCCAGGAGCTGGAGCTGGTGACCCCAGGTTCAAAGTCCTATCCGGATCCAAGGCCAGGAGCTGGAGCTGGTGACCCCAGGTAGGGGTAGGGGGCGAGATGTGCTTGCCTTGGGCTGACCTAGGGCTCGTTGCATAGCCCTTGATGCCCTAGATCCGTACATCAAAGTCCTGTCCGGATCCAAGGCCAGGAGCTGGAGCTGGTGACCCCAGGTAGGGGTAGGGGGCAAGATGTGCTCGCCTTGGGCTGACCCAGGGCTCGTTGCATAGCCCTTGATGCCCTAGATCCGTACATCAAAGTCCCGTCCGGATCCGAGGCCAGGAGCTGGAGCTGGTGACCCCAGGTAGGGGTAGGGGGCGAGATGTGCTCGCCTTGGGCTGACCCAGGGCTCGTTGCATAGCCCTTGATGCCCTAGATCCGTACATCAAAGTCCCGTCCGGATCCGAGGCCAGGAGCTGGAGCTGGTGACCCCAGGTAGGGGTAGGGGGCAAGATGTGCTCGCCTTGGGCTGACCCAGGGCTCGTTGCATAGCCCTGGATGCCCTAGATCCGTACATCAAAGTCCCGTCCGGATCCAAGGCCAGGAGCTGGAGCTGGTGACCCCAGGTAGGGGTAGGGGGCAAGATGTGCTCGCCTTGGGCTGACCCAGGGCTCGTTGCATAGCCCTGGATGCCCTAGATCCGTACATCAAAGTCCCGTCCGGATCCAAGGCCAGGAGCTGGAGCTGGTGACCCCAGGTAGGGGTAGGGGGCAAGATGTGCTCGCCTTGGGCTGACCCAGGGCTCGTTGCATAGCCCTGGATGCCCTAGATCCGTACATCAAAGTCCCGTCCGGATCCAAGGCCAGGAGCTGGAGCTGGTGACCCCAGGTAAGGGTAGGGGGGCGAGATGTGCTCGCCTTGGGCTGACCCAGGGCTCGTTGCATAGCCCTTGATGCCCTAGATCCGTACATCGAAGTCCCGTCCGGATCCAAGGCCAGGAGCTGGAGCTGGTGACCCCAGGTAAGGGTAGGGGGCGAGATGTGCTCGCCTTGGGCTGACCCAGGGCTCGTTGCATAGCCCTTGATGCCCTAGATCCGTACATCAAAGTCCCGTCCGGATCCAAGGCCAGGAGTTGGAGCTGGTGACCCCAGGTAGGGGTAGGGGGCGAGATGTGCTGGCCTTGGGCTGACCCAGGGCTCGTTGCATAGCCCTTGATGCCCTAGATCCGTACATCGAAGTCCCGTCCGGATCCGAGGCCAGGAGCTGGAGCTGGTGACCCCAGGTAGGGGTAGGGGGCGAGATGTGCTCGCCTTGGGCTGACCCAGGGCTCGTTGCATAGCCCTTGATGCCCTAGATCCGTACATCAAAGTCCCGTCCGGATCCAAGGCCAGGAGCTGGAGCTGGTGACCCCAGGTAGGGGTAGAGGGCAAGATGTGCTCGCCTTGGGCTGACCAAGGGCTTGTTGCATAGTCCTTGATGCCCTAGATCCGTACATCAAAGTCCTGTCCGGATCCGAGGCCAGGAGCTGGAGCTGGTGACCCCAGGTAGGGGTAGGGGGCAAGATGTGCTTGCCTTGGCCTGACCCAGGGCTCGTTGCATAGCCCTTGATGCCCTAGATCCGTACATCAAAGTCCCGTCCGGATCCAAGGCCAGGAGCTGGAGCTGGTGACCCCAGGTAGG
The DNA here is from genome assembly GCA_920104245.2 of Rhodotorula babjevae. Taxonomy (NCBI): domain Eukaryota; kingdom Fungi; phylum Basidiomycota; class Microbotryomycetes; order Sporidiobolales; family Sporidiobolaceae; genus Rhodotorula; species Rhodotorula babjevae. The sequence continues at coordinate 414,379 of CAKKSZ020000018.1, forward strand.
GGTAGGGGGCGAGATGTGCTCGCCTTGGGCTGACCCAGGGCTCGTTGCATAGCCCTTGATGCCCTAGATCCGTACATCAAAGTCCTGTCCGGATCCAAGGCCAGGAGCTGGAGCTGGTGACCCCAGGTAGGGGTAGGGGGCGAGATGTGCTCGCCTTGGGCTGACCCAGGGCTCGTTGCATAGCCCTGGATGCCCTAGATCCGTACATCAAAGTCCCGTCCGGATCCAAGGCCAGGAGCTGGAGCTGGTGACCCCAGGTAGGGGTAGGGGGCGAGATGTGCTCGCCTTGGGCTGACCCAGGGCTCGTTGCATAGCCCTGGATGCCCTAGATCCGTACATCAAAGTCCCGTCCGGATCCAAGGCCAGGAGCTGGAGCTGGTGACCCCAGGTAAGGGTAGGGGGCGAGATGTGCTCGCCTTGGGCTGACCCAGGGCTCGTTGCATAGCCCTTGATGCCCTAGATCCGTACATCAAAGTCCCGTCCGGATCCGAGGCCAGGAGCTGGAGCTGGTGACCCCAGGTAGGGGTAGGGGGCGAGATGTGCTCGCCTTGGGCTGACCCAGGGCTCGTTGCATAGCCCTTGATGCCCTAGATCCGTACATCAAAGTCCCGTCCGGATCCAAGGCCAGGAGCTGGAGCTGGTGACCCCAGGTAGGGGTAGAGGGCAAGATGTGCTTGCCTTGGGCTGACCAAGGGCTCGTTGCATAGCCCTTGATGCCCTAGATCCGTACATCAAAGTCCTGTCCGGATCCGAGGCCAGGAGCTGGAGCTGGTGACCCCAGGTAGGGGTAGGGGGCGAGATGTGCTCGCCTTGGGCTGACCCAGGGCTCGTTGCATAGCCCTTGATGCCCTAGATCCGTACATCAAAGTCCCGTCCGGATCCGAGGCCAGGAGCTGGAGCTGGTGACCCCAGGTAGGGGTAGGGGGCGAGATGTGCTCGCCTTGGGCTGACCCAGGGCTCGTTGCATAGCCCTTGATGCCCTAGATCCGTACATCAAAGTCCCGTCCGGATCCGAGGCCAGGAGCTGGAGCTGGTGACCCCAGGTAGGGGTAGGGGGCAAGATGTGCTCGCCTTGGGCTGACCCAGGGCTCGTTGCATAGCCCTGGATGCCCTAGATCCGTACATCAAAGTCCCGTCCGGATCCAAGGCCAGGAGCTGGAGCTGGTGACCCCAGGTAGGGGTAGGGGGCAAGATGTGCTCGCCTTGGGCTGACCCAGGGCTCGTTGCATAGCCCTGGATGCCCTAGATCCGTACATCAAAGTCCCGTCCGGATCCAAGGCCAGGAGCTGGAGCTGGTGACCCCAGGTAGGGGTAGGGGGCAAGATGTGCTCGCCTTGGGCTGACCCAGGGCTCGTTGCATAGCCCTGGATGCCCTAGATCCGTACATCAAAGTCCCGTCCGGATCCAAGGCCAGGAGCTGGAGCTGGTGACCCCAGGTAAGGGTAGGGGGCGAGATGTGCTCGCCTTGGGCTGACCCAGGGCTCGTTGCATAGCCCTTGATGCCCTAGATCCGTACATCGAAGTCCCGTCCGGATCCAAGGCCAGGAGCTGGAGCTGGTGACCCCAGGTAAGGGTAGGGGGCGAGATGTGCTCGCCTTGGGCTGACCCAGGGCTCGTTGCATAGCCCTTGATGCCCTAGATCCGTACATCAAAGTCCCGTCCGGATCCAAGGCCAGGAGTTGGAGCTGGTGACCCCAGGTAGGGGTAGGGGGCGAGATGTGCTGGCCTTGGGCTGACCCAGGGCTCGTTGCATAGCCCTTGATGCCCTAGATCCGTACATCGAAGTCCCGTCCGGATCCGAGGCCAGGAGCTGGAGCTGGTGACCCCAGGTAGGGGTAGGGGGCGAGATGTGCTCGCCTTGGGCTGACCCAGGGCTCGTTGCATAGCCCTTGATGCCCTAGATCCGTACATCAAAGTCCCGTCCGGATCCAAGGCCAGGAGCTGGAGCTGGTGACCCCAGGTAGGGGTAGAGGGCAAGATGTGCTCGCCTTGGGCTGACCAAGGGCTTGTTGCATAGTCCTTGATGCCCTAGATCCGTACATCAAAGTCCTGTCCGGATCCGAGGCCAGGAGCTGGAGCTGGTGACCCCAGGTAGGGGTAGGGGGCAAGATGTGCTTGCCTTGGCCTGACCCAGGGCTCGTTGCATAGCCCTTGATGCCCTAGATCCGTACATCAAAGTCCCGTCCGGATCCAAGGCCAGGAGCTGGAGCTGGTGACCCCAGGTAGGGGTAGGGGGCGAGATGTGCTCGCCTTGGGCTGACCCAGGGCTCGTTGCATAGCCCTTGATGCCCTAGATCCGTACATCAAAGTCCTGTCCGGATCCAAGGCCAGGAGCTGGAGCTGGTGACCCCAGGTAGGGGTAGGGGGGCGAGATGTGCTCGCCTTGGGCTGACCCAGGGCTCGTTGCATAGCCCTGGATGCCCTAGATCCGTACATCAAAGTCCCGTCCGGATCCAAGGCCAGGAGCTGGAGCTGGTGACCCCAGGTAGGGGTAGGGGGCGAGATGTGCTCGCCTTGGGCTGACCCAGGGCTCGTTGCATAGCCCTGGATGCCCTAGATCCGTACATCAAAGTCCCGTCCGGATCCAAGGCCAGGAGCTGGAGCTGGTGACCCCAGGTAAGGGTAGGGGGCGAGATGTGCTCGCCTTGGGCTGACCCAGGGCTCGTTGCATAGCCCTTGATGCCCTAGATCCGTACATCAAAGTCCCGTCCGGATCCGAGGCCAGGAGCTGGAGCTGGTGACCCCAGGTAGGGGTAGGGGGCGAGATGTGCTCGCCTTGGGCTGACCCAGGGCTCGTTGCATAGCCCTTGATGCCCTAGATCCGTACATCAAAGTCCCGTCCGGATCCAAGGCCAGGAGCTGGAGCTGGTGACCCCAGGTAGGGGTAGAGGGCAAGATGTGCTTGCCTTGGGCTGACCAAGGGCTCGTTGCATAGCCCTTGATGCCCTAGATCCGTACATCAAAGTCCTGTCCGGATCCGAGGCCAGGAGCTGGAGCTGGTGACCCCAGGTAGGGGTAGGGGGCGAGATGTGCTCACCTTGGGCTGACCCAGGGCTCGTTGCATAGCCCTTGATGCCCTAGATCCGTACATCAAAGTCCCGTCCGGATCCAAGGCCAGGAGTTGGAGCTGGTGACCCCAGGTAGGGGTAGGGGGCAAGATGTGCTCGCCTTGGGCTGACCCAGGGCTTGTTGCATAGCCCTGGATGCCCTAGATCCGTACATCAAAGTCCCATCCGGATCCAAGGCCAGGAGCTGGAGCTGGTGACCCCAGGTAAGGGTAGGGGGCGAGATGTGCTCGCCTTGGGCTGACCCAGGGCTCGCTGCATAGCCCTTGATGCCCTAGATCCGTACATCAAAGTCCCGTCCGGATCCAAGGCCAGGAGCTGGAGCTGGTGACCCCAGGTAGGGGTAGGGGGCAAGATGTGCTCGCCTTGGGCTGGCCCAGGGCTCGTTGCATAGCCCTTGATGCCCTAGATCCGTACATCAAAGTCCCGTCCGGATCCGAGGCCAGGAGCTGGAGCTGGTGACCCCAGGTAGGGGTAGGGGGCGAGATGTGCTCGCCTTGGGCTGACCCAGGGCTCGTTGCATAGCCCTTGATGCCCTAGATCCGTACATCAAAGTCCCGTCCGGATCCAAGGCCAGGAGCTGGAGCTGGTGACCCCAGGTAGGGGTAGGGGGCAAGATGTGCTCGCCTTGGGCTGGCCCAGGGCTCGTTGCATAGCCCTTGATGCCCTAGATCCGTACATCAAAGTCCCGTCCGGATCCGAGGCCAGGAGCTGGAGCTGGTGACCCCAGGTAGGGGTAGGGGGCGAGATGTGCTCGCCTTGGGCTGACCCAGGGCTCGTTGCATAGCCCTTGATGCCCTAGATCCGTACATCAAAGTCCCGTCCGGATCCGAGGCCAGGAGCTGGAGCTGGTGACCCCAGGTTCAAAGTCCTATCCGGATCCAAGGCCAGGAGCTGGAGCTGGTGACCCCAGGTAGGGGTAGGGGGCAAGATGTGCTCGCCTTGGGCTGGCCCAGGGCTTGTTGCATAGCCCTTGATGCCCTAGATCCGTACATCAAAGTCCCGTCCGGATCCGAGGCCAGGAGCTGGAGCTGGTGACCCCAGGTAGGGGTAGGGGGCGAGATGTGCTCGCCTTGGGCTGACCCAGGGCTCGTTGCATAGCCCTTGATGCCCTAGATCCGTACATCAAAGTCCCGTCCGGATCCAAGGCCAGGAGTTGGAGCTGGTGACCCCAGGTAGGGGTAGGGGGCGAGATGTGCTCGCCTTGGGCTGACCCAGGGCTCGTTGCATAGCCCTTGATGCCCTAGATCCGTACATCAAAGTCCCGTCCGGATCCGAGGCCAGGAGCTGGAGCTGGTGACCCCAGGTAGGGGTAGGGGGCGAGATGTGCTCGCCTTGGGCTGACCCAGGGCTCGTTGCATAGCCCTTGATGCCCTAGATCCGTACATCAAAGTCCCGTCCGGATCCAAGGCCAGGAGCTGGAGCTGGTGACCCCAGGTAGGGGTAGGGGGCGAGATGTGCTCGCCTTGGGCTGACCCAGGGCTCGTTGCATAGCCCTGGATGCCCTAGATCCGTACATCGAAGTCCCG